>QEPC01013023.1:346196-365512 GCA_003113815.1 Sphenodon punctatus | reverse complement strand
ATCTTAACAGCAGCCCATGGTCCACGGTATCAAAAGCGGCCGAGAGATCTAGCAGGATCAGAAATGTTGAACGTCCTGCGTCCATCTCCCGGCAGATATCGTCCACCAAGGCCACCAAGGCCTTTTCAGGCAGGTCCTGCGCCGTTGGTGGACGCCTAAGGTCTCAAGGGCACACCCATGTGTGCACAGCCTTAGGCGCTGGCTGTGCGACAGCCGGATTATTCCTTAGGAGCAAGCTTTGTCATTGCCAGCCCTGCAAAGAACAAGGTGTCCTCACTCCAGGGGCCAAGCATTGCCATTGCCAGCTCTGTAAAGAGCGAGGCATTTTCACTCCAGGGGCCAAGCATCACCGTTGCCAGCTTTGTAAAGAGTGAGGCATTTTCACTCGGGGTCAAGAATCGCTGTTGCCAGCTCCGTAAAAGAGTGAGGCATCTTCACTCCAGGGGCCAAGCATCAGCGCCGCCAGCTCTGTAAAGAGCAAGGCATTTTCACTTCAGGGTCCAACCATCGCCGTTTCCAGCTCTGTAAAGAGCAAGGCATCTTCACTTCAGGGGCCAAGTTTCGCCATAGCCAGATCTGTTAAGAGCGAGGCATCTTCACTCCAGGTGTCAAGTGCTGCCGCAGCCAGCTCTGATAAAGAACAAGGCATCTTCACTCCAGGGGCTGCCATCTCTACAAAGAGCGAGGCATTTTTTTTTCAGGGGCCAAGCCTTGCTTCAGCTCTGTATAAGCAGGGTACTTATTTGTGTATTTAAGCTTGCTTATTTGTCCCTGTACAGCGGGCGATCCATTGGAGTGTTCTTGGCAGATACCAGGAAGGACTGCAGTGCTATTCCTAAGGATCCATTCTGTATAGGGCAAGGATTGTAGTTTAGTTGTGTTTAGTTTTTACTGTTTGCTAAAGCTAGTGACCGTTTACTTTTGATTCTGTATACAAGGGGTCTCTGCCAATATGGGGAAAAGAAGGAGAGAGGGTCTTGGGGGGCAATCAGATTTGCAACCTTTGAATAAGCAGCTTAAATTAGATTCCTTTGTGAATATGTCCTCTAGGGACATAACTGGTAGTCCCAACAAGGGGGCATCTCAACCAGTTCGCCCTAAGACGACCTTCACTAAAGTATTAAATCATTCTGATCTAAGTGATTATAACACTTCAGATGATGATGTTTCTATAGGTGGTGCCTCTGCTCCCAAATCTATGAATTTACATGAAATGCTTGGTTTGCAATGTTTTATGGTTGGGGATATGCTGAAACAACTTATAGCACAATTAGCCAAAATTACTTTACTGTTAGATAACCAGAAAACCTATTTTCAGAATATCACTTAATTCATTGCTGAAGCTAGGAAAGGAGATTTGTCTGTTTGTCCTAGATATAATAGCCAGGTAGGGATCCAATCAGGCAATCACTCCTTGCATAAACCTACAGAGTCTATACCCACCAAGATTCCTCTAGACTCTAAGTGCCTTGAACCTCTTGTATGCTCAGGGCCGTGTGTCAGAACCAGGGAATTTCCTGTGTCCCTTTCCAGAATGGCAGTTATTTGGCTCTTGATGATAAGGCTGTATCCTTCAAAGTTTTTCCTTTGCCTAATGGCTTTTTAGTATCTTAGTGACATTCTTTGTTACGACATTCCTTTATGTCAGATTGCCCATTTTCATATTTTGCCTGCCCACGGAAGGGTCCAGCGGCTGCTAGTTTTCTTTAAGACTGTGCATTTAGCTGATAGGATACTTGCAGAGTTTTCCCTTTTACAATCATGGGGGGTAATTAGTGGTGAAGTATATGGCAATACTCTAGAATTTACTCTTCTTTCACCCAAATTGGACCCATCCTCCTCTACATCTCACCCCTTTCATAGGAAGCGCATGTTTTATAATTCCCGTAAGACTTCTGCCAATTCTACTCACTTATCTTCTGAGACTAGACCCAATAGATCTTTTCAGCTTCCATTGAAAAGTCTAGTTAGGCTGCGGCAGCGACTATTTAATCTTGCTATGGGGCAGGGTCATTCAGCTGCCGATGAACAAGCTAAGAATATTGTACCTCCTGCGATTTTGGAAGATTTTTTTGATCCAGATTTTACAGGTGATCCTGTAATGGTGTCCACCAACCAGGTCACTGGTGTTTCTAAGGTAAGGCCTTCCTCCTGTAGTCCATCTGTCTTGGACCCCCAGATAGATTTATGGGATAATTATGCCTCCCCTGTTATCTAAGGAGGCATCTAGTTTGTCGAACTCCGTATTGCCTCTCACTAATAGTGTTTTGATCCCTCCTGTTGCGTTGGCTTCTGATCAAACCCAGCAATCTGATTCTATGGATTCTTGACTGAGGGCTTTGTCTGTTTTCTCTTGGAATATTGCTGGATGGACTAATCATGAGATGGACCAATCTTTTGTAGTTACCTTACGGAAATTTCAGGTTATATTGTCACAAGAAACTTGGTGTAAAGATCCTATAATCTTGGAGGGTTATAGTGCTCATTCTCTCCCAGCTATTTCTATTAAAGCTAGAGGGCGTCCCTCTGGTGGGGTTGCCTGTTTACTCTCAGATAGATTAACGGTTGTAATCTTGGACTCCTTTATTTTGTTCCCTTTTGCACAGAGGCTAGTACTTGCTTATAGCTCTCACACATTTATTTTTATCTCGGTATATATACCTCCAGCAAATGCTCGCTATTATGCGAACTCTGTCTGGTCTAAACTTGGAACCTGTATAGAGTTGCTCCTGGATTTATATCCTCAGGCTTTTTTGATTATGGGAGGTGATTTCAACGCAAGGATGGGGGCCTGTGATGAGGCACTCAGGCCCTTTTGTGATGTGCCCCAGGGTAATAATCTGGCTAATGCTCTTTTCAGATCTTCTCATGATCGTATTATCAATCAGTTGGCAAAGTTCTTAGAAAGTTACAACTTACAAGTTTTGAATGACTCTTTCCCTGATGACTGGGATGGCGCTTTTACCTTCATTGGCCATCAGGGAACGAGTGTGGTTGACTATGTAATAGTCTCCTTGAATACTCTGCCTTTTATCTATAAATTCCTTGTAGACACTGATGTTTATAGTGATCATCTTCCCTTACATCTTCTTTTGAATCAGGTTGCATTTTCAGGGATTCAGGACTTGGGTACTCATTGTTTGCCAGCTGTATCTCCCTCTGGCTATTACCTGAAGAAACCCTGGGATGGTTCTCTTGAGCTTCAGTTAGATGCTGCTATTCGTTCCCCGGAAGGTACACATTTTTTGCAGCAAATTCTGAGCACTGGCCCTGACACTCCTAAACTTGTGGGTTTTGTACAGCTCTGTGAATTTTTACATCCCCTATTAGAAAGGGAACCTTCGGTATCCTAGTCTAATGTTCAGTCTCGTCACCGTTCTTTTTGGTACAGTGCAGAACATGAGAAACTAAAAAAAGAGATACAGTATAGCTATAGGGTTTTTCGGGCAGAGGGCAGCTCCAAGCTTCCTGTAAGTTTCTATGATCTTAAAGACAATATGGGAAACTTATTAAGGAAAAGAAAAATGCTTATAATACTGGGAAATGGTATAAGCTAGAGGCAGCTGCATTAGAAGGTGATTCGGTATCCTTTTGGAAAATTATTAATGGATCCTTAAGGGGCAAAAGACATTTGGGGTTCTTTCCTATACCTAAATCGTCTTGGGAGGTTTATTTTACACAACCATTCCCCTGTTCGCCAGAGACTCGATTGGTTGAGTCCTCCCCTTTAGACCTTCCTCTTTGGCCTGAGATTACACCTGAAGAAGTTGTTTGGTTGATAGAATCATGTAAGAACAAGAAGGCCCCTGGGGCGGACTTGATCTCTGCTGAATTTATCAAGAAGTATAAAGATTGGTGGGTACCTTATTAGTAGCTTTTTTTAATGCTATAAATAGAACTGGTCTAATCCCTACCAATTGGGAAAATGCAATAGTTAATCCAGTCTTTAAGAAGGGAGACCGTGCCAATCCGTGTAACTATAGACCTATCAGCCTTCTAAGTGTTACGGGCAAACTATGTGCAAAGTATTTGCTTAGTCGGCTCATTTTTTGGATTAAGACACACGATACCATCTATCCTGAACAAGCAGGTTTTCAGGCATGTAGATCCACTGTAGATCATGGATTGATGCTTATCATCTTATACAAAAGTATACACATTACCATCGTAGACTGTTTGTAGCTTTTGTAGATTTTCGTTCTGCTTTTGATCTTATAGATAGGGAACTTTTGTGGAGAAAATTTATAAACTTAATATAGACTCTCAACTTCTTTATTTGATTAAAGCTTTGTATGCCAATTCTACGCTAGCTGTTAAATATAATGATGCAGGGCATTTAACTAAAACAATCTCCATCTCAACTGGAGTTCAACAAGGATGTATATTAGCCCCTACACTTTTCAATCTTTTCCTTAATGACTTAATACCTGTTATGGCATCATCCCGATTTTTTCCACCTAAGCTATCTGCACATCATATAGGATGTTTACTGTATGCTGACGATGCTATAATTTTATCACAAATCAGACTTGGCCTTAACAGACAATTAGTGGCTTTGGCTGAATATTGTCAGCTAAACCATCTGATAATTAATTACAACAAGACAAAAATTGTAGTATTTACTCAACAAAGGAATAAGTATAATTGGTATATTGGAAAGCATAAAATATCTCAAGTTAAAGAGTATAAATATCTGGTATTAATTTCCATTTCTCTGGGTCTTGGAAGCCTTACTTTTCTGCAGCTCAGATTCGGGCCAGAGGGCCTTCAATGGCTATTTTGCGGTTTTTCAGGCACAAATCAAGTGGTAATATGGACCTTGCATTGAGGGTATTCAATGCTAAAGTTACATCTCAAGTGCTTTATGAGGCAGCCCTTTGGGCTGTTCCATTTATTTCAGAGCTTAACACAATCCAAGCACAATTTCTTCATGCTCCTCGCAGTGTGCCTTCAACTGCCCTGAGGCTTGAGTTTGGACAAACTTCATTTGAGTATCTTATTTGGAAGCAGGCACTGCACCTATGGCTGAAAATTGCTTTCCCCCCAACCAATGGTCTATTTGTTTATTTGAATCAGGATCCATATGTTAACTTTTGGCAGCAAGAGGCAATGCGCAAACTGCAAATGTTAGGGTTTTCTCCCTCATATTTTTTGAATAAACCTTTTATAATGGCTAAGAATGAAATTTCTCAAAGATTGGAGGATGTGGACAGGCAATCGGCTATGGCAGGGGTGTCTGGTTACGACTCATTGGAGGGATATCATGCTCGAGTCCCGCCAATTGGTACTAAAGCCTCTTTTTAAAATTATCATGTTTCAGAAATCTTTATTTGTTTTTTTGTGCAAGAGTTAATGCTCTTCCTACTAAAATGTTGGAGGGCCAAGTTCTGAATATTCCTTTCTCTTTGCGGCTCTGTCCTTTTGATAATCTGGGAACAGAGTCTACGTGTCCTATTTTGCTACATTGTAGATTATATGCTGATATAAGGCTACAATTATTGGAGCCCATTCTGAAGGGTTACCCAGGTAGAGCTCCTTCTGAGCTCTTACATATTTTTTTAACAAATTCTTCTAAACCTGTGTGTGAGACGGTGGTGAAGTATTTGACTTTGGCCTTCTCAAAGAGGCGCAAATTTATCTACTTCTTAGGTACTGGTGATAACATTGGAAATTAAGTATTTTCAGTTTTTATAATTTTTAGTACAAAGGATTTATTGTATGATTGTAGATCATTTGTTTTTCAAACGTCTAGGATTATTATGGTTGTAATTTCGAGTTGTATGTGAGTTTTCTTTTGTACAATGATGTGTTCCTTTCGAGCATATTTGTGGCAATGACCATTGGTCACGCCTAATAAAGAATGATTTGATTTGATTTGAGCTAGGAGTTACCACTCAGGAAAAGGATCTGGGGATGGTTTTGGACAATATAATGAAATCCCACAGCGCAGTAGCTGTAAAAAAACAAAACAATGTTAGGAATTATTCGGAAGGGGATAGAGAATAAAACTGAGGATGTCATAATTCTGCTATACAAATCAATGGTGCGACCGCACCTCGAATATTGTGTGCAGTTCTGGTTGCCCCATCTCAAACAAGACATAGCTGAACTTGAAAAGGTACAGAGAAGGACAACAAAAATGTTCAAGGGCATGGAAGGGCTCCCGTATGAGGAGAGGCTTGGTAGGTTGGGACTGTTCAGTTTAGAGAAGTGATGACTGCGAGGAGATATAATAGAGGTCTATAAAATCATGAGTGGTGTGGAACTAATAAACAAGGAGCAGTTATTTACCCTCTCAGCTACTACTAGAACTAGGGAACACTCCATGAAACTCATGGGTGGTAAGTTTAAAACAAATAATAGAAAATATTTTTTCACTCAGCGTATAATTGGGTTGTAGAATCTGCTGCCAGAGGTTGTGGTAAGGGCCAGTACTATAGCTGAGTTTAAAAGAAGAGTTTCTGGAAGATAGGCCTGGAAGATAGTTTAAAAGAAGAGTTTCTGGAAGATAGGTCCATTAGCAGCTATTAGCCAGACAGGATCAGGGAACATGATGGGAGCTGAGGGAAAACAACAGGGAATGGATTCCCCATTGTGACCTGTTGGGTGCTTCTCCCAAGCCACCATGAGTGGCCGCTGTCGGAGACAGGATGCTGGGCTAGATAGACCATTGGTCTGACCCAGTATGGCACTTCTTATGTTCTTAATATGGTTACAGAGATGAAGAGACACAACTGTCAGTCAAGCAAGACATGCTTGAAAAAGGCTTGAGCAAAGTTCAAATTCAGGTCTGTAGTTGACTCACTGTGGGCATGTGTTTTATGGTAAATCTCATTGTTCCATCTGCTGTTTACCAGGTGTGTACCTTTGTTGCACATACCACCACGGCTACAGATTGGAAGCCACCACGACTACAGATTGGCAATCTGGCCAGGCTATAGATTGGAAACTAGAAACTGAAATGCTACCCTCCACCCCCATTGAAGATGTAGCTTTTGCATTAGCCCTACTGCATGGGTTTGGGGGCTAGCAGTTTCAAGAACGATGCATTAACTTAACATGCAGGAATAGCAATGTTGGGTTTTTTATACCCAATATGAAATGATTGGGGTGGAAGGGGTCTAATTTGTTTCTCATTTTGCAACTTGTATGCACAATGGAATCTAATTATTTTACTAGAGAGATGGGGTGACTAAATCTAGAGTAGTAAGCTATGGAGCAACTAATGTAGAGATAATGAAATCCACATTAGTTATTTTAAAACAAGACAGTTTGGGGAAATTGCTTTGCTGAAGCTGTGAGACTTCAGCAATGACATCAGCTGTGTTTCACCGTTCACTAGGAAAGTGACTGCAGTAATAGTTATGATAACAAACTTAAAATTCACTTCTCTTGAAGCTTATAAATAAAAGGAAAGTTGAAATGGCATTCAACAATGATTGTCTTTGCATTCTTCGTATTGCTTTAAAATGAACTTCATCTTCATGTGGTAAGTTCTGAGCATAGGTGGTGCAAGAGAGTTAAAAGCCTAAACTTTCTTAGCAAATGGCACTTAAGCACAAAGGAATAGTAAAATAATATTTCTACCTCTGTAACAAGCTGGCTTACAGGATCTACTCTAGGCTTATTTTTTGGTGTCAACCTATACTTTTTGAAAAATGAATTTGTTAAGATTAAAAAGCATATGTTGCACTATAGACCATAATATATAACAAAACTCTTGTTGTCGAGCCTGAAATGTAACAGAAGTACCTGAACTGCTGGTAATTGTGTGCGCTGTCTGTGTTAGGGTTGCCACCTATGCCAATTATTTTAAGGAATACTTATGAAAAAAACATATTTTTCATAAGTGTTCTTTTAAAATTGGCACAGGTGGCAACCCTAGTCTGTGTGTGTGTGTGTGTGTGTGTGTACTCTGTCTGTCTGGTTCTAGGGACTGGAATTACTGCTTCCGGATGCAGTGGAATGACAACCCCAGAACCTTGATGATGGTTCTTGGAACTGGAATTGACAGCTTTAGGTACAGTGGAATGGCAGTCCCCTAGGAGTTGAATGACGACCCCATATTTTTTATGATGGTTCTAGGGACTGGAATGACAGCACATGGGATTTGAATGACATCCCTAGTACTTTAATGATGGTTCTTGGGACTGGAATGACAGCTTCAGGTACAGTGGAATGACAGTCCATGGGAGCTGAATGACGTATCTAGTACTTTAATGATGGTTCTTGGGACTGGAATGACAGCTTCAGGTACAGTGGAATGACAGCTCCCTGGGAGTTGAACAATGTCCCTAGCACTTTGATGATGGTTCTAGGGACTGGAATGACAGCTTCCAGTACAGTGGAATGGCAGCCCATGGGAGTTGAATGATGTCCCTAGTACTTTAACAATGGTTTTAGGGACTGGAATGACTGCTTCTGAATACAGTGGAATGACAGTCCCCTGAGTTGAATGATGGCCTCATATTTTTAACGATGGTTCTAGGGACTGGAATGACAGCTTCAGGTATAGTGTGTGCTGACATGACAAGCTGACATAGTTGAGGTTAATTAAATTAATTAATTAATACCCCGCACCCTCCTACTAATTAGCCCGCTTGTGAACCAGAGAAGATGTCTTTGAAGGGAAGATTTTGTTAGTAATTGTTTTAGAGGAGGTGGCACAGGGCTGTGTTGTGCTACAATGTCTGCTGGTCTGCTGAGGGGGAGGGGTCATCTCTTCCCCCCCACATGGCCATGTAGTGCTCACATCCACTTGTCAAGCTAAGGCTGTGTTCCCACCTTTCGGCTGCAGTGGGAGGGGCGAGGGAAGCTGCGGCAGCGGGAGGGGCCGACTGCTAGGAAAAGAGCCAGTGTGAACGGGGATCTGCCGCGGATGTCACGGCAGGATTTTGTGCCTTGACGCGCGCGAGAAGCCGCGGCAGATCCCTGTTCGCACCAGCTCTTTTCCTGTCGGCCGGCTCCTCTGCACTGCTGCGTCTTTCCTCGCCCCTCCCACAGCCGCCATTGCCGCTGCAGGTGGGAACACAGCCTAAGAGAGACATGCTTGAGAGGTGTTGGGAGAGTTATTTTGGGCTTTGCAGGAAGGAGAAGCTTATAGGAGTGTAGCAAGGGGCAGGAGTGTCTTGAGGGATTGCAAGGCTCTGTGCAAAACTGCAGGTTGGTGTCCCCAAATACCGTGTTGGGGTTCCTCCTAGAATCAGGACCACTGCAAATCTGTGCACCCAGATAGCCTGGTTTATTTGTTCATTTTATTTAAATTTATATCCTGTCCATTCCACAAAAAGTAGACTTAGTGTGGGTTACAGTAATATAAAAACAGATGCATGCATAAGACATTAAAAGGAAGAAAGAAATACAATTTTAAAATATACACTAACCCATCCATCACCCACTAAATGCATTTCCAAACAAAAACGCTATCCAGTGCTTGCTGTTTAAAGGAAGTAACAACCTTCTAAACTTAAGGAAGCAGCTCTTCCACCTTAGCCTTCCCTGGTTATGCTGCTTAGCTAGCAGGACAAATTTTCTCCATTGCCTTGTATTTAACAAAAAAACTTGGATATATTCCATAATCAAAAATTCTCTGGTTTACAAGAAGAGTTAAGACTCTTGCAAATTCAACCATGCACGAAAAAGCATGGAAATTGCAAGTTAAGGCTCCCGCCTTAACTTCCATACCATGTTAGCAGTAAAGACATTGTACAGTCTCACATAGTGTGCTCACTTACAACTTAGACTCCATGTACCCACATTTTGCCTTTTGTCTTTCAGCCCCAATCCTCTTCCTCTTTGCACTGAAGCTGGAGACAGGAGGACATTGAAATTAATAAAATGGAATGGCCATTGGAAGGAATGGAGGCAACAGCCATGCCCATTTCTAAATAAATACTGTTGTCATTCCAACATCCACAAGGGTGGAAGTGGTTTTAAGTGGGATTTTATGAGGTTTGCTATTTTACTTTTTTTTTTAATGTTTTGACATTTTTATGCTATGAGCCACCCTGAGCCTTTGGAGAACAGTGGGGTACAAATAAAAAAATTAGTGGATTAGGACTTATCCTATAAAATCTTTCTCTAGCATTCAGACTTGTGTGCTGTTTGCAGTCCTTGGCGTCAGTGGGGCTAATAGTGTGCACTGCTTCACAAGGGAAGAAGCTTTTCTTAGTTTGAACCCTTAGGCCCCATGGATGCATACATTATTATTATTTATATATAATGATTTTAGTGTTCAAAGTGTTTTGCAATCCTTATCTAGTCCACCGTCAAAACAATCCTATGGCCCGTTTTACAGATAGGGGAGCTGAGGCTGAGAAGTAGTGACTTGTCCAAGGCTACTCAGGGAGTCAATGGCTAAGATGGGATTCGAACCTTGGGCTCCCTTCAAATTTAGCACCTTATCTGCTCGGCTTCACTGGCTTCCAGGTTAGTTAGCACCCAAGCTAGTTTAACTGAAATCATTGGAGCTACTTAGTCTGTAGTGATACGTGCTTCCTCAGCTTTGTCATCTCAAGACAGCGAGTGCCAGGTTGAGCCATGTTTATAGTGTTTAAACGCAAGAGCTGGTTCTTCTGGTAGTTTGAAGGGGACTTGCTAAGACCATTTGCTTTTTTAATTTATTTAAATGTTTAATCCTTAACAAATCCTTTTCTGAATCCCACTGATTTTGGACTTGGCTCGATTGTGATGCGGAGTTCACAGGATAGCTGTAAAATTTTCCTTTTTATTAGTCTTAAACGTTCTCCTTTCCAGTTTCATTGGATGTCATATTGTCTTTTTGTAATGAAAGGGTAAGCGGAGCCATGTGGTGGGCTGACTATAGGCCCCTCCTTATTTTATATGCTCCTTCTTGCTTGGCTTCCACTGTTTTTTTAACTCTCCTCGCACTGAAGCCCTTCTGATAATTTTGGAGCTCCAACCACTCCATTTCTGTGGTTTTGTTTTTGAGTGAGGGTCTCCTGAAAGGAAGGCAGTAATACTATTCATCAATACAGTGGCCATGTAATAGTTCTGGACTAATTTTCTGTGCACCTAATAGCTCTTTTTTGTTTTGATCACCACTGCACATAGCACATGTTTTCATTGAGTTGTCTTGAGTGATTACAGTTAGCTGAGAACATGGCCATGTAAATGAACACTTCATGTGGTGTTCCTCTCCTGTGTGCTACATAAAGTTGTAATAACATTGCTGCTCTTTTACACTCAAGTAAAACTGAGGCATAGAAAGATTTCAGTGATTCAGTATCATATACCTCTCAGCATGGCACTAGGATCTCCTTGGGCCTGTTAGTGTTACAGGGTCCTAGCTGTGATGAGAGTGAGTGTGTGGAGTCAGTACAGCCTGCTAATGATTTTGTTTGTGTCTGTCAAGGCTAAAGACAGCGATGATGATGATGAAGTCACTGTTAGTGTGGACCGGGATCGCTTCATGGATGAGTTTTTTGAACAGGTAAGATATGGTTTCTTTCCTCACTGAAGTTGTAATCTCCTCAACTGACCAAAGAACAACTGCTCTCCCATGTTGATGCGAGCCCAGAGCACACAGCCACATTGACTGCAATCTCTGCTCCATATTGCCTCCCGCATTGAGTCCTGTTCTCGGGACCCTCGCCGCCTGTTCTCTACCTTTGACTCCCTCCTCAAGCCTCCCTGTCCTCCCCCTCCTTCTTCCCTTTCTGCTCAGGATCTTGCCTCCTTCTTCACCTCCAAGATAGACAAGATCCGCCTCGACATCGCTTCCCACTCCTCTCTTCCCACTCCCACCCCTCTCCCTCCTCCCCCTCCTTCTCTCATGTCCTCCTTCTCCCCTGCCTCCCTTAAGGAAATCTCCTCTCTGCTCTCCTCCTCCAACCCTTCCACTTGCCCCCTTGATCCCATTCCTTCCCGCCTCCTCACCTCCATTACTCCCACTGTCGCCCCTTCCTTCCTGCACATCATCAACCTCTCCCTCTCTACTGGCTCTTTCCCTTCTGCCTTCAAACATGCCACAGTCTCTCCTATTCTCAAAAAGTCCACTCTTGACCCCTCTGACCCTTCTAGCTATCGTCCTGTCTCACTCCTTCCTTTTGCTTCCAAGCTGCTTGAACGTGTTGTCTACTCCCGCTGCCTTGACTTCCTATCCTCCAACTCCTCCCTTGACCCCCTCCAATCTGGCTTCCGCCCCCTTCATTCTACTGAAACTGCTCTCGCTAAGATCACCAACGATCTTCTGGTGGCTAAATCTAAACGTCTCTATTCCATTCTTGTCCTCCTTGATCTCTCTGCTGCCTTCGATACTGTTGACCACTCACTCTTGCTGGATTCCCTTCACTCCCTTGGCTTTTGTGGCTCTGTCCATAACTGGTTCTCCTCCTACCTCTCTGACCGCTCCTTTAATGTGTCTCTCTCCAACTCCGCCTCCTCCTCCTTCCCCCTCTCAGTTGGTGTTCCTCAAGGCTCTGTTCTTGGCCCTCTCCTCTTCTCGATCTATACCTCATCCTTAGGCAAACTCATTGCCTCCCATGGCTTCCAATACCACCTCTATGCTGATGACACTCAACTCTATCTCTCTACTCCCTCTCTCTCTCCCTCTGTTCAAGCTCGTCTCATCAACTGTCTCTCTGACATCTCTACCTGGATGTCTCAACGTCAACTCAAACTCAACATGGCTAAAACTGAACTCCTTATCTTCCCCCCTCATCCTTCCTCTCCTTCCTCACTGTCAATAACTATTGATGGAGTCACCATCCTGCCTGTCCCCCAAGCCCGTAGCCTAGGCTTCATCTTTGACTCACCCCTTTCTTTTAAACCCTACATTGACTCTGTTGCTAAATCCTGTCGCTTCTCCCTCCATAACATTGCTAAGATTCGCCCTTTTCTCTCTGTCTCGTCTGCCAAAACTCTTGTTCATGCTCTGGTCATCTCTCGCCTCGATTACTGTAACCTCCTTCTCACTGGCCTTCCCCGGTCTCACCTTTCTCCCCTCATCTCTGTCCAAAACTCTGCTGCCAGGGTCATCTACCTCGCCAGTCGCTTCGACCATGTGCAGCCCCTCCTCTCTTCGCTTCACTGGCTTCCCCTTCCTGAACGAATCCTGCACAAGCTCCTAGTCTTCACCTATAAAGCTCTTCACAACCTTGCTCCCCCCTACCTCTCTGCACTTATCGCCCTCCATACTCCAGCCCGTGCACTTCGCTCCTCCTCTGTCCCTTCTCTCACCCTTCCACGCCTTCCCTGCTCCCCTAAGCGCCTTCGTCCCTTCTCACTTGCTGCCCCCCATGCCTGGAACTCCCTCCCTGTCCACATCCGCCTTGCCCCCTCCCTTCATACCTTCAAATCTCTCCTTAAAACTCACCTCTTTCGCTCTGCTCTGTCTGACTCTTTATCCTGCTGAGCCACTATTCCTATACCTACGATCGGTTTACCCTTATCCTTGCAACATGGACCTGCCTGCTGTCATTCTCATCGTAACCAAGCCAAGTACGTGCACTTGAGACCTCGCATCTTCATGAATGTTAGACCCCTTGTCTCTCCCTCTGTTCCCCTTCCTAAGTCTCTCCCCCAGCTCCTGTCTCTCAGATTGTAAGCCCTAGGGGCAGGGACCGTGTCTATTTTATTACTTTGTAAAGTGCCAGGTACACTGCTGGCGCTATATAAATGTTTGTTAATAATAAAAATAATAATATTGGGATTCTCAGGCATATGTAGGCACTGGTAGTGGGATCTGGGTCCTTTCCTAATTTACATAATCTCATATGCTGCTCAGCATTATCACCTTGGAATGGAAATGGAGCACAGACTTTCTAGTAGAATCTATGATAGTGAGTAAAAATACTAAGGCTGAATGTTTGGGTTTCAAGGGAACCTGATAATGCCCCAAAATCGGGGTCCTGGGTGTCTCGAGCTGAACCCCAACATGCACTGTGAAATTTGGCTTGGATCGCCCTTCTCCCTGTCTCTGCCCAGCTACCTGCACAGGCAGCCTACAATGAGTTCTTCGTGCCTGCAGGGACCACTGCCACCTCCACCCTGCAGCCTCCAGTGCTACAGCCCAGCCCAGCCCAGAGAAACAGGGAGTGATTGGGAGCCCTTGCCCACCCCCTCACCCCCACTCCCCGGCAGGCTAGTGCCTGCTAGCCCCATTTTTACTCCCTCCCTCAGCACTCCACCATTACCTCTCCCCACTCAGCGCCCTACCCTCTGTGCTCCTCCCAGCGCCCCTCACCTCACTTCCTCCCCACATCCCCATACCTAACTCAGCCTCAAACCAGCACCCACCCCAGCTCTATTCCCAACCCTCCCCCAAACCGTTTCCTGGTAGGGGCCGCACAAAGGGTGCTGAGGGGGGTAGGGGCAGGGAGCATAGGGGGTGGGGTGCTGGGGGTTAGAGGAGGGCTCAAACTGCTGAGTGGAGGGAGGCGTGGGTGCAAGGATGCTAAGGGGGGAGCAGAGAGAGAAGTTGCAGATGGGTGTGCTTAAGAGGTGCACTCAGAATGCCTGTGCTAACAGCACCTTGCACAGATGTGCGTGTGCACGCACACACACCAGTGTCTGTTCTGTGGAGCTCTCTGAATCTCTGGTGTCTATTACATGGACTTCTCTGGAACGGGGGTGTCTGTTTAATGGAACTTTGGTCTATTGAGTTCTGTGGGTCTGGGTGTGTGTTCCATGAAGTTCTGTGCCAGATCCATAGTGTTCTATGAAGCTATGAAATGCTATCCTTCCATTATAGTCAATGGAAGTTGAGCCACTGGCTTAAATGATGGAGGATGTGCCTTTTGGTGTCCTGTTCTGTAGAGGCATCTCAGGCATGTGACCATTTAAAATTTGCATAAACATATAAACATTTATGCAAATTAACAATGCCCAGTTTTCGTCTCTGAGAGGTGGCAACCCTTCCCCTCCTATCGCAAGCAACCAGAGTAAAAGCACAGTGGCTCGTAGTGGTAGCGTCAGCACTTGTGGCTCAAATGGCTAGGTTATGTGTGATCATCATTTTTATCGATATGCTTTTTCTATGAAATATTTTAAGTTATATATTTTAGTTAACAGTTTTTAAATTGGGCCCTTTTCACACGGGCATCCCCGCCCCCCCCCGCCCCCCGGGCACATGTGGGGGGGGGATGCCTGTGCAAACGCTGCAGCAGGTGGCTGTGCAGTGTGGGGGGCGTCCGTAGGAATGCTGCTAGCACAGGTTGGGGGTTCATGCGCACTCCCATGTTCCACCCACCTCCACCCATCACCCACACACAGTAACAGGCACCAATGCTCAGCTCGATTGTCTTGCTGGTTATCAACAAGAAGTGGGTGGGGTGGGGGTGTTCCCGTCTTGCCTCAAGCTGAACTGAGATGAGAAATCCTCCTCTTCTCATCAAGAGACAGTGAAAATTCGAGGGGGTCAGGCAGGGGAGCTGGCACGGGGGCCGGAGGTGAGCAGGGGGCAAAGACAAGTCCCCATAGTAACTCTGGCCCCCGCCTGGCATTCCGGCCTGGGGTGGAAGGGAATGTTCAGGCAGGGGTTTGGGGTCCTGGCAGGGCAGGGGTTTACTTACCATCCGGGGGGTGGGGTCCTGACCCCCACCACCCCCCGCAGTGCTCCACACCATGCTGGACCCCTTCCCAGGTCTTCAGTTTAAAAGAAAAGAAAAGAACCCACAGTTGGAGCATGCTCAGAGCACTGTTCAGCTCTGCATGCCCTTTTCAAAGATGGTGACTGCTCAGAATTGCTGCTCGACCCTGTGGGCACCATCTTTAAAAGGGGCACGCAGAGCCGAGCAGCGCTCTGAGCATGCTCCAGCTGTGGGGTGTGTGTGTTCCTTTTATATGGAAGACCCAGGAAGGGGCCCAGTGTGGTGCGGAGCATCGTGGAGAGGTCGGGAAACCCCACCCCCCGGATGGTAAGTACACCCCTGCCCTACCCCTGCTAGAACCACAAACGCCTGCCCCTGTTCCCGAACTTTCCCTTCTCCCCCCCACCCCAGACGGGAAGGCCAGACAGGGGCCAGAAGTATGTAGGGGGTTTGTCTTTGCCCCCTGTTCACCTCTGGCCCCCATGCATACACACCCCTTGAGTAATTCACGAGAACTTGAGGGGGGGGGCGAGAACACCCAAGTTCTCACCTCCGTATCTCAATTCTCGCAAATTTCTTGTGAGAATCCCCCCCCCCCCGTTTCAGCTCTATTCCTAACGTTGAGTAAATTAGAACAAATGCCTTGTCCCAGTAGTCTCCTTCGCCACCAAATGGCAGCGACGGGGTATTTGTTGCGCCCCCCCCCCTTTTTAGAGAGGCACAGAGGCGTGGCCGTGGCAGGGAGGCTCGTTAGAGTGCTCTTCCCGCCTGCATGATCCGGGTGGCCATGGCAACCGTCCTGATAGCAAGGTCGTGCAAGCGGCACTCGCTGGACCTGGAGGGCCCCGCCCCCTTTAGGAGGGGTGGACCTCCGCATTGCCGCGTGGCGCAGCGTTCCTGAAACAGTGGGGAAGAAGCAGCCCCACCCACCTCCCTCATGCACTGTGGTTTTGAAAATGGTTTCCACTATGGAACGGAGGAGGAATTTTGGCGGGCAGCCTTCATGTTAGAAGGACCGCGTTTTTTGCCTCCTCAACAGTGCTGAGTAGGCTAAATAGGAAGATTACCATAAAGATTCAATTGGCATTTCATAAATAGGTAATAGGCTTATAGAACTGATTCGGCTAATTCTGAGTTCTCTACTATTTACAGGAATTGATTGAAATCCAATTTAACGTCGCACTCAGCAGGGGTCCAGTATGCCAGTATGAGTTTTAATAGGTAGGTTATTAAATTAGTAAGAGTCATCTCATTAAGAGATGGGGAGATGAGAGACAGTGTAATGCAGGGCACAGCATGCACTGTGATCATGCCCCCTGGGAGTGGGGTCTTGACAGGGTCCGTAGGGACATGCGCTGTCTTCGGATCGGGTGGATGCTTCACTCCTTACTCGCGCCCTCAGAGGGCTGCCCCCCCACTTCGGCCTTGCCCTGTCGAAGGAGGGTATGATTTTTCCTGGAGGATACTGTCAACAGAGGGCACATCCGGGCAGTACCTAAGTTAACAAGTTGGTATAGTTAAATGGCATATTGCACCCAAAATTGCGTGAGCAATTCCCCACCTTCCTACAATTGGATGACTTAATAAAGATTGTGGCCAGTTTTACACCAATACAAGACTCTGTGTCTCATTGGGTGCGTCGACAAGTCAGGAATAGTCCCTGTTTTGTGGAAGCAGAGAGGCTATTGAGTTTAAGGTTTTTTTGCTGCACGTTCCATTCCTCAGTCTTTGACTGAAGCAGAATAGTACTAAAACCAGCTACCTGAAAAGTCCCTGTTCGTGGAGTTACAGTTTCTGTGTGGAACTGATCTGACTTGCCATGCAGAGCTGATTTACCAACAGGAGAATTTCTGCTGGACTGTGGGTGGTTGTAAGTTAAGCAGGCAGATTTAGAACACCCTTTTCATGGTGTGTGAGGTCACGGTGTGTAAAGGGATTTATGTGCAGCCTATCAAATCGGTCATGACTCTATAGTTAAGGCGGCTTCTAACATCTCTTGAACAGCTCCTATGATATTTAATGGGAGATTTGGAGCAAAGGCTTCCGGGTTGGCGACCATGTTCTGTTGACGAGGTTTGCAGAGTTTCTACAACATATATGTTACGTTTCATGGTTTCATAAATTAAAGGAGAGTGTATACTAGACCCTAGTACTTCTAGTGTTTTCTAAAAAAAAAAGTTAAAACGTTTTAAAAGTACCATTTTGGGAAATGCAACTAAATTTATGACGTGTACACGTGTGGTTGTGCCTAGCTGCAGCGGCAATCATCCAGCCACCAGGGGGAAAGTTGTATGAGGTTCCCTGCCCCGTTGCAGCCAGCTTGACATGCACTGGCAGAGGGAAACCTTCAGAATTCCCCCTGATACCTGGATGATCCCCGCTGGAGCCAAGCGATCGGGAGGGGGGGAGGTGTTATTTAAATCACCTGTCCCCCTTCCCCGAATAAGTGCCTGTGGTGCACTCGGTCAGGGAAGGGGGACAGCCAATTGAAATACACCCCTCCCCCAAATCACCGGGCTATAGCGGCAACCATCCAGACAGCAGGGGAAAAGCCGTCCCGAGCTACACTGGCCAAGGAACCTCCTTCAGTATTCTCCCTGTTGGCTGGCTGATCGTAATCCCCACTGGAGCCAGGCAGGTGGGAGCGTATTTAAATTGCCTGTCCCCCTTCCCTGAACAAGTGCATCTGTGCCTCCAGTGCGCTTGATATGGGAAGGGGGACAACCGATTGAGATACATCCCACCCCATTCATTGGGCTCTAGCGATGACCATCCAGATGCCAGAGGGAAAGCTGAATGAGGTTTTCCGAGCCAGCACAACCGCTCCAGCCTCTGCTAGCCCAGGCAACCTCAAAAAATCTCCCTGCCTGCTGGATGATCCCTACTGAAACCAGATGGCTTGGGCGGGGATTTAAATTGCCTGTCCCCCTTCCATGATGAGTGCATTGGGACCTGCGGTGTGCTCAATCAAGGAAGAGGGACAGCCAAATGAAATACCCCTCTGGTTGCCAGCCTGCAGCCTGCCCACTCCTTCCCCGCCCCCCACCCCGCTCCCTCACTCCCTGGGCTGCCTGCTCAGATGATTGTTCTCTCCTCGCCTGCCTGCGGTCTGCCCACTAGTCCGCCCCCAGGACCCACCTATCCCATTCCCCAGCCATCCAAGCCCAGCACTTATTACATCTCATCACCCAACCCAGCACCCAGCCACTCCCTGGGAGCCCAGCCAGCCCAGCCCTCACCCCAGCCAGCCAGGGGTGGTGCCAGTGGTACCAGCCTGAGTTTCTGGGCAGGAGCTGCAGATGCCCTGCCCCCACTCTGGGTGAGTAGGATTTATTTATTATTATTTTATTTTAAATATATTTTCCCCCAAAAGAGGGAGCCTGACATGGCTTGAGGAGGGGCGTGGCCTGGGGTGGTAATTAATTTCATTGATACTAAAAATGTAATAAAATTTATGACCAATTAAAATGAATATGTGTGGTACGAAGACTGTGAACGATGGTTATACATGATGAGGAATCTATTAAATTTAATTTTAGATGTCATACATTTTATTAGTTTTTATTAGGGGTGGGCGTGCCGGTAAATCCGGTATCCGATAATGCCGGTACTGGTCGTAGCGGCATTATCGGATTCGACCCGGTAAATTCGGTCCCGTTACCGGATTCCAGGTACCGGATTTTTTTACATTGCAGCCATTTAAATGAATGGCTGCAATGTAAGTCCCACCAAAAAAGTTTTTAAAAAAACCCTCCCCGAGTCCAG
>QEPC01013023.1:322314-340559 GCA_003113815.1 Sphenodon punctatus | reverse complement strand
AATATGCGAGGTCTCAGGTGCATGCGCTTGGCTTGGTTACATCAAGAACGATGGCTGGTTGGTCCATGTGGTGAGGAAATGCTCCTCCTTGGAAAGGGTGCTGTTTACATTGTAGATTTGCAGCCTGAATGTTTCCCCAAAGACCTTGAGGCTGCTCCCCACGACCTGATGTCCGATAATAGGAACAGAAATCAATGATATGCTTCACTGTCGAAACAGTTTCCGTTGGGGCTTCACTCTATTGCCTGCTGAGATTGTGGGTGAGCCCAAGAATATGGAAGGGCTCCATGGTATGGCATGGTGGTGACTGCGAGCGTGGGGCTTCTTTCCAAACAGGAAGCTTTTGGAGGCAAGGATGTATGATGATAACTCGGGACTTAGAGTGAGTAAGTGCTTTCTGTGCCAAAAGAACAAGTTCCCTGCTCCAAAGGGATTGGTTTTGCACCACTGTATGGCTACAGGGAGGGAAAAGATGTGGAAGAGCATTGTACACTTATGTCCTTCCCTCTTCTGTGCTGTCTTGACCCTCCATTCCCAGCCTGGTTTGTCTTGTATCCCTTCCTTCTCTCACTGTGAAACCTCCTGGCATCAGTTTCTATCTTTCCTTGTTCTGTCCTCTTCACATCCACTCCCCTCCAGTTCTAGCTTCTCCATATGCACTGCAGGCTCCACAAACGTTTGGCCTTCAGTGCTTCATTAGATGATGATCCTCACATCTGGAAGGGCCTTTTGGTTAATGGTCACCGTGCACCCACCCTGGTCCAGACTGATTCTACCCAGCCTTTGTGTTCTTGATGTTCCACCTTGGCATTTTCCCCTGTAGTTGCACCGTCCAATTATGCAGTGACTCTGGCTGGATGTCTCAGTAAAGGATCTGCTCTGGTCTCAGCACAAGTTATTGGGCTTGAATGAGAGATTATTGACTGGTATTCTCTGGTGTCTGCTATGTAAGAGGTTGGTGTCGGTGATCTTAATGGTCCCTTCTGGACCCCAAATTTGAGAGTTTGTTTGTTTAAATTTATATTTAAACAAATATATATTTGTTTATATTTAAACAAAGAAGGCTCAGGGCAGGTTACATAAAAAATAGAATATAAATAATAAATTAAACATTTAAAAGGTTGGAAACCCATTACATGTTGTTGGAAGCTCATTGGCAGTTTAGGGCATCCAAAATAGGGATGGGAATTTCAGAAATGCTAGAGGGAGCTAGGAGCACCTCTCGCACGGCTGAGTCCAGTGCAGACTGTGTGATTGCATAGGGCACCATGTGTTGGAGGAGTGGAAGGAGCAGGATGAGGGCACAGGAGTCCCCAGTACATGGGGTCCATGAATAAACTTGAAATGACAACAAGAGTGTGAGAAACAGTGGTGTAAAATACGGGTATCCAGAGCCTTAAATGCAGGTAACCCCATGCTGTGGAGGGCCTGCAGAGAGATTCAGGAGGGGGCCTCCACGTATATGTGTAACATGCAACACATGTGTGCAGTGATTGAGCACTGGGGAGTCTGTGGATGGCATGGGTAGGTGCTTGGTATAGGCATGTGGTTGGATGAAAGAAGTGGACCCTGTTGCATGCATGTTTGTGGGCATTAATTTTAACTTGTACATTTTCTGACTTGGAGGTATTGTGGACAATTGGCATTTAATGGCATGTAATTTTATGGGCAAGATTGGACAGACTATATGAAGACATGATTTATGGAACAGGAAAACAGAGGCTCTTCGTTTAACAATTAGTGTTTCACTAGTGATTTTCATTACTATTCTCTGACAGCGTAGCAGAAGCCTACTGATTCATCATCATTGGGATAGTTTTCTACCCATGGGATTGAATGTTTCTCAGTTTAGGATATGCAAGCAGAGCACAGGATTTAGACAAGCACCTTTTTCTTTTTGCAGGTCTGGTAGTCAGAAAAAAAGAGAGAGAAAAGAGAAGGGGGAAGAGAACTATGACAGAGTCGCAGAATAACTAGCTAGAGAGAAGTGAATGTGGATTGCTGTCAGGTAATTATTTTATTAGAGAAGAAGTGGAAATCGAGGTAGCAGAAAACTCAACAAAATGTCAGGAGACACACCAAAAAGCAGCAAGTGCTGAAGAAGTTTTTTCTTTTGTAAAGGAAACGTCAGTCCTAACTTGGAAGGTATGGAATCTTGAACCAAGAGCAATAGTTCCTGGTAGCAATTAGTAGCAATGTTTCAGTTCTGAAAACATTGCAGCAGTAAGTGTAAATATAGATAGTGATTTTAATACCGGTAAATGGCATCCAACATCAAATTTTGAAGATTAATCCAAGCCAGGTTTGTCACCTGTTGACAAGTGCTAAACAAAAATCATACTTGCTTCCAAAGTTTCAACTTCCAAAATTTCAACAATCTGAGTAGTGAACATACAATGAGACTTACACTGTTGCAATGTGCAAAATACGTGCAGGTTTTCCCAAGTGTTGTGATGACTTCTCAAAAGGGTTTTCTGGACCATGCAAACATGCAACATTCAAATATCATGGCAAACCGTATGCTTTACCTTGAATGCACTGGAAAATCCAATGAATAAATCCCTGCTATGTGCATTTAGAAAATGGAAACAAAGATGTTTCAGCAGCTTAATGTCTTATTGAATGCAGCATGCTACGTTGGGTGAAAACAGACGAGACAGTAGTCTGTGTTAGCGTGGGAGTTACCTGCTTGTTTGTCCGGTCACCATTGTATGTTTGCCCACGTCCTCTCCAGGGTGGGGGGCAGCTGCTACGGGATGTGTCAGCCGACGCTCAGCAACACAGCCAGGCTAAAGTCCCCTCAACCTGGGCTAACAGGCGCCCTCCCGTCTGTTAGGCCCCATGCAGCTCCACCACAGGGCGAGGCCCACCAGGACCGGAGAGCTGTGGGGAAAAACACAGAGCGGTCAGTGGAACAGCTGTACCCCAATGCCCCCCCCCAAGATGGCCGGGCACCCTTAAAGGGAACGAGCAGCAAAGGTAAGACTGCATTGGGCATCCCCAGTCTGTTCAGCAGCTCGTGCCCAATGCCCGTTCCACAGCCCAGCAACACCACGCCAGCCAAAGGTGGAACCATGGAGCAGAAGGACAGATAATCCAGAACAGTAAGTCAGTGCACCAAGGGGGGGTGGGGGGCAGAAACAGCAGCTGACCCACAGTATGGACAAGGTATATGTATGACCTGTTGAAAACACATGAGATGGCAGAGTTCAGCTACCACCAGGAAGTGAGCCAATGTTGGCAGCAGGCAAAAGACCTCGGGGGGTGGGGGGGGCTACAAGGAGGTCAAGGACAATAATCCAAAGTCTGGCAGCGGCTGCCAAAGAATGTGGTACATGGACCTCCTTGACCAGTTTCTCTGCATGGACAGGCCCTTTGTGGTTCTGCGGATCACTGGCACCAGACTCACCAAGGGCCATCGTCAGGTGGACGCCCCTCCCCGCCTCCAGTTCATGCACATCTGCTCATTCTGGAAGCATTCTCTTCCCCCGTCCAAAGAGACCGGGCCCTCAGGGACATAGCCCACCGGCCCCCAGCCAGCCTCCAATTTCATCCCCCAGCCAGCCTCCTACTCCAAGGACACCGACACAACCCTCAGCACCTACCCCCTGGACCAAGAGAGCCAGCAGTCAGTCCCAGAGCAAGCAGAGGGGCAGAAGATCCAGAGCCCCCGGGGAACGCAGAGCCTGAGGGGATCAGTAAGTTAGTGCACCGGAAGTGGGGGGGATTTGGTTAGGTGACCCATCCATAGGATGGAGGGGCCATGTAATGCCAGTCACCAACATGGCTCTCGTTTCTCACTGTGTACACAGGTTGCTGGGATGGCGAGGGGAAGGAATCCGAGAAGCCCCAGGACACAGAGGCACCATCTGGGGAAGGTAGGTGCAGCAAGTGGGTGGGAGGGCACCATGGTGGGCTGGTGGGGGCTCACATGCTGAACAGGTGAGCATGGATGGCAGGGAAGACATGGGCACTGAGGCAACAGGTATGAGAGCTGGTGGCAAAATGGAGGGTGGAGGTGGCCCCAACCAACGACTGTCATTTCCATCCTGCCACAGGCGTGCCGGTGGGAGTGGTGCCAGCACCACCAAGACCATCTGTGTGCGCCCAGCAGAACTCGGCCCTGCGGGCATGGACCCAGCAACACAGTAAGGATCTGATGCAGGAGCTGATGGATGAGACCATGCGACGGATAGACGAGATCCAGACCAGGACTTCATCCAGGGGCTGGCTGAGGAGCACCAACAGTTCCTGTGGCAGTGTGCCACCTAACACAGGGACCTCACTGCAGAGTACCACATGGAACGCCAGATGGAGAGGCAGCAATGGGACCGCCATGTGCAGCAGATGCAGGACTTGCAAAGGTCTATGGAGAGGGAGGGCTGTGGGCTGTGAAACATCTATTTTTTGAATTTATATGCCGCCCTTCCTACAAGGCACAGGGTGGCTGATAATCTGTAAAAACAAAAACAAACAAACAACAACCCAGTAACAATTCATACAATAAAAGCACTCATCTCTCCCCTCAAAGTCCCACCCTCCCCCACAACCTTACCCAAAAACCCAACCGCTGTGAGGCGGTATCCTGTGCAGACTATCGTGGGCACGGAGGGGTCCACCTTGTGTTCGATTTGGCAGGAGACAGATTAGGGCTGTTGCTGATATACCACGCACCTACCTGTACGGCAGCATCCCTACACACTCTAATAGAACTGGTGTCGGAGGCAGTCTTGCGGTCCCTGAGGGCTTTGGTTCTGGGGGACTTCAACATCCACGCCGACACCAGTCTTGGGGGAGCAGAGCGTGAATTCATGGACGCCATGACAACCATGGGACTGTCTCAGATGGTATGGGGCCCGACGCATGAGGGGGGACATACCCTTGATCTGATATTCTGCACACGCCTTGAGGCAGAGGAGCCGGTGGTGGGGGAGGTAGTAACTTTACCCCTGTCATGGATGGATCATTATCTCCTCCAGACTAGGCTCCTGGTGCATGTCTGCCCCCGGAAAGGAGTAGAACCAGTTCGTTGGGTCTGCCCCTGGAGACTTATGGAACCAGAAAGGTTCCAGAATGCTCTAGGGGAATTACCTCCTGATCTCGATGACCATTCGCTCAATGACCTTGCTTTTTGGAACAGCTTTTTGACTGAGGCCATCGACTGAACGGCCCCTAGGTGTCTGCTCCCACAATGCCAATGCCGGGGGTCACCGTGGTTCATGGAGGACCTGCGCCGGATGAAGTGAGATGGACAGCGGTTGGAGCAAAGGTGGCGCCGGACTTGGATTGAAGCTGACCGATTGCAGTATAAAGCTAATTTAAGAGCATATGCTGTTGCGGTGCGAGCAGCAAAGAAAGAATTCTTTGCTGTCCTCATTGCTTCCGCAAATTCACGTCCAGCAGAGTTTTTCTGGGTGGTGCAGCGACTGGTCAGTCCGGCTTCTCTCTGCCTGGAACTGGAATTTTCCAGTGCCCACTGTGACGTTTGCTGACTTTTTTGCGGTTAAAATCGCTCAGATTCATCACGATCTCGATGCTGCATTTATAACAGGAAGTGAACTAGAAGTAGGGGAAGCCCAGTCATGTCAGTATTTGTGGGATCAGTTTCAGTGGGTGTCGCCCGCTGATGCGGCTGAGGTCCTTGGGACAGTGCAGGCCACCTGTTGTGCCCGTCCTGGCTGGTGAAAACCAGCCGGGAGACATTAGGGCCGCTGCTGGCGGGGGTGGTCAAAACCTCCCTTGGGGGAGGACAGGGTACTGAGCCACCTCGAGGAGGCGGTGGTGCGGCCCCTGCTCAAGAAACCATCTCTGAACATTGACTCCCCAGCAGCTATCAGCCAGTCTCTAACCTTCTCTTTTTAGGGAAGGTTATTGAATGGGGTGGTGGCCTGGCAGTTACAGGGGCATCTGGACCGGGTCAATTTTCTTGATCCCTCGCAGTCTGACTTTTGCCCGGGGTTCAGCACGGAGACTACACTTGTGGCCTTGATCAATGGCCTACGTCGTGAATTAGATCAGGGCAGATCATCTATTTTGATCTTGTTGGATCTGTCGGCGACGTTTGATATCGTTGATCATGAGATGCTGGTGACCAGGCTGCAGGACCGGGCCGGGGTGAGTGGGATTGTTTTAGAATGGTTCCGCTCATTCCTGGCAGGGAGAACTCAGCGAGTGGTTCTTGTATCATCTCCCCGGGACCTCATGTGTGGAGTCGCGCAGGATTCTATTCTGTCTCCTCTCTTGTTCAATGTGTATATGCAACCCTTGGGGAAGGTCATGAGACGGTTCAGCGTACGATGTCATCAGTATGCCGATGATACACAACTTTACCTGTCATTTTCTGGAGATCCAGGCCCAGCATTCTCGGTGCTTGGCAGCTGTGGGGAACTGGATACGGGCGAATCGACAGAGACTGAATTCCGACAAGACGGAGGTGATGGTGGTGGGTAGGGCTGGGGATGGTGGTGGCTCCCATCATTAGTGGGGTCTGCCCCCCTCTGGCCGCTCAGGTCCGTAGCTTGGGGGTGCTCCTTGACCCATAACTCCATCTGGATTGTCAGGTAGAGGCCGTGGTGAGGGGAGCATTTCGCCAGTTACATCTGGTGTGACAGCTGTGGCCGTATGTCTCCAACTCAGACCTGGCAACCATCATCCATGCTTTCATTACCTCTCAACTGGACTACTGTAATGCACTCTAAATGGGGCTACCTTTGAAGATGATCCGGAGGCTGCAGCTGGTGCAGAATGCGGCATCTCATCTCTTAACAGGGACAGGTTGCCGTGAGCGCATTACACTTGTGCTCTGTTCTCTGCACTGACTGCCGATAGTCTACTGGACCCAATTCAAGTGTTGGTGATGATCTTTAAAGCCCTAAACAGCTTGGGTTCTGCTTATCTGCGAGATTGCCTCAGGCCTTGGGTCATTTCGTGGCCCCTGCGGTCGGCCAGAGGTGCCCAACTCAAGATCCCCGGGTATCCCTGGTGGTGACAGCGGGGAGGGCATTCTCGGTGGCCGCACCAAGGCTGTGGAACTCCCTCCCGATGGAGGCTTGTTTATCCCCAGACCTCCCTTCTTTCCGAAGATCGTGTAAGACCTGGTTGTTCCGCCGGGCCTTCAGGGAAGGCGGGTGGATAGGGGTGTGCTGTGTGTGGGTGTTTTTATTGCCTTTAGTATTTTGCCTTTTAGAAACTTTTAATATTTTAATATCTAGTTTTATGTGTATTATTTAGATTGTATATGTTGTTCACCACTCCGAGCCGCCATGGTGTGGGAGGATGCGGGGTAAAAATGTATTAAATAAATAAAATAAACCAAGCCCTATTGCTCTGCTCTTTCAAATATAAAAATTTTGCGCTGCCTCTGGAAGATGGCAAGGCTTGGACTTCCAGGGAAGGGAGTTCCACGAAATGGGAGCAATGACTGAGAATGCCCTCTGGACAAGGGTAACAGACAAAACCCGCAAAAGGGAACCTCCTGACCCCATGCAAGGGGACATGGTAGAATAGGCGGTCTTTCAGATATGTGGGATCCAGACCATTTAGGCTTTAAAGGTCAAAACCAGCACCTTGAATTGTGCCAGGAAAGCTATAGGCAACCAGTACAGACTTCAAAGCACTGGTGTGATGTGCTCCTGACGACTCATTCCCGAAAGGAGCCAAACCGTTGCATTCTGTATCAGCTGCAGCTTCCGAACAGTCATCAAGGGCAGATCCATGTAGAGTGCAGTAATCTAGCCTCGAGATAACGAAAGCACAGATGATAGTGGCCAGATCTGAATCAGAAAGAAAAGGCTGCAGTCACCTCACTAGATGGATTTGGTGAAAAGTACTGCTGGCCACTTCCACCACCTGACAATCCAGGTGCAGCAAGGATCCAAAAGCACTCCAAGGCTGTGAACCTGATTGACCAGAGGGGGCCAGACTCCATCAGTGACAGGTGTCTCAGTGGACCGACCAACCATCACTTCAGTCTTGTCAGGATTCGGCTTCAATCAGCTCACCCTCATTCCATTCCCAACAGCAGCAAGGCATTAGGTAAGCACCAAGATGGCAGGACCTGGGTTGGATGAAAAAGAGAGGTAGAGCTGAGCATCATCAGCATACTGATGACACCTTACCCCAGATCTCTGAATGACCTTGGCCAGAGGCTTCAGATACACATTTAATAGAACCCTGTAGGACACCACAGAGAAGGTCCCAAAGAAATGATAAGCAATTGCCCATCAGCACCCGCTGGGACGTCCCCGACAGTAAAGAGCAGAACCACTCAAGAGCAGTCCTGTGCACCCCCGCCAGGTCCTGTAGTTGTGTCAACAACACCTTGTGATCAGCTGTATCAAAGGCCACAGAAAGATCTAACAAGATCAACAAGGTACAATTCCCTTTGTCCATCTCCAGGCACAGGTCATCAACCAAAGCCACAAGCGTAGTCTCCATGCCATATCCAGAATGAGAAGCTGATTGAGACAGGTCCAGGAATCCGACAGCATTGAGATGTGCTTGGAGCTGTTGGGCAACCACCCATTCAGTAAACTTCCCTTAAAAAGGAAGGTTAGAGGCAAACCGATAGCTGGCTGGGACATCAGCATCCAGGGATGGTTTCTTAAGCAGAGGCTGGACCTCTGCAGTTTTAAGGGTGTCTGACACCTGGGGAGGCATTGACAACCCCAGCCAACAATGGCCCCAAAGTCTCCCAGCTGGCTTTCACCAGCCAGGATGGACAAGGATTTAATTCACAACTGGCTGCCCTCATCACTCCAAGCACTTCCCCTGCATCGGTAGGCAATACCAATTGAAACTGATCCAAGTAAACTGGACTAGACTGAACTTCTATCATCCCAAACTCTGACTCTGCAGTTGAAATGATAGCGCCAAAGTAATGGTGAATGTGAGCAATTTTGTCTGCAAAATAATTAATACAAATGTCACTGCAGGCAACAGATAGCTCTGTTTTCTGGCAGACACAGACTGGGTTAACCAGGCCCCTCACAACCCGGAACAGCTTTACTGGATGAGACATGGCAGACACTATGATAGTGGAAAAGAAAACTTTCTTTGCCTCCATCACAGCCACGGCATAGTCCTTCAAAAATGATCTATGATGCAATTGGTTGGCCTTAGTGCGAGTCGAGCTGCATCTGCGCTCTAACCGCCTACCCTTCTGCTTCAACCACCTCACGTCCTCTGTAAACCAGGGGGACCTGTGCTGACAAAATGGTGGCAGTGGATGCCTGGGTGCAACTATGTTAATAGCCATGATCAAGATGCCATTCCACAAGGTGACCAAGTTATTGACAAAGCAGCTGTCCAGGTCAGTAGGTATATCCCCCAGAGAATTCTGAAAAGCAGTTAGATCCATCAGTCTGCAGGAGTGGACCAATCTAACCAGTCCACCACCACAACGAAGACATAGGAGGGCCAGGATCTGGGCCTTCAGGAGGTAATGATCCAACCACGACAACAGTGTTGTAACAACACTCCTGATAATCGGAACCCCTGTTTCCAAACTTGTGCAAAACATCAAATCCACTGTGTGTCCTGCCTCATGCATCGGGCCTGATATTATTTGGGACAGGCCCATGGTTATCATGACAGCCATGAACTCCTGCTCTCCCCTAAAAGGCCAGCCTTGGTGTGTATGTTTAAATCACCCAAGACAACAAATCTAGGTGATCTCAACACCATCTCGGAGAGCAGCTCGGTTAGAGCAGTCAGAAAATCAACTGTGCAGTGGGGTGGTAGGTAGAGAGGATCTCCAATATATCCCTGGCCAAATCCAGCACAAGGTGGACACACTCTGTATCGGATGAGTTAGGCACCAGATACCTCCAAAAGATCAAGGTGTCTTTACAGACCACGGCCACTCCGCACCCCATCTCCTGAGCCTCGGTTGATGCTGCTAGTCCAGATGCCTCGTCCAGCAATCCCTTGGGATGAAGCGCACACTCTTCCACCATGTGGCCACCGTGAGTGCTGAAATTACTATATGGAGCAGGACCCAGTTGCCGACCTCCCCTCCCCCCCGATGTGAACCGCCCGACGAGGTCTCACTGCCAGCCAGCCCTGTGGCCTAGTGCCCAAATTCTGACCCCACAGGCCCAGTCCACTGGCAGATGCTCCAGTGCCCCACCAGCCGCCGGTGGGCTCCAGGCGAAGGAAGAGGAGACCGCTCCCCCAGCTGGACCAGGTCCAAGAAGACCACGGCCAGCTGGGAATGTGAGGGGGAAAGGGTGTTAGACACTAAAAGAAATACATTTATGTTGGATCCACGCTGTCTGTTTTTATTGTGGATCAGGTGAGAGCATGCCCCTAAAACTCAAATTGAGGGTGATCTGTGAATGCCAAGGGCCCTTCCTGCCCACTACAGTGGTATGATGGAGCAGCATCTCTTATAGGAAGGGAGATTGGGAAGGAGGTGGACTGGACAGCATGTGGCAGTAGTGTGTGCGTGTTCTGGGGTGGCCTGAAAGGTGCTGGAATGGAACAACAGGGAAGGAGCCAAAAGGAGGTGCTCAATTGCTATTGGACTGGTCTGTCGCCCATTCCCCCTTCAGTCCAGCTGCTAGTGGTGGCCTTGCTGTTATTTCAGGGGATCCTCCGTCGATCCCCAGTCCCTGCAGCTGTGCTCATGATATCCTCATTGAACCGCTACTCATTCCCATAACCCTCCTCTCAGTCATTGCACCCAGCACATCCTTGGTCTAGCCATTCCCAATGTCCCTCTCCTCCATGTCAGCACAACCGCTCCCCTTCAATCTCAGTGCTCCTTGTGCCCTCTTCTCTGTCATCCCACCTCCCACCCCAGTCCAGCCACTCTCATGGGCCCCTTCCCCATCATTCCACCCACACCCCCTTCAGTTTAGGTCTTCATGGCAGCCTCCTTCATTTATGTACACCCAATTGTCACTCTTCTTGGTGGTGGTGCACCCAGTAAACAAGTGTCTACAATAGCTCCTTCACAACAGCTCGCTTCAGTAATGATGCATGTCCTTCCCAGTTTATTTGATAGCAATATGTTATGTACAGCTTTATTATCTTTCCTTCCACCCTCCAGGATCTGCCCCTGCAAAGCTCCAGTGTATATACAGATATTTACAAGTTGGTATTGGCCACGTGGACTAGATGCTGGCAGAAAGTGTCTCATATCTTCCTGGCTATGCATTTCTCATGACCGCCAGTCTGCTTCCTGTCCAGGGGCACTGGCTCATGATGGGAAGTTTGGAGGGGGTACTCCAAGGCGGTGCCATCCATCTAACTTATGTTGTGCAAGATGCAGGTGGCTGTGACTGTTGGCGGTGCCGTCTCCACTTTCAAGGCAATCCTTCCCACAATGGTTCACCAGTGTTGTTTGAGCCCCCCAAACACCTGTTCCATGCACCAGGAGACACTCAGCTGCTGTTGAACCAGCTCTGTTCTGGGGTGCAGGCCACGAGGTAGGCCTTCACGAGCCACAGCATCAGTGGATAGGCCAGGTACCGCAGGATGATGGGCTTTATGACCACCCACTCTATGGTGCTGATGATGATAGGCCTGAAGTCCCTCATATACATCCAGGCAAAAAAGGGGAACTGCCGCAGGATGTGGGCGTCTTGACTTCAGCCAGAGCAGCCAGCCGCAATATCCATGAACCGGCCATGGGGGTCCACTACTACCTGCAGGACAATGGAGTGGTATCACTTCTGGATGATGATCTCATCCCGGCTATGCGATGGGCAGATGACGGCAATGTGGATGCCATTGATCGCCACAATGCAATTGGGGAACTTCCCACCCCCACCCAGAAGTCTTTCATCACCTCCTCAGGGTTGATCAATTGGACCACCATGTTGAGCAGCAGGGCCTCAACAGCCTTGCAGAACTTCAGCAGGATGGCACTTAAGGTGGTTGTTCCCATGCCGAACTGCTGGGTCATGGAGCAACCGGAGTCTGGGGTGGCAAGCTTCCATATGGCAATGGCCACGCATTGCTCCACTGGCATGGGAGTCCTTATTGGCACCTGCTTCCTCTCCAGCCATGGACAGAGGATCACCACAATCCAGAAGAGCACCTGCCAGGACGTGCAGAAATGGGTCACCCACTCCAATTCTCACCATGTTGCCAGCATCATCTCCCACCACTCCATGGTCCTGGGTATGACCCAGGTGAACCAGCTGATGGGCATCGCCTCTTGAAGGGAGAGGATCGCTGCTGCAGTGTCCTGGGACAGGTAACCTGCAGCCCGCTGCAACTCTCCTTGCATCGCCTCCATGCCCACCAGCACAACCCACCAGCGATGGGTACAGGCTAGTGTCCTGTGCACAGCCATGCGGGCACTACACAGATGCCAGTACCACATGACCCTGTCCTGAATCTCACAGAGGATTCTGAGGTAGCTAGTGATGGCCTTGTGCCAGGCAGAGCAGATTGCTTGCACTTTCTGGATTACTCACTGGCATGCCTGGTGGTTGTGAGGAGTTAAGGACTACTAGGTGCTCACACTCCATGGCTCTCCAGCAGATACCAGTGGTGCCTTCAGACACCGTGGCAGAGCCTTTGAAAGCACCTATTTGCCATCACCTGGCTGTCTACATGCCTAGCTATTGGCTGGGACAGTCCCTGCACAGCTGAGAGTCTATTTCTGGCGTCAGCTGGGTGCTACCGCCCTGTCCCAGTCCTATGCTTGTTCATATGCATCTTCTGGGCAATGTGGGATCACAGTGTCTCTCCTTGGAGTATGGGGAAAGGGGGGCAGAATAGACCCCCAAGTAATGCAGTGACCAGGTGTGCATTTCCCTGGGATACTTAAGGTCTCTGTTTAGGTATTGCTCTGATGGAGATGTTCTCCTAGTTGGCTGGCATCAATTCAGGTATTTCCTTATCTTGTGTGCATTACACGGTGGTTGTTTTTTGTTTGAAAACAGCTTGCACTGCTTGTCATGATGTTGGGGCCCTCACTCCCTTTAGAGGCTGTCCCCCATATGCCCACCAGGCCAGCCGCAACCCAGTTGCCTGTGCCCACATAGGTTCCCACGTGATCAGAAAACCTTCACTGCAATCAGGGAGCTTTCGGAGGTCTGCACCTCCCAGAAATGCCTCCCCGTGATCTCCTAGCCCAGCTGTAATGCAGAGATCTTATATGAAAAAGGTTTGTCTAGGCTCTCATCTAGATAGAGTGCCCCTCTAATGAACCCCCCAAGGCCGAATAAACACACAAGCATGCTAGGCTTGGTTCTCACCTAGATAGAGTGCCCCTCTAATGAACCCCCCAAGGCCAAATAAACACACAAACACGCTAGGCTTGGTTATAAAACATATATTGAGTACATACAAGTACAAGGCTGTTGATCAGATAGTGCAAGTCAATAAATCAAACATAAAGTACACGCATTCTAAGAGATACTGAGATTCCCTAACTGCCCCCTTACCCTATGGTTCAGTTCAAGTTCATCAGCGTATCTTGCGACTTTGATGTCCAAGCCGGGCCCATATCTTCTAGAGAATATGAAAGTTTTTAGTTCATGTTTGTAGCAGCTCTTCTGCTGAGCTGTTCTCTCCTTCAGGTCCAAAATGGAAGTGCTCTTAGAGTCTGTAGAGATCCTGTCTCCGATTCTCCCCTTCGCAGGGGCTTCGGTGACTTCCTGTGTCCTGCTGTTATTGATATTCTAAAGTGGTTACAGGTTCGACCTGGCCATTACCTTAGCAACAAACTGCTCATTTTACTTAACAAAAGCTTTCCATCCCCCCACTCTGCCAAACTGGTTTTAGCAAAAGGGGGGTAGGGTTTACAATCTCCTAATATGTATCTTTAGTTGTCCTTGTTGGTAATCATATTTCCCCCCTGGTACTCCAACTTCTGTGTCTCCTTACCCCAAAATGTCTGTGTTTCCCCTTTGTCCCCATGACACGTCCCCCCCCCTTCGAGAATATGTGAGAAGGGTTGGGTCAATCTCAATCCTGGAACATGTTAGTCTATGTTTTCTCTGTGCGACAGGGCATCTGTAACTACATTCTCTTTGCCTTTGATATGTTTAATGGTCATATCAAAATCTTGTAATTCTAAACTATCGCAAGAGTTTGTTGTTGGAACCCTGTACCTTGTTTAACCAAGCTAGGGGTGAATGGTCAGTGTATACGGTGAATTTTTTTCCCCATAAGTATGGTTTCAGCTTCCCCACAGCCCATACAATAGCTAGACATTCCCTTTCAATGACAGCTAGTGTTTTTTCCCGTGGCTGCAGCTTCTTGCTAAAGTAAGCAATGGGGTACCTGTGGTTATCTTCTCCCACCTGCATTAGGGCTTCCCCCAGCCCTGTGTCTGATGCATCGGTCCAGACCTCAAATTCCTTTTCGAAGTCTGGATGTGCATTGGACAGATGCACACGTGCATTGGGCAGAGCTGCTTTCAGCTTGTTGAAAGCTTCCTGGCATGCTGCGGACCACTGTACTTTGTTAGGCAGCCCCTTTTTGCACTGATCTGTCATAGGAGCAGTGATAGAGCTGAACTGTGGTACATGGCGTCTATAATACCCTGACATGCCAATGAAACGCAGGATCTGCTTTTATTTGTCATGGGTACGGGCCATAAAGTGATGGCTTCAATTTTGTCTGGTAGGAGGCTAATTTTCCCGCTCCCCACCTGAAATCCCAGATATGTAACCTTGCTCATTGCAATTTTACACTTGGACACCTTTACTGTGAGCCCTGCAGTCTGGAGTTGGGCAAGGATCGTGTTCACCTGTTTCACATGTTCCTCCCACAAATTGCTAAAGAATCACCACATCATCTATGTAAGCTGATGCAAAATCCCTGAATTTGTCCAGCAGGCAGTCCATTAATCTTTGGAACGTGGCTCCGCTGTTTTTCAGTCCAAAGGACAAAACTGTGAATTCATACAGCCCCATGTCTGTGATGAATGCAGTTTTCTTTTGGGATCTAGGCTAATTTTCCAGTATCCCTTTGTGAGATCGAGGGTGGTTAAGAATTGGGCCCCTGCGATCTGCTCCAAGATAGCATCTGTCCTGGGCATTGGGTACACATCTGATGTACTTATGGCATTCAGCTTCCTATAATCTATACAGAACCGAACTGTCCCATCTGTTTTGGGGGCTAACACTACTGGGCTAGCCCACTCTCCCTCAGCATTTTTTATTACCCCCAGTTCTAACATCTCCTTTATCTCAGTCTTTATCTTTCCTGCTGTACGAAAGGGTCCTGACCTGACTGGTCCCAGTGTCCCTGTGTCTATTGTGTGTACAATGAGATTGGTTCTGCCTGGCTTTTTGGAAGAGGTCTCCTTATGTTGCCCCAGAGCTTCTAGGATTTCCCTTCTCTGGGAATCACTCAACTCACTGGAGATATTTATAGCTTCCAGTGGCAGATCTCTCTTTGTGCCTTGCAGAAGGTCAAGTAAGGGTTTAAGCTCACCTGACAACCGGCAATCTCCCTCTGCAAGACAGACTATATTTACTTCTGTTCCCCTAGCGTGATAGGTTTTAATCCTGTTCACATGGAATTCTTGAGCTTTCGTGTTGGGTTTATCCACCCAGTATGTTACTTCATTTTTTCTTTCTAGTATCTGGTAGGGGCCCTCCCAAGATGCATGTCCCCCTACTTTATTTGAAGGCTTCATAATGAGGATTAAATCTCCCTGTTCATAAGTCCTCACCTTGGCTTTGCTATCATATGTTTGTTTTTCTCTCTCCTGGCTCTCTTTGAGGTTTCTTCTGGCTTCTGCTAGCATTTCCCTAATGTTATGTCTGAAGTTTTGGACGTATCTTGCTATGGGTTCCCCTTCAACCTCTATATCGCCCTCCCAGGAGTCTCTGACTAGGTCTAGGGGTCCCCTCACTTTCCTCCCAAAGAGTAGCTCAAACGGCGAGAAGCCTGTAGATTCTTGTGGGACCTCTCTATATGCGAATAGTAAAAATGGGATCATTTTATCCCAATTGCCTGCTTTGCGCTCCATAAACTTGGCTAGCATTGCTTTACGCGTGCCATTAAAGTGTTCCACAAGCCCATTTGTCTTTGGATGATAAGGTGCTGCCGTAAGGTGAGCTACGTCACATATTTTCCACAGGTGTTTAAATATTTTAGACATAAAATTGGAGCCTCTGTCTGTCAGGACCTCCTTAGGGAAACCTGCTCTGCTAAATATGATTATCAGAGCGACTGGAACTGCAGGTGCCTCTATATTAGCGAGGGCTTCAGCTTCTGGGTATCTGGTAGCGAAGTCTACCAAAACCAGCAAGTATTTCCCCCCACTTTTCGAGGGTTTCTTTACCGGCCCTACTATGTCCATGACCACTCTGTGGAAAGGGACTTCAATTATGGGCAGGGGCTGTAAAGGGGCCTTCTTAGGGCCTGTTCCCTTGTTGTGCTTCTGACAGGGGTCACGGGTCTGGCAATAATTCTTTACCTCTGTGTAAATTCCTGGCCAATAATACAGGGCTTCTAGCCTGCTCCGTGTCTTTGAGGCTCCTAAGTGTACTGCAAAGGCGCATGTGTGTGCTAATTTTAATAGATCCCCTCTAAACTTTTGTGGTACTACTAGTTGTTTATTGGGGTAGTCTCTGTCTCCCTAGGGTGGGACTCTATACAGCAATCCCCGCTCCCGTTTGAAAATACCCCTGTCTTGATGTGTTGCGGAGCTGCCTGCTGCCTCTTCCCTTATTCTAGACAGGGTACTGTCAGTTTCTAGCTGCTCTCTGAACTCAGACTGGGGTTCAGTCAGTGCCTCCCTGGCTTTTGCCAAGTCTGAGGGTTGTACTTCTGGACTTGGGTCGTGCATACCCTGGTCCGTAAGCACCTACTCTGGGACCTTCCCTGGGTGTGGTCTGTATGTAAGGGGTTTCTGTTTCTGTGTTGGTAGAGGCTACACAGATGGACACAGTTTGGCTGTCAGGGCTCTGTTCCTCGGGGACCCTCCCTTGGCCCCCAGTGTCTGGTTTCCTCCCAGACTCCTGTCCCCGTTCTTCCCTTGCTTCAGGGTGTTGCCCTGATTTGGCCTGTTCCTCCTGGCAGGCCTGATTAGCTGTCATGGCAGTATGCCACCCCCATATATCATCCCTTATTAAAAGGTCATGCTCCAAGTCCTCTACTACCACCACTTCCATGGGTCCTCTCCGCCCGTCCCATTCCAATTCTATCTCTGCAGCGGGAGCCATCGTGGATCCAGTCGCCTTTCGAATTTTAATTGTTTTATTTGGAATGATACACTCCTCTGATATCACTCTCCTATTGGCTACGGACATATCTGCCATCTAATCCCTCCATCCTATGCAGGGTACACCATTAATCTTAGCCTCTTTCATTTGCTTCCTTTTCCTTTCCCACACATTTGTGAATTTGTAGGAAGTCAGTGTCCCCTCTGGGATCGGTTTCTCTATGCCCATGCTTGGGTCTCTTCCCCACTCTCTCTGTCTGGGCAGTTCCTTGCCATGTGCCCTGGCTTGTGGCAGTGGTAGCAATTCCCATGCCACCCCCTCCCCCCCAGGTCTGAGATGAGTTTGGCCCTTGAGCCTGGGGATCTCCATCCCTTCCTCCCCCGGATCCTCCACCAGGCTTGTTTTGGGGGGACCTGCTGTGTCCCTCCTGTTGGGGTCTGATTCCCCCTTGGCCCACTCTCTCTGTCTGGGCAGTTCCTTGCCATGTGCCCTGGCTTGTGGCAGTGGTAGCAATTCCCATGCCCCCCAGGTCTGAGATGAGTTTGGCCCTTGAGCCTGGGGATCTCCATCCCTTCCTCCCCCCGATCCTCCACCAGGCTTGTTTTGGGGGGACCTGCTGTGTCCCTCCTGTTGGGGTCTGATTCCCCCTTGGCCTCCTCCCCCCGCCTGAGTTGCCTCGTGGCCTTCCCTGGTTTGCTTGGGGCGGAAGCCTTTTTTGTAGTCAGGGTTATTCTACTTCTTGTTCCCCTGGGATTTGGGTTGTTCCCCCTCCTCCTTTGGTCCCTTCTGTTGAAATAGGGCTCTGGTACTGACATAATCATCCCCAATCTCTGCTGCCATGTCCAGAGTAGTTACCTTTCTCTCTGACACGTGATTTAACAGGTATAGCACATACATTCAGAAATTGCTCTAACCCCATCAATTCTTGTTGGAAATACATTCCTTTGGTTGCATTCCCCCTAAGCACCTCATCCTGTTTGTTTGCTAGAAACAGCAGGAGTAGACAGACAGATCAGGGAACCCTTCCCCCATCCTATCTGTCCTACTCCTGTCAGGACCTGATTGGTCAATCTCCTCCCCCAGGAGATTTCTCATCTCTTTGTG
>QEPC01013023.1:258583-300961 GCA_003113815.1 Sphenodon punctatus | reverse complement strand
CCCCCCCCCCCCCCCCCATACGCAGCCTGGAGAACATTGGCTCGCAATCTACCTATCAGAACTCAACCAGGGAGAGTTTCTTGACTCTTATGGACAGCCCCCTGACAGTGTTTTGTTTCCTAGAAGTATTTTAACATTTTTGAACAAGAATGGTTGTAAGAATGTATTTCAACGCACCCAATTACAAGACCCTACCTCGGAGGCCTGTGGTTTTCATTGTGTCTTTTTTCTCCATCACCGATGCAAAAGTTTATCCTTTGCACACATTTTAGAAATGTATGATAATTTAGCAGAAAATGATAAAATGGTGACTCGTATTGTAAAAAATAAAAAGTACTGTTTGGACAGGCCCAGGATTATGCCAGGCATTTTTCAGTATGCCCAGACTTGTGTTTCCTGTACTGAATTTCATAGCCATGTTTTTCAATAAAGCTCCCCCTTATGGGGGATTTAAAAGTAACTATGACTGTTGTTATTTTTTTGTTTTGTTTTTTTATGAGGGCTTAAAAAGTAATAGACAGGACAGAGTAATTCTTTTTTTAAAAGAAAAAATAACAGTTTATTGAAAAGTACAAATACAGTAGACAATATTTAAAAAATAAATTCACAATATATATTTATTTATTTTTACATTTTGATCCAGTTGAACATACCAGACAGAGGTTGCCTGAGAGGGACTTGGAGTTGGTGTGGATGATTTCACAGAGTCCTAATGTTCTCTTTTAGCAGCGTTTCTTATTAGAGAGGATGGAACATTGGCTTCTGCCATGGCCTGTACAAAAGCACCCCAGCCTGTAGGATGTTTTTTGAGGGTGTGCTGTTGAGTAGCTGCACGTACCAGATCAAACATGTTGGAGCCCCTGACTGGGGACCTGTGGTACAAAAAAGTACCCTTGTCATTCCAGTGCATCCTGTAGAAGTTCAGCATTGATCTGATTCAGCTTACTTATTCCCCTCAACACATCCTGAATGATTGGGTCTGACCCCATGGAGCTTTCGGGGTAGGGGAGAGGGTGTACTTCATCTGAAGGGGGGAGCTGCAAAGTGAGCTTTTCTTTTTCTGTCTCCCCCTGCTTCACATGGGTTAAATATTTTTGAAGCACGGAGACATACTGGTTAGCCTTCTCATAGTCTGTAACCCCTTCCCTGTGCAGAATGCTACACATCTCTGCATCCAAGGTACGTGTAGCAAATGCTCTGATGCTTTCCTCATGGGGGTGTGGAGGGCTAACTCTCAGCTGCTCTAGCTGTCGCTCAGGCACCAGGAACATCTTTTCAGCGAATTCCATTATTCTCTCGTCAAAAGCCGAGTGATCAGAGGGAGGGCAATACGGAGCAGTGGCCCTAGAAAACCCTCCCTTCTGTTTTAGCAAAATCCTCTTTCTTTTAAGAGAGGTTTGTCTGTTAGAAAGGCTTTTTATAATTTTACATTCCTTCCTCAACCGTCTTACTTGTTGTGGAGACAGGTACAGTGCCCCATAAAACATTAATCGCAAGCTCAGAGATGGCAATCACCAGGTCATCAGAGGCTGCGCAGAGGATGACTTTGCGCTGATTCAGGGGAGCCTTGACAAGCAGCTTCAGAAGAGGAAGGTTTCGCTGCAGCCGAGCCAACATGCTCCCTGTTGATACAAAAATGGGGGGAAGGAGGGAGAGATCAATGCCTTTTAAGCCCCTTTTTCAAAATATAGACAACCGGCCATTCGGGCGGGAAGAGCCCCGTTCTTAGTCTGTACTCCTTGGGGGTAGAGGGCTTTAAGTTCACCACCAAATAACCGTAGGGTTTGTGGGTAGCATCCTCGTAGGCTTCTAGGGAAAACTGGGATTTTCCGGGGTACATTTGCCGGGCTAGAATGGTGATCTGCAGCTTATCCCTGGGTTTTTTAAAAAGAACTAAAGATTTAGAGTTCAGTTGAATTGTGCGACTCCTTTTGCCCCTGCAGAAGAGGTTCTGCACTATATAAAGAATGGAAAGATGACGATGATGACAATATTTTGTGAAACAGTTTTCTATTTCAGTGCTTTGAGCAGCAGATTCTATAAGATCACCCACTATGACCCAACTCATTTTATTAGCAGGGAATATGGCATCATCAATCAGACTTTCAGGCAAACCCTCTACAAACTTGAAAAAGGGGTATTTACAAAGTATTGCCTTATACAAAGGCTGCCAGCAGCTATAACACCATACTACATTGTCAGGCATGGGGGAAAGCAGTTGTTTGCCATGATCTAGCACGTTCTTTATAAAGTAAGTTTTCCCTGAACTGCTTGGGCCTGCGATCACAGCAGAAAAAGGGTGTTGCCACCTAGTGTCCATGCTTAATAACCGTAGAGCACACTAGGGTAGCCTTCTCAGAGCTCCCTCTTATCGTAAACAACTCTGTATTCCTAAGAGTCCTTGTCTCTATTTGAAACCGCTTCTTGTCTCTTACTATAGAGGGCTGCTGAATCTTTTTAGCTTCTCCCTGTCCTGGTTTATAGTACCAAACCAGATCTTTCAAGCTCTCAAAATTGAGTTTTTCACAATTGGCACTGTTCATTGTAATCCCCTTCACCTTCATGCAGACTTTACCATTACTCACTTTGTACCCATACATTTTAGGCCCCCCTGAAGCATATTCTACAATGTGGTGATCCGGGGGAAGTTCGCTCATTAGATCTCCTAAATAGTCACCTAGAGGGGGTTCCCATTCATCCTTGCAGCTCACGAATATGACAGAGTCTGTATTGTGGTAAAGACAGCGTTCCTGCAAGCCTTCTAGCAATTTGTACAACTCTAACCATGCATAGGCTGTTGTGAAGGCTGCTATTAAAACATTCATGGTGCCTGAAATCACATAGCACTCTTTAGCCCGCTTCCAACATACACAGGACGCATCCTCTCCCAAGAACTCTCAGGAGGAAATAACATAATGGGGTGAAAATACAAGCTGAAAAAGATCTTCAGACTCTCTAACGATGCTCATGTTACCAAGATTGGGCCTTTGCGCAAACTTTCCCCAGAAAGAATTAAGATAAAGCTTAGCTGTACTACGTTTTGCAGGGTTCACCTCAATATGTTCGAGACATAAACGTACCCGTTCTTATAGTACTCTTCAATGTACTTAACCTTTTGCTCCTCAGTGGTGCGCCATCTGGGATACCCTGAGGCCTCCTGTTTATGCCAGAGATGCATGTTTATGTACTCAACAAACAGCTTATCAGACTTGTTTTCAAAGTGCCAGACTTCAAAGATTTTAGCCAGCCTATACCCCTTCTCCAGAGCAACAGCCAGCTCGGTGGTGCACCATGTCCCCTCCAAGGCTCTCGTCTCATCTGTGTGAGAACAGGGGGTCTGCTGCATGGTCTCAGTGCACAAAGCGCCCAACAGGAACATGAGTTTCCCACCTAGCTGCACAGGTAACACCGGGAAGAAGAGTCCACGAGGAGGGTACACTTTGACCTTTGGCTAGGCCAAAGTAGTCGGAGAGTGGTGCAAAGTTTTTACAAATGATGGTGGGATGTCCAATGGGGTATTCTTCGGTCTTATTCACATAGGGGTACAGGCTAGTAAAATCATAATATCACACCTCTTCCCCTGGCTTTGTACGATAATAAAGAGATATAGTATTAGTCCTTCCCCCAAAGAGTGCTTCCCTAGACTGCAGGGTTGTGGCAAGCCTCTATCTTTCAGAAACTGCTGAAGTTCTCTATCTTTTTTCAGCATCTCCTTCCACTCATGCTCCCAGATGGATCTGACAACAAAACCTTTACCCTTGAGAAAGACTGCCTTATGCTGGGTTTGGTAAGCAAGAGAGGCATAAGTGGAACCTGTCAAAGGGTTCATATCCTCTGTTCCATAGCGTTTTACACATCCGTAATAGAAACACCCATTCAATTCAAAAGCTATTTTTTGCCCATTAATGACTGCATAGCCGTCGAGGCAGAACGGCCCCACTTTAAATTCACCACCCTGCAGAGCGTGCCGAATCTGGATTTTTTCTAGCTGCTCTATAAACAAGAGCCACTGAATGCCTGGGGATGAAAACCTCTTTGCATGCCTCTGATAATTGTCAGGAGGTGCAAGAGCTATGGTGTCCGGCTCCAAGCACAGGAATCTGAACATAGCCTGGCTGACCGAAGTCAGAGTTAAATATTGAAAAGGCTCTATATGGTGGTATTCCACCAGGATTGCACCATCTTTCATCCCAGCTGCCACCCCTTTTTTTGTCATTTCCATAATTTTAAATCTGTACCGCACACAGGCCTCCCTCAAAATGTTAACATCCTGCTGACAGTAATAGGCTAGGTCTTTCTGCAGGTCAAATTGTTTATCCTTGTTAGCCTCATACCACACCAGAAAATCTGCCTTGTCTTTAGGCATCATGCCGTCCACTCCCATAATAGCTAGGAGCGGACATTGGGCCTACATAGTTCTGATTTGGATTGGTATTTTTTAAATGTGGGAAATAACCTTTACACTCCTCAAAGCCCATGGCTTTTGGAAGCTTGTTGAGTTTCATGGGGAGAAATTTATAAGAGTCAATGAAGCGTATGCTGAAGTCAGGTGCTGTAAAACTAATCAATTTACCTCCCATAACTATCAAATCTATTGCCACCATTTGTTTAACCAGGTGGTGCACAATAAAGTATGAATCATATCTTCCAGCATTATGACCGAGGACTGAATAATGTTTATACCTGGGTTTCATAAAAGTTTTAATAAATTGATTAACACAGTCAGGCCCTGTAAATTCCCAGGTTTTCTTCCCCTTGAGATCCATGGCATAAATGTAATTTGATTCGTGCATTCCTGTTTCCTGGGTGCATTAAAAGTCATAAAAAATGTATTTCTCAGATTGCTCAGGCTTGGTAAGACATGCCATATAGCACAAATGAGTATTTACATCGTGAAGCTCCTGTTTATATTGACTGCACTTCCTCCCCTTACAGTTGTGGGTTTTTTCAACGTAAGAGTTACATTTGGGGCACTGGATTTTTAACTTGCAGTCATTCTTATCTTCTGCCAGTTTCCTATGCCTCTCTAAGCATTCCCTAGACCTACAAATGAGCAGACAACTATGACATTTGAACTGTCTAGTTTTTGCAACATAGGTGCAAGAGCTGTCTAGACACACATGGCAGCGCTTGCTACAGTTATGTCTATGGCTGTAAAGTGTGCGGCAAAATTCACAGATCGCCCGAGCCCCAAAAAGCTTTTTTATGTCCAGGACACCATAATAATGGTCCTCATGTAGCAGCATATAAACAATCTTAGCTTGCTCGGGAGAGCCTGTTTTATAAAAAAACTCAACTACCTGCATCTGTGCGATGTACTACTTCAGTGTTAATATTTAAAAGGTTTTCAAAAGCTCCTACGTCAGAAAGCTTGATTTTTTTCTTATCGCTAAACCCCAATTGGTGATGCAAACACTTGGCCTCCTGTAACACTATAACATCTTCAGTATCTTGCCCCATTAAAACTTTCAAAAGACCACCAGCAAAAGAGAAATTTGTTCCTGCATAGTTAAAATCAATCAGGTGTCTTATTTTTTCATCAATTACATCATCATTCAGAATAGATTTAAGTACTCTACGGGCACCACCCCCAGGATTCTTTATCACGATGACTATTAAACCCAGCTCTCGTGTAATAAAAACTTCAGCATTGCTCTGTATAAAATTTGCCACGTCCTCAAAAATTGTTTTGCACTAAAGACTTCGTTAGCACAGCTGTTTGAAAAAATTGGGCGATTTAACCCCAGACCCGTCAGTCGAAGCTAAAAAATCATCAGGGGAAGTTCTACTTTGAACCTCCCTTAGAAGCCTCTGTATGCGGTCACGCATGGCTAATTCAGCATCTAGAGGGTTAGCAGCGTGCTCAAGATTAACAAAGCGGAAGCTTTCGCCATATAACGTAGCATTATACTGGTTAATGGGGCGCTCCCACTGGTCCACCCTTTCAAGAAATACAGGATGTGCGTTTTCAGCCCCTTCCTCAATAGAGACATTGGAGGAGCCAGCTTCAGAGGAGGCAAAAGACCCATTGAGGGAGCCAGCTTCAGAGGAGGCAAAAGACCCATTGGGGGAGCCAGATTCAGAGGAGGCAAAAGACCCATTGGGGGAGCCAGCTTCAGAGGAGGCAAAAGACCCATTGGGGGAGCCAGCTTCAGAGGAGGCAAAAGACCCATTGGGGGAGCCAGCTTCAGAGGAGGCAAAAGACCCATTGGGGGAGCCAGCTTCAGAGGAGGCAAAAGACCCATTGGGGGAGCCAGCTTCAGAGGAGGCAAAAGACCCATTGGGGGAGCCAGCTTCAGAGGAGGCAAAAGACCCATTGGGGGAGCCAGCTTCAGAGGAGGCAAAAGACCCATTGGGGGAGCCAGCTTCAGAGGAGGCAAAAGACCCATTGGGGGAGCCAGCTTCAGAGGAGGCAAAAGACCCATTGGGGGAGCCAGCTTCAGAGGAGGCAAAGACCCATTGGGGGAGCCAGCTTCAGAGGAGGCAAAGACCCATTGGGGGAGCCAGCGTCAGGGGGCTGAGGCAACTCATTCTCAAAAGAGGTAGTGGGGGAACCTACCCTCAGAGGGGTCTGACTCTGTGGAGACAACAGGAGACCCGGACTCAGAGTTATCATGGATTAATAATTAATAATCACAAACTGATCTTATACCACAGTGACACATAAGATAATCCCTGGCATAGGCTCCTTCTCTGCATATGCTGTTCAGGTTTATAAAATTGGGATCCTTTATCACATATTTCTGATATTTGACAGAGGTGGTCATGAAAGTGAGATATACAATCCTGCCAAATTTCATATACACCCCTTGTCTTTTAGACCCATACAAGTATATGAACAGTGTAAAGCTATCAATACTTCTGCGTGTTCCTTGTATCAGCTAGAAGTAGATACAGCCTGTCCCCTGATGCCTTTAAACTTCATAACACCAGACAGGAACCTGGCTACCTGTATAGTCACACCCTCCTCTCTTCCAGCTCGAAGATGAATCACAGTGCTGGTAGAAGTCCACCCATGGCCGCCTTCTAGGGGCGAATTCACACGTGCAGCAATTATCTGGATTTTTAAAAACTGGTTCTCAATAGTTCGCTGTTAACAAGTCCTGTTGCATTCACATGCATGCCATACCGATTTTAAGTACAGCGAAATAATGCATTCAGACCTTCTTGTAGTGCGCGCTTACCCGGCTGCTCAGTGCGATTCAGTTACTGGAAGTGGCCTGTGGGGAGCCAGAAGGTTGCTACTTTGTAGCAAAGTACAACTTTGCTACAACCTTTGCTACAACTTTGCAACAACCTTTGCTACAACTTTGCAAACTTTGCAACAACCTTTGCTACAACCTTTGTAGCAAAGGTTGCTACTTTGTAGAATCAGGGAGTAAAGAGGGAGAGCCTGAGGCTGCTGGAAAGAAGCCCCTCGCATTCTCTCCCTGGTTTCTTTCCGGTATCCCGCTGCTGCTACTGCTGCAGCACTACGGTAGAGGCAGAGGCAGATGATTGAAAGTCCCTTGGAGGGAAGAACTTTTTTGGGGAGAAGCATGGAGGGGAAACATGGAGGGGAAGAACTTTTTTGGGGAGAAGCTGGCTGCAGCCTGCACCCAGCGAGGCAACTACAGGGCTCCAGCTGGTCTCACTGCTTCCGGTAGGGGCAGGAGTAAAACAGCGCACTTGGAAGCACGGTTGCATTCACATCAGAAAAGATTACACACTAGTTAAAACCAGTACGATGTTGCTTTCACACTGCTGTTAAGTGCGGATTTATTGAAAACGGACAGCAAAAAGGTAGGTTTGAGTAGCTTTTCAACACGCATTGCTTTAGTGCGATATTGACTCCATTTAATCGAATTTAAGTATTCAGACAAGCATGAAACATTCGTGTTTTTTTTAAAATCGCACAAATCAGAACGTCTGAATCCCCCCTAGAAGTGGAGTTATTAATCTAGCCCTAAGACTTAAATAGTACACATTCCAAGAGAATATGCTCCACTGTTTCTATACGGTCCTGCGCACAGCTCTAAAACCGTTTGGACAAAGGAATAGTCCCCCTATGACCTATAGTCAGGGCCGAGGGGGAAATATTCAGCCTAGCCAATGTATAGCATCTTCTCATGGCCAGATCCAGATTAAACTCCAAATATGGTGCGACCGATAAGGGCCTATCCGGCAGTCCCCAAAACAACTCTAATATCTTCTTATTTCTGGCCTCAGCGATACTGTCCTGTAAGGCGATATCCATGACACGCTGCTTGACCAACCTCTTCACTCCCACATACCCCAGGGATGCAAGAATATCCGGTGCGAGGCCTATAGCACCCAATTTGCTCAGCACCACTTCCATCCACTGGCTCCTATGGCGGTCTGTTAAAATCTTTATCACCAATGGGGCAGCCAGACCAAAATCAAGCCTTAGCCAGTAGTTAAATATCCAGATCCATACCTGTGCCTCCACAGACACAAACCCACATTCTAAGCGCACCGCACTGCTGGGGGCGCTAATTGGTACTGCCAAGATAGTTTGTATGTGAACGTGTAGTACTATTGTTATTTGTTACTTGATATGGCTTCGACTGATTCAATAAATAAATGAATAAAAAAAGAATGGGGCTGTGGAGCTGAGAGCGAGGGGGGCCTCTGAGGCTGCACCCCCAGCTGGTTCAGGAGCGGCCCCAGCGCTGCGCTTTCCAGCCTTTTTAAAAGTGTGGCGTGCCTTCTTTAATATTTTCTTCAAGGACCAATACCCCTCACCACCCCTTGAGCGAGCACAAGCATAGTGTCTGTTTCTGACCCACCCCCCCTCTGCACACCTGTACCATGTGTCCATAGACCCCCCAACGGTGTTAAAATACTGTCTAGCTACCTTTAATTCAGTGCTTAACGCACCTACAGCTTTAACACAATTTACAGAGTCATTAGCTTCTATAACACTCTACATGTGTTTCTCACATTTTTCTTTCTGCAGTTTAAGCAGAGCCTGTTCCTTTTTAGCCTTCTGCTCCAGTAAAATAACCTCCTGCTCCTTATTGTTTACATCCCTCTTTAACTACCCCACCCTTGCACAGAAATCAAAAGCATGTTTGACATTGCCAAAATTAAAAATAGTTGGTACAGCTGGGGATCCTTCTTCAGTTATTGCTAATATCAGACTTCTGTGAGTTGTTGTCATCAGGTGGCGTGTTTTTTTACCAGATCTGCGAGGAGCTGGAGGGGTGTTAGCACGACGTTTTTGCAGTAGGCACATGTGAGGGTCCCGACTGCTCTGCATCTGGTGGTACTGTTACTGCTATGAGGGAGGGACCAGCCTGTTCTGAATCTACCGGAGTGGGTATTGTGCTCCTGGACACACCTGCATTTTAAAAATGATTATTGCAAGTTTTAAACACACACACACAAATCCCCTTTATTTTTACTTTATTTATTTTATTTTATTTTTTACTCACCAGCTTCCTGCTCTGTTTCAGCATTATAGCATCTGCCTTTATTTTTAAGAACAGCAGACAGTCTTTTAGGCAGTGTTGGGTTTGCCGGCATTGCCTCGTCTGCAAAAAAAAACAACCCAGAAATATGAGAGTGGTTAAACTTAATACCCCTGTCCCACACTGCATAGAAAAAATCCCTGCTTAATAAGAGAGAGAGAAAAAGTGGCCTACCATCACTATCGCTATCTCCAAACAGCTCTCTGAAAGTTAAGTTGATAATTCCCCCAGAACGTGACTGTTGATCTGGGGGAAAAAAGGGGGGGGGACTCTCACTAATTTGCCCTTCTGTCCCCAGACAGCCCCCTCCCCCAAAGACTAGAATAAAACACTTACCCTCTTGCAGTCGTGGAGATGTCTGTTCTGCCATCTCTCCCTTGCTCTAGTTATCCCCCTCGGTAATCGCTAACTATGCAAATGGGGCGGGGGGTGGGAAATGAGGAGAAACAGGTCTGGCCATTTTTTAAAAAAAGACAGGTCTTGAAAATAAGAGCCAGCTAACTCGCACTCCTAGGCCTAACTACAGATCACACTAGTTAGAGAAAGCTGATCCCTAACTATCAAATTGAAAAAATAGGCACCCGCACAGCACCCCTCCAACATTTTTTTCAAATCTTAGGATACACATTCCTTAACCAGAGGTGCTTAGGGCAAAGCTTGCAAGATGAAAGTGAAAAGAACCGCCCACCACCACCAAATGTAGAATAAGACCCTCCGCCCCCATCTCTAAAGGGGGACCCCTAGCCACATGCCAGAAGCCTTATCATACTTCCACCCACCTCCAAAGAGCTTGCAGCTTTAAACATTACAACCCCAAATATTTAATCAGAAGATGACATACACCCCCCATATCCCCTATCTCCTGGGACAGGCCTACCCCGCCCAAGAAAAAAAAAAGCATTTAATCCCCCTTCATACAGAGCTATGAAGAAAGAAATAGAATAGCGAGCACAAGCACTAAGAGAAAAAACCCAAAGGAAAAACAGTTTTTAAAAACAAAAGCATTTCCCCATTTGTTTTGCAATAGTCCTAGAATCAATCCCCTTCTTTATGGAAAACACTCTCGGGTTTTTTCTAAATACCCCACAACATGTAACTAGTTGAACACCCCTGTAAAAAGAAAACCCTCCCTGCCCCACCCCCTTACAACAGATTTTACCACCCCTGCAAATTTTCTTATCAAGCGTGCTAAATACTCAGAAGGCTCATTATTTCTTTAAATCTCTTTGCTATTGCTATTTACTCCAGACTGCACCTGGAGTAAATCTTCCTAGACCTCAGGGTGGGCATGGGTAATGGCATACACATTCATACATATTTCTGTTCCCAGGGGTTGGTGCCCAGGAAAGACAGCACTGTGTAGCTGCTTCCTTTAGCCCGGGTTCAGACCCTTATGCTGGGTTATCTGACCCTTATGGTGGGCCGGTTTAACAACTCCCCAAGATCATAGGCTACTTTGTTAATAGAAAAGAGTTCATAGCACTTTTCAACTGTGGCCCTTCATAGTTTTTTGTAACACACACACACAGCACAAGGGGGGAGCCCTTGAAATAGGAGTACTCCTTTTGAATGAGTATTTTAAACAAGGTGAACCCTTACAGACTCCCAAGATACTCTTCCTGCCAGCGGGGATGGAATTCACCCATAGGGAGCCATTGGGAACCACCCCAACCCACTGAGCTAATGCTAGCCCCCATCCCTTAAAGAGATCAGCAGAGTTCCTTACCTGTCCAGGGTGGCTGGGGCAGATGGCTGGGCCCGGCTGTAGAGGTTTCCTTGAGTTCGTTGGGCTAGAAGATGAAGAGGTTTCCTCGAGATCGCTGGTGTAGAAGATTAGAACATGAACCTCACAGTCAATGCTAGTGAATTTCAGTTCTGACCTAGAGACATGCTGGGTTCTGACTTCCTTTATATACACTTCTTGTCCGACTAACCTTCTCCAACTAACAATTGTCCATCTCTGGACAACACTCCTCCATCTGTGATGCAGATTTCATTCAGTGGAAGTTGACCCATACCTTCTCCGACTAACCAATGGGGCACGCTGGCAGGGAGGCATAGGCGGGCTCATTCTACCTACCCCATCTCCGGTTAACCAATGGGGTGTCAGCTGACTGTGGGCTCCCATTCTCAATGCAAATTCCAATTACATCTCCTATGTAGATTTCAGGCCCATGGGAAGATGGGGGAATCCTGTTGTCCCATGTTGAGTTTCAATGGGGGTCCTGGTACACCCTTGATAAGAACACACCCAATGCAACATCTGTCTGGTTTCACCCAGTTTTGAGACAAAAAATGCATCCTGCAGACATATGCATTAGATTTTCAAAAGGTGCTTTTATTGACAAAATAGAGAGCCATTAGCAGCCATGATAAGAGCACACCCATTGCAACTTCTGTCTGGTTTCACCCCTGTTTTGAGAAACTGCTGCAGGAAAGAAGAAAAAAAAATGCAACCTGGACACAAATTTTCAAAGTGTAGGTTTTTTTTATTTGACAAAATTATGTTATACTCAGTAGACACACATTTTTTTCTTTAAAAACAAGCTGTAATATCTCTTTTAAAGCATGAGCTCTAGAAAGTCACAGGGGCAGAGACCTTCTAAGACAGAGGCTTAAACAACTTTTAGCTTTATTTACAGATTCTTCTTACTTTAGGATTACAAACGGTGGTTTTTTAAAAAAAGATTTATAATGACGTTTTTTCAATTATGGTCTGCACAAATTCTAATATGCATTTATCCCCCTTCTTCATGAGACCATCCAACATGGTTTCTAGAACCTGGGAGGATTCAACTTTACAAAACAGCTATAGAGTCAGGTTAAAAGTGTCCTGTGTCATACAAAGACAGTTTAAAGAAGAGGCTAGCGTAATTTGAACGTGAAAGATAAATTGTAAGCATAGGTCATCACATATGAATTCAAGTTTTCTGTTCCTGTCCACACAATTGTGGGTTATTTGGCCTGGAGCATTAAAAGCACACCCCTCACAAACAGAAAATAGCTTTTCTCTAAAACAATGTTTTAGAATCCATAGACACACGCTCTCACTATAGGTCTCATGATTGATTTTCATTTTGTTGGCTGAACACGGTCTGTCTCATTCAGTTCCAGATCCAATTGTCTCTGCAGTGTAATATGTGGTTGTGTGTCCCCATCTTTCCTCTCAGGGCAATGGCACGTAGGGCCTTCCACTTTGTTTTCATCATCAGACTCTGGAGGGCTTTCAAACATTTCCTAAAAGAAATTTTTCAAGAGAACTATGAGTTAGCAATCTTTTTACAAGGCATTGTTTTGTGACGGTCAATCCCATTATACCTCTAGACACACAAAGCTCTTTTAATCACCCTAAAAAATAATTCTTACCTGTGAATTTTGAGCTGGGGTGGCTGTGTTGAGTGGGGGTATCCCTTCTTCTATCACCTCTGGAAAAACCAAAGACTCCGTAGGGCTGGGTAGTCTTATTCGGACTTCTTTATCATGAACAGGAATGCTAAAAAGAACCTTGGCCACAGGTTCACTCTCAACATCCTCGTTCTCTGAACTTGAAATGTAGTGTTTTCTGTATAACTGTCTCACTACTTCTGGAGGGTTAGTCAACTCCATAGGCCTCACAGGTGTTGTATCAGCATGAAAAGCCATTTCAGTTTTTCCGTGTAAGTGGTAACGATCAGCTCCCTGCTCTCTGTATCATAAAATGGCTCTCTGTGTCAGAAAATGGTGGCCCCCCTCTTTCATACCCCTAGGGGCGGGTATACAGCTCCACCAACCTTTCCGATTGGTCGCGGGTGGTGTGGTGAGCGATTTGAGACCTCACATGACCCCTTTCGGCCAATTCCAACTGCGCACACCCCCTTTCACACCCTAGGTCAGATCTCAACAACGGGGCGGGTTAGAACGCTGAAACCTTCACCTTTTGGTTCAGCTCACACTTCTGAGTCTTTTGAACCCTCACATGACCCTCTTTCTGTGACTCATCCTAGCCCGGAAATCCCACCCCATTGGGCCACGTTTCAACAAAATGGAGTGGGCTAGGATGACGAAACCTATGCTGAATGGTTCAGTCCAGTCAGCTGAGTTCGTAGAGGGGTTACATGACCCACTAGCTGCAATTCACCCTACCCCGAACCCTGCTCCATAAAGTAGCTCCGATCCTCACAAAACCCATGCTTACTGGTCCATCTCGCTCTCCTGAGTTCATAGAACCTATGGTTCCAGCCACCCTGACCCACAAGCAGACCCCCCAAAGTCAAGCGTAAGGACCTTCCGGGTTCAGGGTGGGCAGGAACCAAAGGTTCCCACCTCCCTGACCCGGAAGCATTACCCCCTTCTGCGTCACTTCCACCTACCCACGTCACTACCGTCCCAAGGTGGGCCAGGAAACGGGCAGCGAGGGCGAGGACTCCGCTGGTGTAGGACCCCACGTGACCTGTCAAACTGATAACCAGTTTGAGGACTAGTAGCCCCCTTACTACTGAAAGCAATAGAGACTTTGAGCCATTAGATGGACAGCTCTCTGGCCCTGGTAGACTCTTGTGATAAGGGTGAGATCCCAGAGTGCTGGTGGTTTACGGCCCAGCCACCTGATCCAGACCCAAAGCTTTGTCATGAGAGTATGGCACTTAGCAAAGGTGTCATTTGTTGAGGGAGGAAGGAATTTTTTATCCTCTTTTCCTGGGAAAGGGCCGACTCCTTCTTTTCCCAAAAGCAATGACTTGTCCCTTTCAAGCTTTCCAGCTCAGTATGCCTGTCCTGAAGCAGTGGCATGCATGCATAATGATTGGCCTGCTGATTAGAGCCCCTGCAAGTCATAGGGTCCAACATGGAGCATCCTTCCTTGAATGTAATGAAACAGGATTGTTCTACCTGCTAGTTCAGGGCAGCAGAGATTGTATTAGCTCCAATTCCCCTGCCACTCTTGATGCATTTGCTACAGAAGGCCGCAAGCATGTAAGACAGTGATCAGAACAGCCTAGATTCACCAATGTTACGTAATTCACAGAAGGTGACCACTGAAGTTTGTCTGAGCCTACTCAGGCCATGGAATTCCCTCCAGTTATTGTCTGTATCTGGGCCATGACTTTGTATTTGGCTTAAGCACACCTTTTAGAAGGGTATCTATTTTTTAATAATAAGTGCGTAGTGCTTGTCATCCAGAGATCTCAAAGCCCAATTTTATAAAAGGGATCAGCATTGTTACCCTACAGAGAACCAGTGACTTATCCAGGGTCACCCAGCAGGCTACTGACAGAACCAGGAGTAGAGCCTGAATATCCCGAACCCAGCACAGTGTTGTCTCCTGTAGCTACAACAAATTATAAGTAGAATTCCTGTAAACGAATCTCTTTCCTCCAAAGAAGTAAAAGTTGGGATTTGAAGCTTGTAGGGGTTCCGGTGCTCCTGGCCCTAACAGGGCTCAGGCTTCCTGTGTGCTCTGACCTTCAAGCTCTGAGTCAGTGGGGTGCTAAGAGGAGCTTTGTGGGAAGGCATAGTGCTGAAAAGTGCCTTGCTGTTTTGCCCTCTTCTTCTAATAAACAGGACATTGATGGCACCAGAACACACCACATAAGGTTTTGCTGCTAGCAGGTAGTGAGATTCTGATCTGAAAGATCCTCCACATGGTAATTACTAGTGACACAGCTTCATGTCAGAGGAGATAAAGCAAGAATGCTATAGGTATGAATTCCTGCTGAAATTGTTCTCTCAGAGATGAGCACAATTGCATTTGTCTGAAAGATCAATAAAATTGTCCAGTTCATGGACTTTGTTTAGAGCATGGCATTTACCTAGTATGTATTTCCCTAGCTGGAATTGTATCCCTGTTGTTTCACTCTGTTCTACTAGAATTCCTTGAGGATGTCAACAAGCATGTGATCCAGTGGACAGAGTGTACTTGGAATTTCAGAAGGTTTTTCTGCCTTCACCAAAGGCTCTTAAAACTATGAAGTCCTTGGGAGAAGAGGGGGGAGGGTCTTTTGAATGGATCAGCAACTGGTCAAATAAGAGACAAATGATAGGAATAAATCAATTTTCACAATGGGAAATAGCTGGATATTCCAAGGACATGTGTTGTGAATATGCGGTTTATCGTATTCTTAATGATCTGGAAAAGGGAATAATAAATAGTGAGGTGGCAAAATTTGCAGATTATACAAATAACTCAACATAGTTAAATCCAAAGCAGACTGTGAATGATCTTGTACACTTGGTGCCTGGGCAATAAAATGGCAGCTGAAGCTCACTGTTGGTATGTACAAACCATGCACGTAGGAATTATTTCTACCTAACTGTACACGGAGTCTAAATTAACTATTTACCACCCAGAAAAGATGTCTTGGGGTCATTGTGGATAGTTCACTGAAGACATCTGCTCTGTGCCCTAAGGCAACTAAAAATGCAAACACAATGTCAGCCCTTATTATGCAAGAAATAGAATATAAAATGGAAGAAGTCATAATAGGACCACACAAATCCATGACATTTGTGAAAGATTCTGGTTGTCCCCATGAGATGGGCACAGTAGACATATAAACGGTGCAGAGAAGGATGTGACAGAGACCCCTCTTTGTCCTCTGCCTTAGGGCTCGGTGTAGAGCCAAAGCAAATATCCGTGGCAAATAGTGTATTTGACAATTTTGCATGCTTTGATTAGGGGTCAACAAATGGGTACAAACTGCTATTTGTTTACAGTGTTTGAATATCCATTTAAGAATTTCAGCTTTTAAAGCTGAAATCTCTGTGGGCATGTTGTTGTTGTTGTTGTTATTATTATTAGCAAGCATTTATATGGTGCCAGCAATGTACCTGGTGCTTTACAAAGTAATGGAATAGACACAGTACCTGCCCTAGGACTTACAATCTGAGAGACAGAGTGCGGGGGTGGGGGGGGGAGATGAGAGGTATAACATTCACGAAGATGCGAGGTCTCAGGTGCACGTGCTTGGCTTGGTTACATCGAGAATGATGGCTGGCTGGTCCATGCGGTGAGGATATGATTACACACGCCTCAGGTAACAGATTGTACTGGATGGTAGGTATCAGCAAGGGTTAGGAGAAGGGAGCGAAGAGTTGGGGAGGGCAGAGCAGAAGAGGTGGGTCTTGAGGAAGGATTTTAAGGTACAAAGGGAGGGGCCGAGGTGGATGTGGGCAGGGAGGAAGTTCCAGGCTTGGGGGGCAGCTAGGGAGAAAGGACGAAGGTGGTTAGGGGGAGCAGGGGAGGTGTGGGAAGGCGAGAGAAGGGACAGAGGAGGAGTGGAGTTCACGAACTGGAGTACGGAGGGAAATTAGCACAGAGAGGTAGGGGGGAGCAAGGTTGTGAAGAGCTTTATAGATCTCTCATATCTCCTCATTATCCAAATTAACTGACAGAAAGGTGACATAGAAGCACAATGGTACAAGGCAATTAGAATCCAGGATGCCTAGCATAGTGGCTACAAAAGCTCAGCTACCCACCCACAATGCTACTGCTGGTGTGACAGCCTTACAGACAGCTATCAAGCTTATTAGGCACTATAACTTTCTCCTGGTGGCTGAACTAAAAGCAACAGCCGGCCCTTCCACCTGCAGCTCTGGTGGTAGAACTGTGAAAAGGCACTTGTTAAGTCATGGGTTCCAATTTGAATCTTGTGATAAGTTAAAGGTCTGATTTATTTCATGTTTAAGTTTTCTTTTTAAAACAATTATAATAAAATAGGGGCTACTTCTCTGCTTGGTGGATTCTCTGTTGTGTACTAAAGGCACGTGGGTTTCTCTTCTGTGTGGATTCTCTGATATATATTGTCATGCTTCCAATGAAGCTTTGTTCACACTCTTGGCATTTATAGGGTTTCTTGCTTGTGCGGATTCTCTCTTTTTTTTGTAAAGTGAATTTAGAAGAAAATGAAAGAAACCACACATTTATGTAATGTCTTTTTGCCTGAAAGATATTTGAATCCTTGATCTTCCAGTTTCATATTTAAAGTTCTGCCACTTGAGCTACATGAACAACTGTTGTTTCCCTCTTTTTAAGTAAGTCACAGCAAACAGTGGGTATTTTCAGACGTCCCGGAATCACCCAAATGATTCCCCGCCGGGATCATTCCGGCACGGCCAACAGATGTGCCGGGGGATCCCGGTGGGGAATTGGGGAGGGGGAGGGGCTGCACAGCGCAAGGTGCCCCCCACGCTCCCCCGCCGCCCACCCTCTGGGGAGATGGGAGGGCACCGCGGCCAATGCGGCTGTAGCGCCCGCCTGAATTGACCACAGCCTGGAATCCCAGCGGGAATTCCAGGGCGTGGCTGCCGTCCAGACGAGATGGCTCGGTTCATCACGGCGGGGAATCACATTAGCCACGTGATCGGCTGAACCCGCGGGGCCGGTGCTGATCATGTGGTGAATGTGATTCCCCGCTGCGATTGACTGTGATCAACATCTGGGGGGAACTTCCGTTCCCCCCATCAGATGTTACGGTATCACTTTCACCATGTGCAGATTCACTGTGGTTGACTGTGATCTCGTAATGTCTGAAAATACCCAGTGTTGTACATTGCTCACTTAGATAAATAATAGCTGTTAGACACTTACCAGGCACTGCCAGTGTGGCCCAGTGGTTATGCTTTGGAGCAGCTACACCAAGTGTCCTGGGTTCTGGTCCTCGTGTCACTGTTCTGTCAGTTTATTTAAATTAGGTCATTTACATATTTTAATAATATTTTTAAAACACACACTTTTAAAGCCAAACCCCATGAAATGGATGTTTGTGCATATATCTGTTTCTTTATTTATTATTAGTTATTTATTATTTTTATTATTATTATTAGCATTTATATAGCGCCAGCTGTGGACCTGGTGCTTTGCAGAACAATAAGACGCGGTCCCTGCCTACGGCTTACAATTCAGGATGGATGTTATTTGGATATTCAGTAATGTATCAGAAAATGTGAATAATATCTATAAATGCAGAATTAGCTACTTGTTTCAGCTCTAGTTCACTGCTCTGATTTCACCTCAGGTTTATCAATCCCATTACCCCTGTTTACTACACTTTCAGTTTGCTTTTCAATCAGTGTGTAAGGTGTCTCTTGAAAGCCTTTAACACTGAACTGAATTTTAAGTATACAACTGCCTAGGGTAAGATTAGTTTAGAACTAACCAAGTAAGTTAGCGTTTATTGCACTCAGCATAATTTTGCACTGTATTTTAATCTTAATTCACTAATTATATTTCTTTTAACTAAGCCTGGTGTGCTTGTGTGAATCCTGACAGCATAACACAGTAGAGGGAATTTCTGAGTATGGGTATTTTCAGACATTACGAGATCACAGTCAACCACAGTGAACCACGGTCAATTTCTCTGTGGCGCCAAAGCGCCCTGAACGTGCTTGGCAGCCGCCAGATGTTCACCATGGCCGATTCCCACATGGGGTCAATTTCAACCATGCTTCCCGGGCTCCCCGCGGGCCGAGCTCTGAAAGCGTGGTCAAAGTGATTCTCAGCGGGAAGCAATAAAAAGTAATGTCTGGCTGGTGATCACAGCCCGGAATCCCCGGTGGGATTCCGGGCCATGGTCAAAGTGGCTGGGCGCTGCGGCCGCATTGGCCGCAGCGCTCGCCTGTCTCCCCAGAGGGCAGATGGTGGGGGAGCGTGGGGGTTGGGGCCGTGCGGCCGCACGTTACGCCACGTGGTCCTGCCCCCTCCCCGATTCCCCGCCGGGATCAGCCGGCACGTCTATTTGGGCCATTTTTTGACCACGGGGGGTGGTTATTTCGTTCACCCCCGCCGGGGATTCACTGGGACGAATCGGGACGGCGTAACGTCTGAAATCACCCTATGTCTCAGACAAATCTAATTCATTTCTGTGTTTTGGGAAACTCTGAGGTAAAGGTGACAGAGGAAGTTAACTGTTTACAGGCTGGAATAGCTCTGGAGGGAACTGGTTCAGTAGGTGCTGTAAGTGGGGAAACTGAGTCACAGATAGCCTAGAATGGGGCAGAGGGGTCCCAATCCCATCACAGTAGCAAGCCCAACCCCGAAACTGTGTACCAGTGTGCAGGAACTAAAAAGTGAAGTGTGCAGGAAAAAACAGAACCACTGAAGCACCGTTCCATCCACCCCAGCCAAATCCGACAGGCGAGTCACCAACCCCTCGTGATCAACAGTGTCAAATGCCACTAATAGAATCAATAAAGTCGAATTTCCCTTATCCAATTCTAGGCAAAGGTCGTCGACAAAGGCACAAGCGCAGTCTCCGTGCCATACCCCGGACGAAAGCCAGACTGCACTGGGTCTAGAAAATGGATAACGTCCAGATGCGCCTGGAGATGCTGGGTCACTGCCCGCACAATAACCTTCCCTAAAACGGGGAGGTTAGAGACAGGTCGATAGCTGGCAGAAGAATCAATGTTGAGTGATGGTTTCTTGAGTAGAGGCTGAACCAAGACCTCTTTAAAGTCGTTTGGCACCCCACCCTCCCATAGGGAGGCACTGATTATCCCAGACAGCAATGGCTCCAAAGTCTCCTGACTGGACTTCACCAGCCAGAATGGGCATGGATCTAATTTACAAGTTGTGGCCCTAACAGCCCCCAGCACATCCCCTGCATCAGCGGACGTCATCAACTGAAACTGATCCCATAACACCAAACCAGATGGTGCCTTCATAACATCTGACTCTGCCACTGTCTCTAAACAGGCGACACCGAAGTCATGGTGAATGCGAGTGATTTTATCTGCAAAATAACCCACAAACATGTCACAGCGGACACCGGAACACTCCAGTTCGACTGGAGTTCGACTGACCAAGCCCGTAACAACGTGGAAAAGCTCCTCCGGATGTGATTTCGCAGATGCTATGATGGCTACAAACAACTGTTTCTTTGCAGCCCGCATAGCCACAGCATAGGTCTTCAAATGGGCTCTATGCTCCAATCGGTCATCCTCAGTTCAAGTCCTAGGCCACTGCCACTCTAACCACCTACCCTCATGCTTCAGCCACACCAGGTCCTCAGTAAACCACAGGGACCTGAGCTGCCACCATGTGGGGAACGGGCGCCTAGGAGTCACCGTATTCATGGCCTCAGCCAAAAGTGTTCCATAAGGCCACAAGGTCATCAATTCTGCAGCTATCAAGGTCCAAGGGTAAATCTCCCAGTGCATTCCAGAACCCCACTGGTTCCATAAGTCTCCGGGGGCAGACCAACCTAATATCAAATCAAATCAAATTTTATTCTGCGTAGCCAAAGGCCATTGCATATCAAGATACATCAGACAAAACAGAACCCCGTACAGGGGCAACATACATGGATAAGACAAGAATAACTGAGAGTAGATGCAGAGTAGTCCCCCATAATGCAATCCAAGGCCCCCATCACAAATTTCAGAGAGTTATCAGCCATATGAAAGTATATTCATGGGAGAGTAAATTTACACAAATCCTTACAAATATAGGAAAAATATTACCCATGTAGAGCCAGACAATCCATGGTCCATCAAATTAAACAATTACAATAAAGGGTTGCTCCAAGCCTGGAGCCTTTGTAGCAGTATAACTGCTATTACAAGACCTCAGGTAGTTCTACCACCAAAGCTTATTAATATACCATCACCTGTTTCATCACTGATAATCCAGCTACATGATTTTACCAAGCTGGGGTGAAAATAAATTTAACAGTAAAAGAGCTCAATCAGGCAAGGTAGCGGCTAAGTTACATTAGGCTCCAGAATACTGCTTGTATCTCAACCAGGCCTCTTGCAAACTAACTTGGGCCAGGGAATCGTCTGGAAGGGCTCTAAATTCCAGAAAATTCTTTCTATAATGAGATGCATACTATAAAAAGGATGCAACGTTCTTAATATCCAGGGGGTCTGATCCATCCAGAAGCATACACAGAAGCATAGAGTCCGACCAACCAGGGAACCTTCTCAGCAATGCTGCCAAGTATTTCTCCCTTGGCACGTCATAGAGATGGCAATGTAAAATGATGTGACCTACAGTCTCAATGGCGGTATTATCAAAAGGGCATAACCTTTCAGCGAAAGTGATACCTTGAAAACGTCCCTCCAACACCTGTGAGGGCAAAGCATTTACTCGGGCGTGGAAGATGAGTTGTTTGGCCCTCATTGATATTGTGGCTGTTAAATATTCCGCTATATACCCAGGTTTGGGTACCCAGTCTATATAAACCGTAACATGTCTTTACTAACTTCCTTTAATAAGTCCGAACAACGATCAAAGAAGATTTTGCACCAGAATTTCAGCGCTTGCTCAGAAGCTGCCTGGTGCCAGCTTTTTTGACCGAGTTCCAGCCTCGCGATGGCATGCGGAGTGCCTTTCAGGTTTCCCAGCAGGCCCATAAGGAACCTAGCTTGAGTTGAATTAATACATTGTGAAGTAAAGGGGGCCCAAAGCTCTGCACCATATAAAATTTGGGCTCTGACCTTGCTGTTAAACACCTGTAGAGCTGACGTAAATGTGCTGCTTCCTTGGCGTGTAAAAAAATGGTAAATAGAACAAGAAGGACCCCTGGCCGCAGTAATCGCTCTTAAGACATGCTCCCTCCAAGTACTGCTCTTATGAAATAGCAGCCCTAAATATCGGAAGGATACCACCTGCTGAAGCGAGTGGCCCTCTATGACCCACTGATGTTGTTTCTTCCTATTGGTAAAGGCCATAACCTTAGACTTACTGTAATTAATGGTTAATTTATTAACTTTACAGAAGGCGGCAAAGGTGTTCATTTGCCTAATCAAGCCTATACACGTTTGGGACATTAACGCAACATCGTCTGTGTAACACAGACAGCCTATTGCTCTAGAGGCCATTCGAGGAGGGCAGAATTTAGGGTCGGCCATGATAACTTAATTGATATAAAAATTAAAGAGGGCTGGAGCCAGCACACAGCCCTGCCTAACATCCACTGAGGTACTTATTGGGGGAGTAACATGGCCCTATCTGTCGACCCTGACCACTAGAGAAGAGTTATCGTATAGTATGCTCTGCATACTATACGATATAGTATAGTTTTAGCCGGGGACCCAAGCACACCAAGACCCATGCGTTCAGGAGGTAATCGTCCGTCCATGACAAGGATAATATATCCCCCTCTTCCCCCCCCCCCCCCAATAATTGGGTCGCCCGCCTCAAGGTCAGTGCAAAACACCAAGTCCAGAGTGTGCCCCCTCTCCTGTGTCGGGCCAAGCACAACCTGGGACAGGCCCATGGTTGGGGGACCTCTGAGGAGGACCAGCACTAAGTATCTCTCCCTTCTCTCTCGATGACAACATCCCTTCCCAGGACCATAGTTCCCCCTGCCCAGCATGACCCCTATCGCCACAGAACCCCCACCCCTCCCATAGCATCCAGCACCCAGGCTGACAAACCACCATCCTCTGCCCTTCTCTTACCCCCTCCCCCCTGGTGGCTTGTCCGCCAAGGTGGAGGAGGAGACCCCCATCCCCCTCCCATAAAAGAACATACAGCTTTCCCACCCTCTCTCACAGGGGGACTCCTTCCACAAACCTTGCCCCCTCTCACTGGGTGGTGTTGCCATCCCACCCCTTTCACCCAACTCCATCTCTGGGTCCCATCCTCTCACCATGGGGCTCAGATACCCACCCTTCCTATACCCCTTACTCACCCTACACCAGCCCTCCAACCCCTTTCCCCAACATGAATTCTAAATTATCCCCACCTCACTCCAATCCCTAAAATTCCTATCTAGCTAAAATACCACCAATTATATCAAACCCCACCCCCCATCTCCCAAGTCCATGCCAAGGGCCACACCTCGGGGCGCGGCCTGCAGTGCCACCAAGACAGCATTGCCTTTTTAAATCCTGCAGCAACTCCCTGGCTCCTACCCCTTCCTCCTCCAAGGGGGGGGGGATTCCCACACCAACTGCTCCAACCCTTGATGACAACAAGGGGAGAGGGGGGTCTTGGCAGAAGAGGGGCGAGCAATCAAGATTCCTTTAAAATTCTAATATTTTCAAAGGTGTTAGTTCTCCCCATGCCCCCCAAGTCCCTGGTTTTGTGCCATCTGCAGATTTGATGAGTATTCCCCTCCCGCCCAGGCCACGAGAATGGGTTGCATTTCTGCCTTGGTTTCAGCCTTATTTGGGCACCTGCAGAGCTGGATGTTGGCAAATAGCCTTCTTATTATTGTTTTTGTATTTATATAACACTGATACTAGGGAGAAAGGCCCTTTGTGAATTCCGTGTACAGTCTCTGATTTGTAAAATGGAATCCAAAGGCCAGTGAAATCAGATTAGGAAGATGGGCTGGACTTCTGCAGTTTGGCAAATAAGACTTCCTATTTGAGAGTAGCCATTTTAGGCTGTGCTGTCAGAGATGGGACATCATGCCAAGGGTTGCAACCACCCTGTCTGACCAGCTGGAATGGGCTGCTGCTTAAACAGGCCTAAGCAACGGTCACCCCAGTGTAGACAAGGTCAACAAGCATGGATTGATGGAAGCTGTTAAGGTTTTTAGTTCCAATGAACATCAGTAGCAGAGGAGGGGAAGCAAGGCCCAGGGCCCCAATTTGGAGAGAGAGCAGGGCAGGCATGTGAGAAACATCCAGCTGGAAACCAAGTGGCTCACCATTGTAAATGGCAGTGACAGCCTGTGGGTGCTGCTTGAGAGGGACTGTCACTGGCCTCCTTGCCATCTATTTCACGGGCTCAGCCAGTGGTTGATCCATCTGGTGGCCAGTGTGCAAGGACTGTGCAGCCTGGGACAGACCCAACAGGGACCCTGGAATAATGACGTTCCCTGTGTTCAGGGCACAATGGACGTTTTTACACACACCTTAAAGTTCCGGATTTTTCAATCTTCTGGGTTGACAAGTCCACAAGTAAGTTCCCGATGTATTCTTCACACACACACTGCCCTGAGGCAGCCTAAAGTAGCTGCAGCTGTAGAAGTGACAGGCTGCCATGGAAACCAAGTGACCACAGCTGCCTGGAGCAAAGCAGTTTACCAGGAGAACTTTTTACACACAAAAGTTCTGGGAGACGTTCTATGCAGAAATTCAAAGAGCCAGATGTTTAAGATCTGGGTGAGTGATTTAGACACACAGAAATTTCACGATGGAACAGCAAACATGCAGGAGAAATGTGTGTGTAAAAACACCCAAAGTCACCCTCAAGGTCATGCATCTGAGAACTCCAGTAGGTAGCAGGTAACTGAAGAGCTGCAGTGCTGAATAAGCCAATTTATTGAAATGTCTTGGTATATTATGTAAACAAATAGTCCAAACCTCCTGCCAGAGTGCCTGTGGCTCCATGGACATGGAGCTAATGCAGCAGTGGGAGGCAGCTTCAGGGCTGTTCCCAGGGTATCTGCCCTCTTAAGGGTTTCCCCGGCTTTTTTCATTTTCTCCTTCACATATTGTACATGCTGTACAGGTGGGGTCCTCTTTTTCCAAGTAGTTGTCATACAAATCTTTCTGTATATTTACCTTCTGTTTTTACTGACCTCTATTGTCTAAGCTTTGCTTCTGAATAATGGAGTATTATCTCATATACTGAGTAAACATCAATTAGCCTGATTCATGTGATCATAAAAAGAAAGCTGTTCTGTAATTATTCCTGTCTTAATTTAGATCATGCAGTTAGCAGCACTTTAGTCGGGAGTATTTCTGGCTTCAGTGAGTTCATAATGGAGCCTGGGAGCGTGTCCCCTTTGCTATATGCACCTCCCTCCCTGTTCTCGGCAGGCCATTTCCTTGGCAATATGCCACACTGAGGTTTCAGTGCAGCGCTGTGTTCTTGAGCCAAGTCCTGCTGGAGGGATTTGTGCTTTTATGCTAATAAAGGTGGGTGCTGAGCTCCATGCATGATAACAGAGGAGAATATGGTGATGGTAAATAAACACCTGCTTGTGCCCCTGCTTGGCTCCCTAACTGCCTGCTTTTAACCTCTTCTTGCCAGACCATTTCACATTGTTTCGTCGCTTCCTGCCTAAATTCTGCCATTCTTTGGTGGTGGTGACCATTAGTAAGGTCTTTCCTTGATTTCCTGGCTGTGCCTTAATAAATAAAATAATAATAATAATAGTAATAATAATAATAATAAATAAAGATTTCCTGGCTTGCTAGTGAGGGATGTCATCCCAAGGCTAAATTTTACTGGCCTTTTAAATACTGTCTGGCCAGATGACCCAGTTGGAGAATTCTGATTTAATACATGTGGGGATAGTTTTAATTACATAAGGCTTTTGGGGGAGCGGGGTATCTCATCAGTGAAGAGGACTACATTTAACTTCAGTATAATGAACCCACAGAGCACCAGGAAAACGAATTTCATTCTACCAGAGTTGTCACTAAGCTTCTGGCAATATGGAAATTATAGAAATGGTTCTTGTGGGGTCGACTGGGCATGCGCAGGCAGCAAGACGTGCGCGGCTGAGCTCTCTCCAGGCCCAATGCAAAAATATATCTGAGACCAAATGCCTAAATAAAACCAGTGAAAAGCCACGAGAGTTGAAAAAAGGAATGAGTCAGGATAAAAAAACAACAACACAGACTCGACGATTGACAAATATTATCTCCCGAGACACAGTACGAGGAAGTGAGAAGCCGTGGCTCTCAAAATGGCGGACACAGCGCTGAAAGACAGCACGGGGGACCTGGCCTCGCTCTCACAGGTACTGGACCTTTTTAGGTCAATAAAAGAGGACTTAACAGTAAATAAAGAGGGAATCTCGGCTATAAAATCAAGTTTGGGAGAATTAAAAACGCAAATGGAAGGGGTCACAAAACCAATAGAGGCAGTGGAGCACAGAGTAAGTGAACAGGAAGATCGTGAAAACAATAATGAGCAAAGAGTCATGCGTACAGAGGCAGAGATAAAAACACTGCAGGAGAAATTAGAAGACTTAGAAAACAATTCTAGAAGGAATAACTTAAGAATAATGGGGGTACCGGAAGGATTAGAAACAGCTGGCACGAGGGATCTGTTGCAACGGGTGTTGAAAGAAATCTTCTCTGATAAGGAGGACTTACATCAGATGGAGTTAGAGCGGGCACATAGATCCTTGCAGCACAGACCTAAAGAGCAAGCCCCCCCCCCAAGGGTGATAATAGTGAAGTTTCTTTGGTTCCAAGAAAAGGAGGCGGTACTAAGAGCTGCTAGAAGTGCTAAAGATCTCAGTTTTCAAGGAAATAAGATCTCTATATTCCCTGACTTGGCTTTTGAAACTGTGCAAAAAAGGAAAGGGTGGAAAGCGCAATTAGAAGCCTTTAATAAAAAGGGAATAAAGGCACAAGTGTTCTTTCCTGCAAGGTTTTCATTTATTCATCAAGGTAAAAGAAGATATTTTACACAAGAGTCTGACTTGCAACGCTTTGTGAAAAAGAACTTAAAAGACAATTGTTGAATTGAAGGCAAAATAGAATGGAAAAGGTTATAAAGAGAAGGTGACTTGACTGTATAAATTAAATGTATAGCTTGCAACGGGTCTGGAGGAAGTGGAGAGCCCTCATGGCACGTGACTCCATTAAGGGGGCCCCCAGAGGTTGATAAACTTATTGGGTTAGTAATTGTTTTAAGAAATTCGTTTTAAAAGTTAGGTGGTATGGGGAAGGGAGTTTGGATGGGGCAAAACTATAGGGGAAGGTTAAGTAATAGTATAAGGCACAGTATCCTGTGCCAGTGAGCAGGCGAGCCGCTACCATCTAGAGCCCTGAGAGTCAACACTTGGGAGCTGCCGGAGCGACTACGTCAGTGCCCCGACCGCCCTCGGCAGTGAGAGAGGGAGACCCTCTACAGTGTCTCATGCCGGTGAGCAGGAGAACCGTTACCACCTACAGCCCTGAGTGACAACACCTGAGAGCCGCCAGAGCGGTTACATCAGAGCCCCGACCACCTTCGGCAGCGCCGGAAGCACGTACCAGGGCAGTTCGGTCCTTAGGCACGGGCCAGGAACCAGGCGTCGTACTTATTTGTCACAGTTCGGATTTTGTTTTTGTGTTTAATCTGCTTTTGAATTTTTGACTTTATTATGTCCATGTCCGCCGTCAAGAGGAACAGGCCAGATGTGCTGGCCAGCCCAACACTTGCTCCTAAAGCAGTTAAACAAAGAAGGATTGACAGCTTTCTTTGCCACATCCCCACCGGAAGATCTCCAGTGGTGGGTTCGTCCACTCTACCTTCTACACCTACTAGTGTTTACGCCTCGCAAACTCTTATATCATCTAGCAATGAAGAAGACTTCTTATTGGTATCCCCGTATAAAGACTCATCTTTAATCCAAAAAACATTGTAAGGAGGGCAATCCTGACTTAGGTTTATCAGCTGGAAAGAGTCTCACTACCTTCTTAACAGATCATGTCCTATTGACAGCTGACACTTTACGCTATATGTTTACTCGTATTAATCAATTACAAGCTACTGTAGACGATTTTGGTATCCAACTAACTGATCTTGTTGAGCAAGGACAGAGATGTCCCTCAATGTCAATTCCTCCCCGTTTTTCTTCTTTTCAGACCAATGTTCCTCAGACTGAGTTGGATACAGCTAAAATTGGACCAACTCAGGAACCCCTCCCCTTGCTAAATATGTTCTCGGAGCAAGCAAACACTCTTGAAATGTTATCAGATTCCATGATTTTTACTATTTTGTCCTTCCTAGGTCGACATCCCCCTAGGTGGAATACACCCTTGGATGTGGCTGAGCACCTCAGGCTCCTAATGAGAACAACAATAACTAGACGAGATATTAACTCGGTCGATCACTTGACCATATCTAAAGATAGGCAGGTGATTGTTGTTTTTTCTGCCCCTTCTTGGATTGTGAAAATAACTAAAGAAAAAGCCCAGCTAGCAGATAAAGGGTTTTTTCCTTCACAGATTTATACAACTAACCCTGTTCAATCTCCTATTCATGTAAACCCCTGTCGAACTAGCCATTCACAGCCTGGCAGAATCAGCAAGCCAGAGCAGCCCACTCCTTTAAATCTGGATTCCTGTAGGGGTCCCCAGGAAGGACATCCCCTCAACACTATGGTTAGCCCTTGCCCCCTCCCCCCGTGCTTGTATTTCTCTATCCAATGATGGTCCCCCTGAATTAATAAACACCAACCAGTTGTACATAGTATGGAGATAGAACCATGCTCAAGCTTTAGACCCTTGGGAAGAATTCCAACGCTAACACCTTCTAAGGACATCGTCTCTCCTTCAACTCCGAAACAAAATAAGATGTTGGAAAAACTGGAATCACTCTATGGTCAACTTGAAAAACTCAAAGGGAAAAAGTGAAGCCAGAAGGCTCATACAGTTTATAATTCCCACTCTAAATTAAAACAACATTTACACAATCAGGGGACTAGTGTTAGTGCTTCCACAGCCACTGAAGGGAGTCATTTACTCCCCTTACCAGTGGTCGGTGGTGTGACTCAGCTGCCATTGGAAAATGTTTCAGATAATGGAACAAACCCTGTTTTGACACAAAAGTGCCGTACAAAACCCATGCTCCGCTCCTAGTAGAGGAGAGGTTGTAATAAGGCTTCCTCCTCTTTTGAGGGGTTAACCCTATCCTCTACTGTAATTCAAATTCAGCAGTTAGATATTGCCAATTTAACAACACCAAGTAAAGGTCCGGAGAGTACTTTACCTCCTAAGCTTCATTGGATATCAGGGGCAACTGAGAAAACCATTCCAGAGCATTTCGCTAGTCAGAGACAATGACTAGCTGAGGGAATTTCCTCTAGCTATAGTTTCCTCTCCTGGAACATTGCAGGATGGAAGTCCCACGTTCGGGACCCTGGTTTCTTTGAGTTCCTTACAAATTATGATGTTGTTATGCTCCAGGAAACATGGCTCCTGGAGAAACCTAGTTTGGTTGATCTACAAGGTTTCTCTATACTGTGGAGGCCTCTGCCTCGGTTAGACAAGGCAGACCAAGTGGTGGTCTGATATTAATTGCAGCTACACTCCATATTAAAGTCGTACAAATTGCTCTCTATAAGTCAAATGTTGGTATTTATTTGTGTTCACTCCCTTCTGGGTTTGATATTTTGTTAGGAATAATTTATATTCCCCCCCACCCCAAAATTCCAAATTTTATGATTTGGATATATGGTCAGCAGTGAACCAAATAATCTCAGAAGTGGTAAATAAATTCCCTAAAGCTTGTTTATTAATAGGCGGGGATTTTAATGTAAGATTGGGAAATCTATTGGTGTTTAATACTCGCACTATTCTTGAGGATTGCTTTTCACTTATACCAATTCCTCCCCGTCGATCTCAAGATTCTACTATAAGTTCTGGACTGAAACATCTACAGGATCTTATTACTTATTTGATCTTGTTATTGTAAATGGGTGGGTGGATGGAGATATTGATGGTCACTTCACTTACCACTCACAGAATGGTTCTAGTGTGATTGATTATTTTCTTCTGCCAACTCACTTTTTCCAGAACGTTTTGTCTATGACAGTTATCCCCAAGGGTGAAACTTGTCACTTCCCGATTAACATAAAGATTATTGACTCAACATGCCAATATAATGAATTATGGAACGCAGGGTATGCCTTTGTGCAACCCGCTCCAGTGGAAAGACCAGTTAAATGGTCGGAATAGCATACTATGGAATTTATTGAATGGACTAAGCTCCCACAAATTGTAAATCTCCTTTCAAGTACTGTAACTTCAGGCAAAGAGGGTGTAGCTCAGTATGATTTAATACTTCAGTTATTGAAAGCTCTTGTAGTGTCGTGTAGAACCTCAAGGGCAAGAGATTCCACTCAGGGTGGTTTTTCTAACTGGTTTGATAGGGAGTGTAGGTTGGTAAGGGCCAGACTGTCTCACCAGGCCCGTTTAGTTAAAAAAAAAAACCTTCTCAGCTGTTAAGAGAACAACTTCAAACAATAAGGGAAAGCTATTATGAGCTTTTGTCTCAAAAGAACCTTGCTTTTCAGCAAAGCCAGTGGGCTCTGCCTCTTAAAGCAGCTTCAGCCCAGGACTCTAAGAAATTCTGGGGATTTTTCCGGCAAATTTCTTATAAGTCTAAGAACTTCTCTCTCATTTCTATCCACCCATCTCAGTGGGAGAAATTCTATCAGTCTTTGTTTGCCTTCCCTCAAAATGCTACCTTTATTATACGAACAGCTCCCAACAGTCGATTTGAGAGCTGGTCTCCAGTAACTCCTGAGGAGATCCTTGATCTTATTGCTCAAATTAAATGCGGGAAGATGCCAGGTCAAGATATGGTGTCCCCAGAAGTCCTAAAATGTTATCCTCAGTGGTGGGCAAATTTCCTAGCTCCCATTTTCACAATAATCAATAATACAGGAGAAATTCCTAATGCATGGTTAAATGGTATTATCATTCCCATTTATAAAAAAGGGGACCTGGTGCTCCCGAGTAATTTCCGACCAATACGTTTATTAAGTACTATCGGAAAACTATATGCAAGATTTTTGCTAAATAAAGTAAGGGTCTGGATAGACAATAACAACATAATAGAACCGGAGCAGGCTGGTTTCTGCAAAGACCGTTCTACAACTGACCATATTTTGGTATTGTCGGCACTATTGCAGAAGTATACCTCACAGCACAGAACGTTATACCTGTGCTTTGTAGACTTAGAAAAGGCCTTTGATTCCATCTTGAGGGAGCACCTCTGGGTTAAACGCAGTAAAACCTCGATTGACCCCCGTTTGCTGTTTTTGCTGATTAAATGACATAATGATAACAAATTGCAAATAAGATACAATGCTACCAATTCTCTTACTCGTCAGTTTTCAATTTTTTGTGGGGTCAGGCAAGGGTGTTTACTCGCTCCAGCATTATTTAATATTTATTTGAATAATGTAGTGGAATATATGAGATCGCTTGACACCCACGCCCCGGCCATAGGTTCCAGGCAAATACCAATAATGCTTTACACCAATGACACAGTAATCTTATCACAGTTCCCAATAGGGCTAAGACGTGCCTTACAACACTATGGAACCTATTGCAGAACTGAACTTCTTACCATCAATTATGCAAAAACTAAAATCCTAATAGTAGCAGCAAAAAGATCTTTCAAATTGTATTCGTGGAGTATCGAAGGGAATGTTCTTGAACAGGTCCATTCGTTCAAATATTTGGGTGTTCTTTTCTCCTCTTCTTTTAATTGGAATCTACATTTTGAGTCAGCAAAGGCCACCATGAAGAGTACGATAGCGGCTATAATAAGATTCTTTCTTGGCCCAGGAGGGAAACTGGTGCTTCCGGCCCTTCGATTATATAAAGCTAAAGCAATAAGTCAACTTTTATATTCATTTCTAGTTTGGGGATTACCTTTTCTTAACAAGTTGGAAAGTAGTCAAAACCTTTTTCTTTGTTCTATCTTAGGGGTGCCACGAGGAACACCTCAAGCCCTATTAAGAGCTGAGATGTGTTCCTTGCCACTTTATGCCATGGCATTATTATCGCTGGTTAACTATTGGTCCAAGGTCGTGCTTTTCCCCTCAGATTTAACCACTTTATTAAATATGTCAATCCAGAGTGACCTTCTGAATAGCTGTTCCAAAGAAATTGAATTGGAGGCCCAGAAATTGGGCTTCTCGGTCCCCATTCTGCTGAGTTTGGGCCCAAACCAAACCCAAACATTAATCAAGAAAAGAGTACTGGGCCAGATTCTTCAGGCAGAGGACGCTCTAGTGTCCACTCAGAAAATAGCCCTGCACTATAGCTTGCATGTCTCTCCCCCACCCCACTCCCCACCCCCTTCCATCCCCTGGGTCAGCATCAGGAGCCAGGCGCTCACTCACTGCTGCTGCTGGGGCCGGGGATCCCTGCACTTTAAGCAGGTCAGCGACTGGTGCGCCTGGCTCCTGATGCTGATCCAGGGGATTGGGGGGGGGGGGAGTTCCTGCTCTTCTGTGAATTCTCTTGTGCGTTAGGGTGCCAAGGACAAATTCTTCCCCTTTGCTGGGATGGCTCTCTGCCTCATTGTAGCTGCTCTGCACACCCATTTCTCTCTATGGGGCGATCACAAAATGAAGAGGGAGGATCTGTCCATCCTTCTAACAGAGACAGCACTGAACAACCAACCCTCCCCCAGCTGAATGGACCCCCCAGAGCAGGCTGCCCCTGCCTGCTGCCCCCTTCCCAGGCTGTAGATCCAACCTGCATGGAGTGTCATTTTGTTAGAAAATTCCTCCACCACCTCTTTCTAGGCTTGGTACGCTCCCATTTGTGAGAATGGGAGGAGCCACTCAAAGGAGAACAGAAGGTTGCTGCCTTGTAAACAAGGTTCTTCGAGATGGCTCCAACTTTCTCACAAGCACCCACCCTTCTGACCCCGCATGAAATTTTCTTCCTAATTGCTTAGGGTTGGAAGGAACTGTGTTGGGTTTAGGTACCTTATATAGGGTGGCGGCGTGTGAACGTCACGTGGTTTTTTTTTTAAGTTAGTGAGCTTGGTATATGCCGGTAAGAGACGGGCGCGCAAGTGAGAATGGAAGGAGCCCCTCGAAGAAGAACTTCATTTACAAGGCAACAACTTCCCCTGCACCACAGTGGCTACGCCCCTGGCTGCAATGCTATGAGAATCATAAAGCTGCCGCGCTTAAGGGAAAGGGGAAATTGTGGCAAACCTGCCGCTTCTGCATGAAACCTACAGTGGTGAAAATACCGCGGCAGCAACTGCGGAAAGCCGCGAGTGCAAGGCTCCCTTCCTAACTGTGCTGCTTGGTGCAGAAGAGCACTTTCCGCTGGTAAATGTTGCTGCAATGGTATGGCATTTCAGCCTTACTCCAGACTGGATTGAAATTGAAAAAAGATTTTTGTGAAACAACTTTACCAATCTGTTAACTGATGGTCAATTAATTAAGACACAAAAGGGACTAGAACATCCATTTATTTGGAAAGCACTGCAAGTATGGGAAGCCAGTCTTTAAAAAGCTGAAATATTAAAAGACAAATCACCATACATGCCTGTATTTGGGGACTGGGCAAGACCAGCTGGAATGTCAGCGACCATTAAAAAAACAATGGTAGAGAAAAGGTCTGAAATGGGCCTCACACTTGTTTGTGGGACAAGATATACTAACTTTGGATACAATACGGCAAAAAATTGGAATGAACCTAGATTTCATGCTCTATGCAAAAATAAAAAGTAAATTTAACAACAGATTAAATAAACCCCATTATACAAGAACAGTTCATGACTTAGAAAAAGTAATATACGGGGATTCATCGCAACTTCATATACCCTCGAGACTATACAAAATACTACACAAGATGTTCAACTTACCTGACGCGGGATACATGGCGGCTTGGGAAGAGGACCTACAAAGTAAAATTGAGAACAAAGAGATGGAGTCATCTTGGCAAGTAATGCGCAATACGTCAAAATCTTTATCAGTTCTGGAGCCACAAATAAAAACAACATACAGAATGTATCTCACCCCACAAAGACTGCATACAATGAACGAGCAATACCTGCAGGTCTGCTGGCGGGGCTGCTTGGAAGTGCGGACGTGGATACATTGCTGGTGATCATGTCCACACATGAAAACCTTCTGGGTGGAAATATGGCCTCATCTGAACAAGATTGCTCAAACTGATATCCCATCCCAGCCGAAATTTGCTTTGCTGGGTATTCTGCTAAATATAAAGGAAAGAAAAATGGCATGTCAACAACTTTGGTTGGCTGCGTTATACACCATAGTGTGTAATTGGAAATCGACAAGAAAACCATCTGTAAAAAAATTGATGCAAAGACTTTGGATGACACTCACTATGGAAAGGATACAGGCAGAAATACACATGGACTTGGAAGTGTTCTATGCAGTTTGGAATAATGTATGGGACTTAATCCAACAATACTTAGATCCAAATGAATAAAGAATTTCACTATGTTTAACAAAAATATGAACAAAAGTGATAGCATTTTGCATTCGCTAAGAATGGACCGATGCTGTAACTTAGGTCCATTGGTTGTATTGGAAGGAAGTGGTGCTATAACTTTGAAAAAATAATAAAGAGAATATAAAAAAATAAAAATAAATGGTTCTTACAGTTGGGATTATTATAGAAGGGATCATTATAAGCAGAGTTTGTTATAGGGAGGTTTGGCCGGGACCACGTCTATGTCTAAGTTCTGTACAGCACCAAGTACATGACCGGCGCTATATAAATGTTTATTATAATAATTGAGATTGCTGTGACTCTGTTTATATTCCAGCACTACTTTCTGTGGCTAAATCCTGACAAAGCTGAATTTACTGTTTTGATTTTCTTTAGGTTTTGAGTAAGTGGAGCTGCTAAGTCAATAGTGGCTTATGTTGATTCTGTCCATAAGTACATCTGCTCTATCTTTTCATTGATCATTAGTTTGTCCCAGTAAAGTGAGAGCCAGTCATTTTCCAACCATTGCATAGACAATTTATTAAGGATAATTTTTGCTACTTGGTTATATCTGGATAGATAATGCATAGGAGGACAGCTTGCAATGATATGATCTCTGGATTCTGTATGTTGGTAACATCTATTACAGTTGTCATTATTTGTAGTTTTGGTGCTGCGTTTGTTGTAGTTGTTCATAGCGGTTATCTGATCATGGATAGCAACTCTAAATTCCTTGGGTTCAGCATAAAGTTTAGCTTTTCTTCCTGTTATTATTGATGATGATGTTCCTGATAGTGAAATTCAGGGAACTTTACAAAAAAAGGACTCCTGCTCCAGAAATCTTGCCATCTAGATATCTGTGTTTGTCTCTTTGAATCCATCCACCTGGCAGCTCTGCCTGGACCCCTTGCTTTGTTACTGAAGCAGCTGCCCACATTGCAAATTGCTGCTGCTCTCAAGCTAAAGCTGCATAGTTAATGCTGGGCATTGCCTCAATACCTGCGTCCCAGGAAGTACATTAGCTCTGAGGGAAATGTGTCCCAACACTTTACTAGTAACAAAATGCATCAACAGATGAGGGTAGGGATGGAAAGGTCAAAGGCTGCTGAGCTGACTTTGAGTGACAGAGCTTAAGGCTGCTGGGCGTGGGAGCCTTGTGTGGCTTTGTTTCCAGAACACTTTGTCTCCTGCTAAACCTTTGTCTTAACCATATGAACCAAAACACTTGCTGCTGGTTTGCTATTTAGGAAGTAACTTTCCTGTGTGTGTTCCTGGCACCTTTCCTCCTGGGTCTTTTCAAATTATATGTTCTGCCAGGCTTTGCTTTCACAACTTGGAGGAACGGAGGACAGTTTATTGTCATAAGGGGCCTTTTTTTGCTGCTGTATCAGCGGGTTCTGCTGTGCTAGTGGTTCTTGAGGAGACCTCTGCTGAGGTTGCTTTGCATCGCCCCTCTGGTGCCACATAATGATTTCAGCATATAAAAGTCTAAGTGTCATACCAGGTTAGAGCAATGGTCCATCAAGTCTAGCATCCTGTCTCTTGACACTGGCCAATCTCAGCTGCTTTGGAGAGGTACCCAACAGATCATAATGGAGTGATCCATTCCCTGGTGTTTACTCCCAGCTCCTGACAGGCAGAAGTTACATCCCCCAACCTACTTGGCTTAATAGCTGTACCTGTTATCTGATCATGGATAGCAACTCTAAATCCCTTGGGTTTCAGCATAAAGGAATGGACCTATCCTCCAAACACTTATCCAATCCTTTTTAAACTGAGCTTCGCTACTGACCTTGACCACGTCCTCTGGCAACAAGTTAATTGTGTGTTGCATGAAATATTTTTTATTTGTTTTAAATCTGCTGCCAGTTAGTTTCATGGAGTGTCCCCTGGTTCTAGTACTATTTGTTTTCCCTCATAAATAACAACTCCCTATTTATTTGTTCTACTCCAATCATGATTTTATAAACTTGTCTCGTATCCCTTCTCAGTTCTCTCTTCTCCAAACTGAAGAGCTAGCCTCTTCTCATATGGAAGCCATCCCATATCCTTGATCATCTTTGTTGCCCTTCTCTGTACCTTTTCCAGTTCTATATCTTTTTGAACTGCACACAATATTCAAGGTGCGGTCATACTGTAGATTTATATACCAGCATTATGATACATATTTTCTGTTTTACTCTCTCTTTCTAAGTAATTCCTAATGTTCTGTTTGCCTTTTTGACCACCACCACCCACCGAGCTGAGGATTTCAATGAATTGCCCACAATGACTCCACAATCCTTTTCCTGAGTTGTAACCCCTAATTTAGAACCCAGCGTTATGTAGTTATAGCTTGGATTATTTACCCCTATGTGAATCACTTTGCACTTGTTAACATTCAGTTTCATCTGCCATTTAATTGCCCAGTTTCTGAGTCTTGCAAGACCCTCATGTAATTCCTCACAGTCTGCCCCAGTCTTAGCTATCTTGAATAACTGTGTCATCTGCAGACTTGATCACCTCACTCTTTACTCCCTTTCCCAGATCATTTTTGAATGCATCAAACAGTGGTCCCAGTACAGACCCCTGGGGTACCCCACTCTTTAGTTCCCTCTATCGTGAAAATTGACCATATAGTCCTACTCTTTGTTTCCTTTCCTTTAACCAGTACAGGACAAGAGCTTTTGGCTAGAGCAGCTGGGCAAGAGAGGGAGGGTAGATGCAGGAGTGTAAGGAGCCATGTTTCCTCCCCCACCCCCATCCCTGACAAAGTTCCCTGCAGGATGTCAGCCTTCTCCGTCTCCTTCGTTGATCAGTCAGGTTGGCCAAGGCTGGCAAAGCAGCTGCAGGAACTGAGGCCGCTTTCCCACAAGCTGATTCGCCTCCATGGCAGCATGTGTTATTCAAGTCTAGCGCAGCTCTCGTCTCGTGGGAAAGTAGGAATTGTGGCTCTCCTGCTGGCAGGCTCACACAACCTACCCTGCCCTGCCTGTTGCGTGAGCCCGCCAGTGGGAGAGCCACAATTCCTACTTTCCCACAAGATCGGAGCTGCGCTAGATTTGAATAGCGCAGGCTTCCCGCAGCAGCGAATCAGCTTGTGGGAAAGTGACCTCAGTTGGGACCTGCTTTGAGTCCTAGGCCCTACCATAATGGCACTGCTGCTAGTGGGCAAGTACAAACATGAGTCAAGTTTGCATGTCACAAAACGTGCAATTAGGACCAGCTGATTCTATAACCATGGTGGTGTTTGAAGTTTTGGGGAGACACCCTGCAGAATCAACCCACACCACAGTTGTCTGGACATAGTCCAGAAACTCTCCTGCTGAACTTACATTATTTCTATCTGAAGGAAATCAAGGGAGAGAGTCAGCACCTGTGAGGACCAGGGATTTGAATCAGTATCCTTGGGATTCTGGAGGTGGTGGCCAGCTCTGCAGCACCACCTCTGTGTTGTGGCTTGGGCCCATGCTTCTGCCTACTAGAATCTCTGTTCCAGTGCCTTGCCACTGGGTGACGCTGAACATGCAGCATTTGAACATGGCCACAGTGTCCTGATGGGATTCGCCAATGAAACTCCTTGTTTCTGCCTAGCCCTTTCAGTCACATTCAAACTTGGCCACTGTCAGCCATGCTTTAGTAACCTCAAGGTTAGACTACTGCAGTGCACTCTATGTGGGGCTGCCCTTGACTGATCGAAAGCTGTAACTGGTGCACAGCGTAGCAGCCTGTCTTCTGTCGAGAGTGAGTTGCTGGGAGCATACTCCACCAGTGCTCCAGAGTCTGCCTTGGCTGCCAATAGCTTTCTGGGCTCACTTCAGGCTGCTGGTTTTGACCTACAAGGCCCTAAGTGACCTGGGCTCCACCTATATCTGAAAGCTTACCTCCTCCCTCATGCTCAGCTTCAGCTTCCGAGGTCTTAAGACCTGGGAGTGCCCTCTTGCGCATACCATCAAGGACACACAGAGAGGCATTCCAGTGACTGCCCCGCAATTATGGAATGCCTTCCCCCCTTGAAGTTTGTCCAAACCCGAGTCTGTTCAGCTTCTGGAGGTTATGTAAGACCTTTTTATTTAGCAAGTAAGAATAGCGTTTGGGGCAATTTGGGCATTTTGTGTGTTGTGACCTACCCTGAACCCATGAGATAGGGTGAGATAATACATTTAAACAAACAAACAACAAACAATAAATAATAAATAGTCTTACCCCCTCCCACATAGTACTCGCCTCCTGGCACTGACTTCCTGACTTGCTTCTTGCCTTCTCATAAACTTTGTTTTAACTTAACCCTTTGGTTTACTCTGGATTTTGCTTTGGATTACCTAGTTCCAATCCTGACCTGACTCTCACCCAGTCCAAATCCTGCCACCTCTCTGCCTGAGCTCAGACCGAGGTCTGACCGCCCCATTGGTCACCATGTTGCAGAGTATAGAGGAGGCGGAGAGGCTAGCTGCAAAGCACTGCTGAGCTTCCTCCTTCCTCATCCCTGCTTTATGTGCATGTACCTGCTGTTTCTGTCATGGCTGTGCTGGTAGCAACAGGGGACTGGACTAGATGACCTCTGAGGTACCTTCCTACTTTTGATTCTATAAGTGCCACAGATGCTGGGGCTAGTGTTCAGGAGACCAGAGGGCAAGATTATGGCACAGACGCTATTACAGAGTTCCCTGTCTCCCCCTATAATTTGTAATTGTCTTGCTGCTGACAAGTGGTACTAGTCCTCGTGTTCAGGACAATAGGGAAAGTTAACAGAGCCCTCCTTTCCTGTGGTAATTAGGATTATCCCAGTACTAGCGCACACTGCCTACAAATCCTGTGCGCGCAGCTCAGCCTCAGCAACTTGGAGCATTTGGGGAGGTTGCAAAGCCTGTCATATGGGGCTGTTTGTTCTTCTGTCCTTGACCAGCTGCTCCAAGGTGTGTGAGGGGGAGGAAGCCAGGCTGCCAGTTCTGCAATGATTGAAGAGCTCCAGTAATTGTACAGGCAGCCTCCTTCACGCTTCTTGTGACAGATGGACTGTCATGGCACGGCGTGACAGAAATGACAGGACACCTGCTGCACTTCTAGGAGCAAGTCCTTGCACTCCTCAGCACCGTACCAAGCACCACAGACACAGGAGCTTTCTGAGGCAGGTACAGCCTGCCCAGCTGGGCGTAGGTGGGCCTTAGGGTGCATTCAGATGTGCGCTTAATTTGCACAGCAGCGGCGGTGGCATCGTGCAATTTAAAGCAACATGCATTTCCGGGTTGGTGTGAATGCACCAGTTCAGCGTAATGCGAACTGTCGAAGTGCGGTTTTAAAAGCTGCTCAGCGCAGCTTTTAAAACCGCACTCAGACAGTTCGCATTACGCTGAATTGTGCGAGCTAGGTGCATTCACACCAACCCAGAAGTGCGCATTGCTTTAAATCGCACGATGCTGCCGCCGCTACTGTGCAAATTAAGCGCACATCTGAATGTGTGTAAACTATTCCAGTAGTGGTGTCTAGGGGCCTGTTTGTCTGTACTAGGCCCATGCTCTGGGGTGGCCTATATTTGCAACAGGTAAACTGGGAAGCTTTTATTTATTTCCCCACTGAATATCGCTGCTTCCTCAGACTCACAGTGAAAGAAGCAAGGCGGCTGCTGTCAAAGAGGCAGGTGTTCCCTGGCTTGGCCCCCACCTCTGGCAACAGTATCCCCAGCTACAGTGGTGGTTGTGTGAGCAGGGTTAGGCACCTCGCTACCTTCTCCCCCAGCCCTGGGGATGTAGGTGTATCCATATGGGTCTGGAAGGAGGACACAGCTTCCTTCCCACTGTGGAAAATATAACATCATGCTGTTTGGGCCTCAGTCTCCCTGCCTGCCCACTCTGGACCCCACATCACTTTGCCTGTAGATGTCCTTGTACGCACAAGCTTCCCTGCCCTAGCCTAGTTCCCACAATACAGTCTTGCTGTCTGCCAACACAGCAGCTAGTGATGCCTGCCTGCAGGGTGGCTGCCTGCTGACCCATTGCCCCCATTCTGCTTTCCCACACAGTTCCAAGTCTCACTGCCTGCTGAGCTTCTACCACACCTGTTCTGCCTGCCTGTAGATCCCTGACTTTTGTCTTTTATTTTTCTCAAGTACAGCATGAATACTCATTTGGGCAAAAACCACACAGAAGCTTGCTGAGTGCCCGCCATTTGTACCTAAAATGAGCAGAGTTGTGTGGTCCTTACAGATTATGAATCATTCTTACCTGCAATTCAGATTCTTCCCTGGCAGTGAGTCAGTAGCTTTCACACATGGCACCACTCCCTTGTTAGGAGTTGGCTATGCTCATCATTGCCTGACTTCCAAAGGGAAATTAATAACCTGCAGTTCCTGCAAAGGGAGTCTGGACATTTAACAAGAGCAGATTCAGAGCAAGCATGTGCGTACACCCTGATTAATGTCCCAAGTCTTGTGACATGCCCGCTCCCTGAATCTGCACGTTTTAACCAACAAACAGCCCACACCAAGTGGATATTTGCCCATTCGTTTATTGGGTGTCTCCCCACACACACACGGCCACTGCCCACTGAACACACAGTCCTCACTCATGACGGGGTCCCGGAGAATAAAGATCCTGCTGTGTGAGCTAATGTGCACCTATGTGTCCGTGTACAGTCAATTTACCTTGCATGTAGCCTCTGTGCTTCCAGGTCTTCCAACACCATAGATTTACAGGCGAAAAGCTTAGGACATTCCATGGAGTGACCATTTCCTGCCCATCTCGCTCTTACTGCCATGTACGTAATGTCCACCATAAAAGCCTCATGCGCCATTTTCAAACATGCATTCTCCGTGCTTATCATAGTTGGCATTACACGCCTGACACTTGCTTTTTCCCAACTGCTGCATTCTCCGGAATGACTTGTAGAGGCTTACTGTTGCTGTGGTTATGGCTCATATTGACAGCCTGTCAACAGCCAGCACCAATCTCAAGTGCTCTCAACATACAGGTCTGCCCACCACCACTGCATTTCCTGGACTGAGGAGGAAATCGAGGCCGCCATTGCCCTACAGGAATGAGGCAGTGTTCCAGAAGATTTTGTCCTCAATGGCACAGCTGGGATATGAACCAATGGCAACAGCAGGTCAAAGATTTAAGGCACAGATACAAGGAGATCCAAGACAAAAACTTTGCCTCTGGCCATGGGAGGAAAATATTGCTCGATTACAAGCTCCTGGACCAGTTCCTGTGTGTGGATGGAGCCATTGTTGCATCCTGTTTATATAGCTGAGCTTTTACAAGGGGCCAGAAGCTGGTAGATGTGGCTCTCCTGCTGCCCCCACTTGCTTCAGCTAGCTTTGCTGCAACTGCGCTTACCCCCGTGGAAGCTGTGGCTGTTGATGGACATTCCTTCATGCCCGTCACTGGCACGGGTCAATGTGGACACTGTGACTCTCACAATGTACTCCCTCCAGCTCAAGAGCCAGCCTTTATTTGAGGAGCCAGCCAAGGCTCTGGTTCAGGACCTGGATGTCACCTTTATAGAGGAAGGGGTGGAGGCAGGGAAGAATGCTGTAGGTTAATGCATCTATGGGGAGAAGGGGCCCATTTATGTAGTTTTATTATAAGGGTAGGAGGGTTGTGCCCTTGCCCCCTGGTGAGAGGGTGGGGTACAGGCATGGGGCTGGGGGTGTTTCCTACCTGTCTCCCTGACCAGTTATTTTCTGGGGATATCAGGTTCCAGGGGATGCCCTCTGGTTTCTTTTGGAGCCAGGAGACAAGGTATCTCCTTGGGGGGCAGAGGGAGAGTGGCTGTGACAGCTGCTGCACCAATTGGAGTCATGTTGGGTCCAATAGGATTCCAGAATTCTCTCGAGGATTTACCCACTGACCTTTATGGCCTCCCTGTTGATGGCCTGGCTGATTTGTGGTACACTATACTGACTTGGGCCATCGACATCACGGCACCCAAGTGCCGGCAGTCCTTAAGGCAGTCCGGCACCCTGCCCTCCCCCAGGGAGGAATTGACAATCCCCTCCAGCAACGGCCCTACTGTCTCCTGGCTGGCCTTGACCAGCCAGGACAGGCATGGGTCTAATTCACAATAAGTGACTCGGACAGACCCCAGGGCATCCCCCGCATCTGAG
>QEPC01013023.1:236089-248306 GCA_003113815.1 Sphenodon punctatus | reverse complement strand
TAAAACCAGCACCTTGAACCTGGCTCGGTGCTTTATAGGCAGCCAGTGCAGAGCCCGGAGCACTGGTGTCATGTGCTCCCTGCGGTCCGCCCCAGTAAGGAGACGGGCGGCGGCATTCTGCACCAGCTGCAGCCTCCGGACCAGCTTCTCGGGCAGCCCCATGTAGAGCGCGTTGCAGTAATCCAGTCTCGAGGTGATGAAGGCATGGATGACAGTGGCGAGGTTGGAGCTAAACATGTGAGTGGGGGCTCCATGGACAGAGCCTTGATTCCAGTAAGCTATTGTTTCATTTATTAACACCCTCCATGTGAAATTTTTGGGTGTGTGATCCTGGAGCTGTTGAGGATAGTACTTGGAGGCTGCACACAACTTGCTCCTAATCCTGCCTTGACATCTAGGTATCTGGCTTTGCTTTCGTTTTGTGTTGAGCCACTCCGCAGGCCGTCCTCATCTTACTGCTTCAGGGATGCACAAGGCTTTTACCCTGCTTACAATCCTTTGTTCTAGCTGCAAGGACTGTTCCTCTGCTTGTTTGCTCAGGTCATGTTTACTCAGACTCCAGCAGGTTGGGAGAGGGGCAGCACTTGTTTCCTGCTGTGGGTTTTTGGATGAAGGACTCTGGCTTACTAGCATGAGAAGGGATTCAGGCTCGGTTGCACGTATTTTAAGAAGCCTCCCAAATCCCCCTTCTGTGAAGTTCATGGGGTCCCAGCCACTCTCTGGTTCACCTAGACTGACTGTATGTTTAGTGCAGAAGGGAGCTGATCAATTCAGGAGAACTCAGCATGCTGCTCCTGGGCTGTGATGTGGTGGTTGTGTGCGTGCATAGTCTTCATTCTGATGATAACAGAATCCTCTCCCCACCTTCTGATTGTGCCTGACCCAGCACACATTGCCTGGTGAGTGACAACAGAAATGTTTACCCAGGGATCAGCGTTTCTCTGTATGTTTGGGGAGGGCAAGGCAGCATGGGGAGCTGAAGGGTGAATTCCAGCCTCATGTTTCTGCTAGGGAAACAAATTATGCTATTTTTTTCTATTATAAAAGGAAAAACCCCAGTTGAATTCTGCCAGAACAATTAATAGTGGGGTGGGGGCATGTGCTGGGCCTGAATGCAGAGAGAATCCACACTCGGCTTCCTGTCCTGACTTCACAGGCACCGGTTGCTGCTGTTTTTGGTGAAGCAGCACTCTGAGCTCTGCCCCATAATGCTCAACTTTCTGCAGATGCAAGGAAGAGACAGTTCATGACCCCAAGAATTTAGAATCTACTTTGAGAAAGAACTCAGTGAGTGAGTGTAAGTGGGAGAGGCAGTTGAGAAGGGAAAGCAATACAGTTATGTGCTCACACAGGGGGCCTGTGTCTCATGATTCCCAGTCATCTTCCTTTTTAAAAGGCCTGTCTGCTGTGCTGCAGAAGAACATAAGTGCCATACTGGTCACACTGGGGGATCCATTCCCTGTTGTTTTCCCCCAGCTCCTGTCATGTTCGCCGATCCTGTCTGGCCACTCAGTTTCTCGTATCCATGGTTCACATGGATGTAGCTGCAGGCAGCATCACAGTTTCATTGGCGTCTTGTCTTCTTAGATGATGTAACCCCTCTTGTTTAGCATACATCCCCAGTCAAACATGCACCTCTTATACCCTTTCTCTGTCATCTTCTGCATGATCATATAGTGCAGGCCAAAATTATCCTCAGTCCCAAGCTCATGCTGCATTTCTTCAAATGCCCAAAACTTGTGCCGTGAAACCTGCTCTCCTTCAGTCAGTTCACCTTCCCTGTACCCCAAGACATTTGTTTCCCCTTCTCTGGGTAAAAAAATATTCATCTCTGCGACCCCCATGGTGCACTCCTGGTGGCCCCTCGGCTATCCTCTTGCTGTCATCATGGTTGACATGAGATAAAAATAGCATGGACAGTCCAAGCTCCATTAACAAGTCTTCCTGGCAGTGCACAAACATCAAGCAGAGAGTGGGTCTCATTTGGGTCCCTATCACTCATCTTGCCTTGGGCTCCCACTCTTCCATTCTACACAACTTTTAACTGTAGCATGGTAGCATGGTGGTGGCACTCCATCATGCATTCTTGGTACCCTGCTTTCTGCATATGCTACCCTATGCGTGCATAGCCTGCATGTGTGTGGCGGGAGCCTGCAGGTGTGTGGCGGGAGCGCACACACACAAACACCCACCGCCTGTGGCATTTACACAGGCACACACCCGCTGCATACCCATCCCCCCCCACTGGCGGCCATATACATGGACTTCCCCCCCCCTCCCCCCGCTGCACACCCGCCTAAGCACCAAGCAGCAGGGGGGGAACAGCCCATGTAAAAATGGACTGACTACAGGTTTCATATGGGGACCCCTGTATCCCCTGGAGGAAAAAACGATCTCTAGATATTTAAATTGATTCACATACTCTAGCTGCTGACCATTTAAGGTCCATCTGAATTTTTTAGCAAATTGTGAAAAAACAATTACTTTAGTTTTGCTGTAGTTTATCTCAAGTAAAATAAAATAGTGAATAAAAAAGTAGAAGTGTTGTCTGCATACATAAGAATAGTAACATGTAGGCGGCTAATTTTGGGAGCTATAATGTCTTCCCTATCATGAAGATTTTCAGTTACATATAAATTGAACAGGGATGGGGCCAATATACAGCCTTGTCTCATGCCCCTAGTATTAAAAAGGGAATCCGTGAGAAACCTCTCCCATCTATGTGTACCTGAAAAGTTGAGACCGTATACAAAGATTGTATAAGTATCAGCAGCCTTCCCTCAATGCCCACCTGCCTCAATTTACTCCAGTCTCTCTCAGGTTTTACCAAATCAAAGGCAGAAGAAAAATCTACAAAAGCAGCATATAACTTCTGCTTCATTCTCTTATACGTCTCTATCTGATGAGATAGTATGACGCAATTCTCCCGTAGATCTATTTGTACGGAATCCTACCTGCTCTTTAGTCAAGATGTCCTCCTGAGTGATCCAATCCAGCAATTTGTTCAGCAGCAACTTCACATAGAGTTTGGAAATGACACGCAGTAAAGTGATGGGGCTATACTTTTGGGGGTTGTCTCTATCCCCTTTTTTATACACTGGAACAACTTTCCCAAGTCTCCAACACTCCAGAATAGCCTCAGACTAGTTTACCAGGGTAAAGAGGCTGACCAAGGCACCTGCCCACCAGTCTGGCATCAGTTTGAATAATTCAGCTGGCAAGTAATCCTCACCAGGTGCCTTTCTGCTCTTAAATCTGGCAATCAAGTAGATGACACCCTCACTAGACACTGGCTCCCACTCTGGAAAATCCATCTTCTGATATTTTCAGGGAAACCCAGGGCAGATGTAGATGCATGAAAAGAGCCATAAAATGCTCTTCCCAAGTACTTCAGCCTATCCATGGTTCCCTATCAATTTTCCTCCCACCATTTATTCTATTTAAGGTATCCCAAAATTTCCTGGAGTTGCTACTCATTAGGGAGCTGTGAAGCATCTTCCAAGCATCTTTATAGTAATTCAACTTCTTACTACGCAGTAACTTCTTATATTTCCTATGAAGCTCAAAGTAAGAAAGGCTAATTCCTACAAAACCTTGTGGGTGGTGGGGTGGCAGCAGTGGGGTCACTCACCCACTGAAGATGACCATCCATTTGCCAACCCACACACCTCCTCACCCATCCAGACCCCTCCTTTCTCCCTCTCTGTTTCTTCACCCAGCCAGACTTCCCTCTTTCACACACACACACCTCACCCATCCAGACCCCCCTGACACTCATCCCTCACCCATCCAGGCTTCTGCCCTCCTCTCTCTCACATCCACTCAGACCCTCCCCCCTCTCTCACACGCACACCCCTGCTAACTCATCCAGACCCACCCACCCATCTGGACTCTCACACTCTCCTAACCCAGACACACACCCACACACACAGATCCCTAGTCTCACTCCCCCATCCCATTCACCCACAGGGGACATGGGGATGGAAGTGTGCCTGGTTCCTTTCCACTGTATGCACCTGGGGAGAGGGAGAAAGCCACGTTCCTTGTACCTGGCTTGCTCCCTCCTCACTGGCACATGTTGGATTAAGGAACTCAGCTCACTCCATCCATTCCTCTCTCCCCCACACACTACAAGGAGTCCCTTTCCCAGTTCCTTAACTCCACCCTTGTCAGTGAGGAGGGAATGAATCAGGTCCAAGGAACTCGGCTCATGCTCTCCCACCTGAGCACTGCAGGGTTAAAGGATCCATCTCCACTCCCTCCCTGCCAGTTTCCTTCCTTCCCTCTTTCCCCAGCAAAGTGTCCTGGGCTCCACAACCCCTGTCTTGCTTCCAGAGCTTCCAACCCCAGAGAGACCCCATATCCCATGCCTCCCGCAGAGCCTCCTAAAAGACACACACCCCTGGACAGTCAAAGAGCCTCCACCACCAGTCTTTGCATGGTATACTTACCTGCTGCCACTACTGTTGCCATTGTCCCTCTCCAAAGGGCTGCCTCCAGAAGCTGAGAAGCAAGTTGGGGGACAGGCTGTCCTTGTTCCTGCCGTCTTTTCTTCCGTTCCGGCCTCCATGCAGGTAGGTCACTGCATGGAGGCCAGTCCCAGTGATTGGGCTTCTCCATAGAAGCCCAGCCACTGATTTTGTAGCCCTTCCCCTCTGTTCTATTGTGCAGCTGTGCTGAGAGTGGAGGATCCAGCCGCTCCATGCACAGGTGCAGTCAGGCTCTTCCCACCCCCACTCTACTGCAGGGAGGCAGCAGGGTTGCTCTTTAATGCTGCTGCTTCAGGCTAGGTTTCAGGGAGGTCAATGCTCCCTGCCCTTAAAGAGGAACCACCCCTGCTACAATGTTGCCTCCACACCTGAGCGGTGGTATTTTAACCGACAGCTCAGTGCCATGTGGTCAGTAGTGGAATGAGCGTTTGGTCTTCTGAAGCAGCACTGGCAGACAACTACAGCCAGAACTGATTTCCAGCTTGACACTGTGTAGCAGGGGGGTATCTCCCAGGGCCGCCCGGGGCATGGGAGAGTACTCAGGGGAATTAGCAGCCCCCGGCTACGATCTTCTAAGAGGGAAGCCCCCTCTTCTAAAAGGAACACTAAGAGGGAATTGGCAGCCCCCTCTTCTAAGAGGGACACGCTATGTGGGGTACCCCTGAGAGGCCCCACCCTTGGCCTCCAACCTCCCCTTACAGCCAAGGCCTATGCCACCAAATAGTGGGGGTCTAGGGCTTAAGCCCTGAAGGGTCTGTAGACCAGTCTTTTCTATGGGGCATCTGGACCCCAAGGAGGCAGCACCCCAATATACTGGGACCTCCGGGTGGCCTTGATTAACCCAGTCCCACCTGACCTACTCCATCTCTGAATTTCTCTGTGGGCTGTGCCAGTCAGGGGTAGTTCCGTGCTGGGATAGCCCCAGTCCGGAGGAGAAGGGAGCTATGACAGGGAGCTCCTTCTCCTAGACCACCCTCTCGCAACTGAGCTCCAGGCCTTTATAGGCCTTGAGCATGCTCAGTGCACTTTGGGCCTACTGAGCACGATCCCCTTACCTTGTGCTTAAGAGACTTCCTGGCCAGGCCTTGTGGTTAAGGGGCTATCTGGCCAGGCCTTGTGCCTAAGAGGCTTCCTGGCCGGGAAAGCCACCCTATTACAGACTGCTCTACTGCTAATGTCTGCCGTATGTGTTCTACACATTTGTGAGCCCGGTGGGGCTGCTTTCAAGATACACCCCCACCAGTTAGCTCTTGTGAGCCAATGCCTTTCAAGGATCAGCTGAACTGTGCAGAGCAGTGAATAGTTGGAGAGATCGGGAATGCACTGTGCCACCATGTCAACTGCCATGGACACCCAGTATCTACCATCAATTACTGTTGGTCAGTTCACTTTAATTAAGCCTTTCAAAACTTTATATTTCGTGTAATTTGAGGGGCTGGTTTGTCCTCCCCCCTTCCCCTCACACCATGCCAGTGGCCTTTCCATCCTTGGGTCCTCTTCCCCTAGCACCGGGCAGTGGCCTTTCCCTGTGAGGTCACTGTCACCCTTCCCCACTGCCCTCTTTAAGGCCTCCACCTCCTGTTGTCACATCCCCAGCCCCCTAATGCATGGTCTTAGCCCTTTCCCTCCAGCAAGGTGACCTTTTTTGGAGCCCTCCCCTCCAAATGCCTACTCCCAAAACAACCACTTCCCGTCACATCACTCCTTTCAAAAAGAAACACAGAAATTATGGTTTATACAAAAAACGCACAACTTTATTTAACAAAATCTAATTTTTTGTACCTAATCCTTTTGGGAGCAATGGACCCCTGCAGGGTCCCGCAGGGTTCTATTCTGTCTCCCCTCTTGTTCAACGTGTATATGAGACTTCTGGGTGATTCAGAGGTTTGGGGTGATGTGCCATCAGTATGCTGATGACACTCAGCTCTACCTTTACTTTTCTTCCGACCCAGGTACTGCAGTTTTGACGTTTATCCAATGTTTAGCTTCTGTCAGGGACTGGATGAGGCAATTGAGGCTGAATGCTGACAAGACTGAAGTGATGATGGTTGGTTGGCCCTGTGACCTGGGAGGAATTGGGACTCCTGTTATTGATGGGGTCCAGCCCCCTTTGGTCACTCAGGTTTGCAGCCTTGGAGTGCTTCTGGACCCGTTGCTGTGCCTGGATTATCAGGTTGTGACTGTGGCCATGAACGCTTTTCACCAACTTCATCTGGTGAGGAGTCTGCAGCCTTTTCTTTCTGACTTGGCCACTTGCTTTCATCACCTCAGGGCTGGATTACTGCAATGCGCTCTACATGGGGCTGCCCTTGGTGACTGTTCAGAAGCTGTGGCTGGTGCAGAATATGGCAGCCCAACTCCTTTTGGGGATGGGCCACTGGGAGCATATTACACCAGTGCTATGTTAGCCAAGCTGTACATGTTTTGATTTTTAATCTCCTTAAATCAGTCCTTCCAGCCCCCCAAATATTTGATATTTTTGGATGCTTACCACAAGCTGGTGCGCTGTATGTATTTCCGTATGCCAAGCTGTCTCCTTACTTTTCCTTTAACAATAGGTATCTTTTAAAGGTTTTCCCCCTCCTTCCTTAATAATGGTTCTCATTTCTTTTCTCTGCTTTTGTTTTGTTTTGTTCAAGACAGATTATGCTTAATCCTCAAGTGGTAGGTTTTATATTCTTTCTCTTTCCAGCACCCGTCTTCTCAATAAAAAGATCAGAGCACTAAAGCTGTTTCTTCGTGTTATTGTGCTGTTCAAATTTGCTCTAGGGAGAAGTGTTTTCAAGTAACTTCGTGATGTTCTATTTTATTGTTTCCATACTAAGTTGAGTTTTTGGTGGTATCTTAGGGCCTTTTCACACGGGTGCCTGTGCAAATGCTGCAGCAGGTGCAGGGGGGATGGGTGGGCGCCCATAGAAACGGTGCCTATGGTGGGTGGGGTGCGGGTGCGCTCCCGCACGCCACCCATCACCCATGCATGGAGCAATGGGCTCCAATGCCGGTTGTTTCATGCGTGGAGATGGGTGAAGATGGTTGTGCATCTTGGGAACGGCCACACACCCACCTTCACCCACCATGGGCGCACACCCATCACCCCACCCAACCCCGGCCCATTTGAAAAAGGCCTTAAAAGCTAGGTCTTTCTCTACTCCTCTCCTTGCTCCAGCTACAGAGGATTTCTGAAATTTGCATACCTAGAAAGGGAACTATCCTGTAGGAAGGCGCTCTAGACCCAGTTGGTTGAATAATCACATCAAACAAGATATCAAGAATAAGCAGAGAGCCTATAGGGAGTGGGGAAATGGGTTGATTATTAAAGAAAAGTACCTCCATGAGGTTGGAATATGTAGGAATAAAGTAAGGCCCTTTTCAAATAGACTGTAGTGGGTTGGGGGATGGGTATGCACCCGCGGCAGGTGGAGGTGGGTGTGCGGCCATTCCTATGGGTGCACACCCATTTCCACCCACCTCCAGCCATCTCCACTCACAGAGCAACTGGCATTGGAACCCATTGCTCCGTGTGTGGGTGATGGGTGGAGTGTGCATGCACCCCCACTCACCGTGGGTGCCATTCCTATGGATACCCCCCCCAACCACACATGGGGGGGGGGGCATGTGAAAAGGCCCTGAGACTTGCTAAAAGTCAAACTGATTTAGACCTTGCCCAGAGAATTAAACTAAATAGAGTTTTTTAAAGTTACATAAATAATAAGAAAACAAGAAAGGAACAAGTGGGGCTGCTGTATAGTAAGAATGGAGTAAAGATCAATGATGATGTAGGCATGGCCCAAATTCTAAATGAATACTTCGTATCAGGTTTTAATAAGGATGATGTAGGGACCATTGTTCTGAAAACAGGATAGTGTGGGGTAATGGAGATTACCTCAATAATGGAGATTACCTCATCACAAGTGGAGACAAAACTAAAAGTATATTATTCAATTTATTCAAAGTATATTATTGAACATATTCAAATCAGAACGACCAGATAATCTGCATCCAAGAATATTGAAGAAACTAGCACATGAAATTAGCTATGATGTTTAATAAATCCATTAATTTAGGAGTGATACCTAGTGATTGGAGAATAGCAAATGTTCTACCTATCTTTAAGAAAGGGAGTAGAAATGATGCAGGTAGCTTAGCCTAATTTCAGTAGTGTGTGAGATGTTGGAACAGATACTGGGAGAATAATTAATGATATGCTGGCAAAGGGAAAACATGATGAAATGCAGCATGGATTCACAAAGGGTAGATCGTGCCACACCAATCTGATATCCTTTTTAAAAAAAATAACGGGGGCCGCTTTTAGACGAACGGCGCGCGATCGCGCATGACGATCATGCATACTTTGAAACGGCCGCCTTTATTAATTACACGAGATGGAAGTGGGGTATTATGTGCATATTATGACGGTGGCGCATTTTTAAAGTCCACAAATTAAATACCTCACAATCGAGGTATTTAATTCGCAAACTTTAAAAATGCACCACTGCCATAATATGCACCTAATACCCCGCTTCCATCTCGTGTAATTACTAAAGGCGGCTGTTTCAAAGTATGCACGATCGCCATGTGCGATCGCACGCCGCTCATCTAAAAGAGCCCTGGTGTTAGAGATGGGGGGAGGGGTAAAAGGGGCCAGGGAATGGGGGAGGGGCAAATACACCTCGGACCCTTCTGCTCTGGGGAGGCTGTCTCTCTCAAGGCAATCAAGGAGCTCCAGTAATCCCCTCAGGATAGTAGGTGGGTGTTCCTCCTTGGTGCGGAGACAACCCTTATCATCACAGGGGAGGAGAGCCCTTGCCAACCAGAAGAAGGGAGGAAGTAGTGGGGACTTGCACTCAAGGGGACGCACCTCCTTGACCACAGGCTCGTGGGACCGGGGCTTCCCGTGCTGGGGAGGGTGGGGGGTAGAAGAGTGGGGGAAGGAGCGGGGGTGAGGTCTGGGGAGTGAGGACACGAAGGGGAAAGGGATAAGGAGGGGTGAGGCTCAGGGGCACCGCGAGGGGACTGGGACAGGGCACACACACAAGCGAGGGACTAAGCACAGTGAAAGGATATCAAGAGGAAGGGATTGATGACCAGGTTCGAGCTATAAGGCAATGGGTAGTGGGGGGAGAAGGGGAAGCACAATCTCACAATGAACCGCACACAATCAAATGGGACAGGGGAGGGACAGAGGTAGAAACGGGACGGGACAGAGCACACAACAGCAATCACGATACAATCAAGGCACTTAGCTTCCACAAGGTGAGAACAAAGGGGCCAGCTTCTCTCGTCGATTACCGGCAGGGAACTGACGCCCCGCCAGTTCTTTTAACCCTCTGATCCACCGAGATGCTAATTCCCCGCCCCTTCCTGTATGCGCCTTGTGGCTAGGCGTGCACTGCGTCAGGGCGGAGCCAGCAGTGCTGTCTGTGAGCCTCCCCCATGCTGAGGAGGCGGGTCCAGGGTTCGTGCTTGCTGCGGCGGGGGCAGGGTTGTCTCCGCCGTCAGGGAAGCATCCCCCTGCGGCGAAGGTGGGGTTCCCCCAGTCTCCCTCTGTGGCCCCCGTGGCTCTCGCCAGGTTCCCCTCTGTGGTGTCTGGTGGGGGCATCGTGCCCTGACAGTACACCCCCACCAGGGTGCGAAGACCTGGGCGAGAGGGGTGCCGACGGTGAAAGGCCCAGACGAGTCGGGGGGCATGGATGTTTGCGACTGGCTCCCAGGAACGTTCGGCCGTCCCATAGTGTTTCCAATCTACCAGATAGTGTAGTCGGGTGCCTATGTATCGGGAATCCAATATTGCGTGCACCTCATATTCGGGCTCCATCGAGCAAGGTAGGAGGCGGTGGAATGTGTCGTTGACAATGAAAAAGGGATGGGGCTTCCCTTTTTTTATAAGGAAACGTGGAATGCGGGGTGGATCCAAAGATGAGGGGGAAGTTCTAAGGTATAAAGTTACCTTGTTGAGTTGCCGTCGGATGGGGTAGGGTCCCATGTAGGCATCATCGAGTTTCGCGGAAGGCCGAAGGAAAGGGTAATGCTTACGTCGGACCCAAACAAGGTCCCCTGGCTGGAACGTGGGTTCCGGTACTCTTCTTTTGTCTGTCGCCACCTTATACCGTTGGCAGGCTTGTTGCAAATATCGCTGCGCTTTCTTTTGGGTGAGTTTAATTTGTTGTACGAGGGCTCCGGCGGCAGGAACCATGGTTGAAGGTACTGTAGGTAGTCCTATGGCTGGGTGATACCCCGTATGATACAAAAAAGGGAGAGTTGCCCAGCGAGGCATTTGGCCCATTATTATACATGAATTCTGCCAGGGGAAGTTGATTTACCCAATCGTCTTGCAGATAGTTACAGAAGCAATGAAGGTAGTGTTCTATATGTTGGTTGGTACGTTCCACCTGGCCGTTTGCTTGGGGGTGGTTCGCCATTGTCATTCAGATTTTAATTCCAAGGAGGGTACAAAACGCCTTCCAAAACCGAGAAGTGAATTGTGAACCTCGATCCGAGACGATCTCTCGAGGTACCCCATGGAGGCGGACCACTTCTTTGAGTAAGTATGCCGCGGTGCCCTTGGCAGTTGGGAGGATGGGGCAGGGTACAAAATGTGCCATTTTAGTAAAATAGTCCACCATGACAAGGATAGTGGTACAGTGCTGGGATGTTGGGAGCCCCACGATGAAGTCCAGGGCGACTCTTTGCCAGGGTCCCCCTGGGCTTGGTGTTAGCTGCAATAATCCAACGGGGAGCTGACGAGGCGTCTTTGTCTGTGCACATATGGAGCAGCCACGAACGTACTTCTCCACATCTTGGCGGATGTGAGGCCACCAAAAGGTTCGTAATATGAGGACTAGGGTGCGTTGGTACCCAGGGTGCCCTACTAGGGGGGAATCGTGGTGCGCCCATAAGATTTGGGGATGGTACCGAGGAGGGATTACGATTAGCTTCTTATAATAGTGTAATCCGTCCTTGCGGGTATACGTAGGGGCTGAAGGCATGCATGCACTTTCTTCTTGAAGATCGTGCAAGGAGGGTAGGGTAGCCGCGAATACTCCTGTGGAGAGGACGGGCCCAGGGCATGGGGTTAAGGTATCAGCTGTTTCCTCACAGCGGGCGAGGGCATCGGCCATGGTATTTTTGGACCCTGGGCGATACTGTATCTTGAAGTTAAAGCGTGCAAAGAAAAGTGCCCATCGTGCATGTCGGCTGTTGGTAATCCGCGCTGTTTGGAGGTACGTTAGGTTTTTGTGGTCTGTAAGAACCAAGATGAGGTGTGGTCCCCCCTCCAGGAGATGTCTCCATGCTTCGAAGGCAGCTTTGATAGCTAGTAGTTCTTTATCTAAGATCGTATAATTTCGTTCCGCTGGGGAGAGTTGGCGGGACTAATACGCACACGGCAACCGTTGCTTCAGTCCATTTACTTCTTGAGTGAGGATGGCTCCTATGGCTCTATCTGAGGCATCGGCTTCCACAATGAATGGCTGTGTCATAGCGGGGTGTTGGAGTAGCAGCGCCGATAGGAAGGCTTTCTTTAACTGTAGGAAGGCAATTTGCTGGGGCTCCGCCCATCTGTACACAACCCCCTTCTTCAATAGGAGGGTCAGAGGGGCGGTCTTCTTGGCATATTGATGGATATTAGGGATGGGAATTCCGGATCTACCGGTATCCGATAATGCCGGTATCGGGCGTACCGGCATTATCGGATTCGGCCCGGTAATCCGGCCCCCGGTACCGGATTT
>QEPC01013023.1:178333-210416 GCA_003113815.1 Sphenodon punctatus | reverse complement strand
AATGTTGGGAGCCATCTCGAAGAACCTTCTTTACAAGGTAGCAACCTTCTGATCAGCACATGGGCAGGAGCTGTTTGTAAACAAACAGCCTTATCTCCCAGCCCGATCGCTGTCCCCGCTGCTGCGAGAGTCAGGTAAGCCCTCCCCCTCCCCTCCAACACAACCCAACCCGACAGGGGTCAGGACCAACAATTTTTGGGGTTTGTTTGTTAAGAATAATTTTTAAAAAGACAGCATGACCGGCCCCCAGCCCGGCCCCCGGCCCACCGGGAATCCTCCCGGTGCATTCAATGGCCAATCCGCCCCTGGGTTCAGAAATTTGGTATCTCTAACACACTCTAATCTGACCTTTGCCCATTCAATATGAGGGTAATTAAAGCCACCCATTATTATTGTGCTGTCTATTTTCACAACCTGGATAATCTCTCTCTCATCGGTGACACCAAACTGATCAGATGGATAATAGTATATTCCCACTGCTATATATGTGTGTGTAAGCAAGGGATTTCTATCCATAGAAATTCTGAGTGACAATTTGGGTTCTTTAAAATATTTATCATGCTAGACTCAGTTTTGCCTCCGACATATAGTGCCACACTGCCACCAAAGTGATTGCTTCCATCTTTCCTACAGATTTATACCCTGGTATTCGTGTCCCACTGATTATCCTCTTTCCACCAGGTTTCTGAGATGCCTATTACATCAATATCCTCATTTAACACCAATAACTCTAATTCACCCATTTTACTTTTTAAACTGATAGCACTTGTATACAGACATTTCAATACTGAATTACCTGGCTGCTTATTATTGTGACATTTAATTAATTTGAAATCATTAGTCTGTTCTCCAATTTCCACATAAGCTGTCTTTCCCGTTCTCTATATTAGGAAACAGTTTCCCCTGAAACAGCAGCATCTTTTGGAGACACCTCAGCCCAGACCGTGCACTCCATAGTGTCTATCAGCTTTCCCCTGGATTCTAATTTAAAACTGCTCTACTTAATTAACCTGTTTTACATGGGACATCTCACACCAGCATGACAGTTCTTATATCCTTATGAACTAGGCAGAAGCATGAAAGCAAGTTGGAGTCAAAGGGCTAATTATCAATCATTGTTATTATGTACAATAGTCACACACACAGAGTCTGGTGCCAGGAATAAAAACAAGAGTATTAAGGAGAGCTACTGCTATTCCACACCAAACCCCCAATTAGCCTGGGCTAATTGTGAGGGGAAATGACCAGTATGCAGATTGTTCATGTTTATGCTCAAGTTGACCACTTGACTCATGTGTTAACTCCCCATTGATTTTTGGCAACAGGGTGGAGCAGAAAGCTGCTAGGTATAGATGTCAGCCCTATAGAGCAGTAACTGAGAGAATCAGGCAGCTTTCAGTTTTTGGACGCTATTCCTACAATTTGTTTGCTCTTCTTCAACCTTCAGTACAGTGGAGGCCAACCAGTGACTCCCCAAGAATCAATCTGCCCCTCTTCAATCCAGCTGCAGGGGTCAGGGATGGGTCAGGTTGGGTGTAACTTTCACCAGGCCTATTTAGGCTCTGGTAGGGCTAGCTTGCAGACTAGCCAGGCAGGATGCCATGATGCAGCAGAACTATGTTGAAGGAAGGGGAGCAGGTGCTGGAGCAACAGCATGTCATAGGTCACCTCTTCTCCTTCTGACATGTCCTGCCCCTTACCAAGCGATACGGTGCCATGGCATCCTGCCCCGTACCAAGCGATACGGTGCCATGGCATTCCAAAAGGGATTAGACAAAAGGGATTTGGTTTGTGCTTCAGAAAAGCCTGGGGCCTTGGTCTTTTGGGGAGTGCCATTGAGGGTGCTGGAGAGCACGTGACCTGTGACACTCTGACTGGCTAAGGCTGCCAACTGCTGCTCAGTGTCTTTCCCATTTATCATGTGTAAAAATTAAAGTTCATCAGCCAGTGTCCTGCAAGCTCTAGGACACACCCCATTCAACCTGACACAGCAGCACTCACTACCTTCTCTTTACCAAAAGGCAGTTTTACTGGATCCCCCTTCCTTTCAAGTTATTCCCACTTTTGTTCACCTCTGTTGTTGAAATCAAACATTAAGGACAAATATCTTAGTCAATAAATTCTCCCTCTTAATGTCATTACTGGATCTAGTGTCTCACAGGCTTACTGCCTCTCTCTTTTTCCTTATGCCTTTTGGCTGGATGAACTCACTGCTTGATGCTACCTGTCTCTTTCCCCTAGAACAATTCTGTTGCGAGTGCCTTCAGGGTTGTGTGTCTGATTTTTCCATCTTCTATACAGGATTTCCTTCCACTCCTCCCACAAACTCAGGTACATCTGGACAACTTATCATCGGAGACATGTGTTCACTGCATTATTCCCATTGTCACTTATGGGGAAAATGAACTGAATACAGGTCCTCTATTGCAGAAGATTCACAGCTCAGGTGTGTGTAACAGGGCAAGTCCTCGCAGGATCTCTACTGACAAGCCAGTCCACACAGTACTTTCTGCTTTACACTGCAGTTTATTCAGTGTCCAATGTTCTCTCCACCATGTATGTACAAACACCAATCATTTCCCTCTTACCACTTCAGTCAGTTGAGACCTTTCCAGCCTGACCTCTTGCCAGCTGCCTTCCAGGGTATGACCTGTGGACGATGGGGCAGATTCCTTTCCCCTAAGCCTACCTTTCTTTGTTTGTTTGTTTGTTTGCTTGCTTGCTGACTCTCCCTAGTAATCCTCCCCAGTAAGTGTTCCAGCTCACCCTTTTATTGCTGAGGCTCAGTTGGCGTGCATGGTCAGGCACAGCTGGAGCCACTCAGCTGACATTAACTGATGCCTCATCACTTGGCCCCTTAAGGGGCTAGATGTTTTCTGGAGCTCAGCTTGCTCTCAGGGCTACACTTCTGCAGTGACTTACCCCAGCCCCATGGACCTGGTCCTACAAAGACTTAAGTGACTGTTACAGTGTGCTTGCAGGATTCCCTGGCCGGTTCCTATGCTGGCCAAGTTTAATCCTTCCTTCCCTCTCCATTAGATTCCTTTATTTGTCAGGATTTGCTTTCTTTTGGTCTAATTCTATTTGCACAGCTGCCTCCTGTGAATGCATATTCTGTGCTAATTATTTCACACTACAAAAAGCTCTGCAGTAACAGCATGCACACTTTACCACACACATCTGGTCTTGGCAGCTGTTTAGGCCACATGCTGTTACCTATAGATCTAATACCTTGCAGAGTATTTATAATTTAACTACAGTGGAGGTAATTCTGTCTGTGTCTAGCTAGGCCCTGGCACCCCCCCTCTCTCAGATCCAGAGCGTGCCATAGCTACCCAGGCCTTTGCAACCCCAGGCTTGCTCACTGCAATGCATTCTACACAGGGCTACCTGAGATGGAGCTTCTGGGTGCTCTTCAAACTCTGATCATCTGTTTGCCTGGCAGTGCTTGCCTCAGAGAGCACATCACCCACCTTTTTGTCAGCTTCAATGTTTCCTATTCACTTTGTGTGGGATTTTAAAAACTCATTTATTTTTTCACATTTTTACCCCACTCTTTGCTATAGACTCATAAGCACATTAAACACAGATGTGTGTATCTCTTTCCTCCTATCTATCTGTCCTGCATTTGCTCAGTCTATATAGTTACAACTAGTTATATCTCTGATGAAGGACTCTGCATGGCCTGGAAGCTTGCATATTCTCACCAACAGAAGTTGGTCGAATAAAAGAGATTATCTGAACTATGTCTCCACCTCTTATATTTAGGACCAATGCAGCAACCACCCTCTCTCTCTAGATACTTAGAATGGGAATGGGGATGCATTTCAGAAGCTGAGGCAAAAACAAAGGAACTTTGCAAAGTTAATCAGACACCACAGAGGGGATGCTCACTGCTGCCTCCTTGTCGATGCCACTGGAACATTTGCAGTCCCACAAAGCAAATGCGACTGGGAATGTAAGCGTGTATTTAATCTGCAAAGACCTGTAGAAGAAAACTCTCATACTCACAAGCTGCTGGTGAAAATCTGTCAGAGTTCTTTAATGATCTCAAAGCGCAAAGAGAGAGAGAGTAATGAACCTATGCAAAGATTCAAAACTGGTCTCACAAGCAGAAATTACATAGGTATTTTATAGATACCGGTTCAAGCAGATAGATACAAGTTGTCAATCAAAAATAACGTCATACAAAAGTGAAAGGTCACAGTAATTGTTTACATAGTCAGCAAGAAGATTCTCAAAACAATATGGCTATCCTAAAAGTCTAAACAATTCAGTTCGTTTATGCAGCTGCAAGGTTATTTATCTCTTATTTATCAAGGAAAAGTACAGGGAGAGCTGCTTCTTAAACTATATTCTACAAACATCCTAGGCTACCAAAATGATTATATCTTGTCAAGCAGGGAAAAGTTTATTTTAGCAGAGGATGGTTCTCTTACCCGGCATTCATCTGTTTTCCATTTTACTCTGGTTCTTATGTTCATAAGGTCTTAATATAAAAATTCCTCCACAGACCTCAGATAGAAGAAGAGGGGTGTTTGTGAAGTCCGTTTATACAAAGGTACTTCTTCCCCCAGATGTGGCAATTGAAAAATACATCTGTACAAGAACCCTTAGTACTGTTAAATAATTTACAGTCATTAGTGGGCTGTTTTTGCAGGCTGGCCAGTCAAGTGAGGAGTGTTAATGTTAAGTGGAGCTCTGGAACTAATACAGGGGGCAACTGTAGTGGAGTCACTTGGAAATAGAGACCCTAATGTAATTCAGTTTATTCAATAACCTTACAGGGGGCAAACTGTCAAATAAATTTACCTCATTAACATTTAACTTCAAGAAGGGAAACTACACAAAAATGAGGAAGCTAATCAGGAAGCACAGGCAAAACATTGCAGCTCTTTCTGGTGGTGGTGGAGCCAGGATCAGTCCAGAGTTCCTTTCAGAGGGGCAGTACTTGTGGAGTTGCAGCCTCAGTGGATTGTTTCTCCTCTCTCAGAGATAGGCTGCTAGCAAGAATGGGCTGAGTATGGGACGGGTGTTAACAAATGACTATAGCTCCCTGGAGTCTGGGTTCAGTCCATGCCCCCCGCTCACAAGTTTAGCATATAGAGCCTAATAAATAGTTTACCATATAGAGCCTACATGGCCTCGGCCCGACCTATCTACGGGACCGCCTCACTCCCCAGGTCCTCGATCAGCCCCTGCGGTCTGCTGGGGACACCTTCTTGGAGGTCCTCTGTGTAAATCGGGGGGCCGCTATGGAGAGGACATTCTCGGTGGCCACACCTTGGCTGTGCAGCTCCCTCCCAGAGGAAGCTCGCCTGGCCCCAGACCTGCTGACTTTTCATCGAGCTTGTAAAACATGGCTCTTCCACCAGGCATTTGGGGGAGGGAATGGGGGAGGGAGGGATGGGCTGGGGGATTTGTTTTATGTTTGTTTTTATGGCATCCCCCTAAAGTGGTTTTATATTTGTATTTTTTAAATATATTTTTGTTTTAAATTGTAAACCACCCCGAGCTGCTTTGCAGAAGGGGCGGTGTATAAAATTGTATAATAAACAAAAATAAAATAAATAGGCAACCTCTGCATGTATTTTTGTGCATTCGGGCAGTCCCCCACTCTCAGGTTTAGCGTGACAAGCTTAATACATGGGCAGACATTCCTCATTGCCGCATTCAGCCCACCAACCCTCCCTTCTCGGTATCCTACCCACAGTGATGACTCACAGCCGTGGCGAACCATGGGAAGAAGCTGCCACACCAGCTGTTTTTCATCCTGGATATTATTACTCTGGGAGGCAGTCCAACCTGTGTTTATACCTGCCAACATTGCATGGCTGGAACTAACCTTTTACTATGCACATAATGCTGAGTTAATTGAATAAATCACATACTTTATTGAGTGCCTATAGGAAAATTGAAAGCAAAGGCAATCAGTTTTTGCATATTGTCACCCGGTTTATTGCATCCACAACCCAGGGTGATTTCAGACATTACGTGAACACGGTGAACCACGGTGAATACCCACCTGTGGTCACCGTGTCCCGTACGTCTGTTCGCGGCGCGCCAGATGTTGGCCACGGTCAATACCCACATGGGGTTCGTTTGAACCACGCTTCCCGGGCTAGCCGGGGGAAGGTCCCGGGAAGCGTGGTCAAACGGACCCCGGGCCGTGGCCAAGGAAAAGTAACGTCTGGCCGCGTGCCACGGCCCGGGATCCCCGGCGGGATCCCGGGCCGTGGCACGATCGGCCAGACGCGGCGGCCGCATTGGCCCCGCCGCCCGCCCGTCTCCTCGGAGGGCGGGCGGCGGGGTGCGTGGAGGGGGCGGGGCCGTGCGGCCGCACGTTGCGCCGCGCGGCCCCGGCCCCTCCCACTTTCCCCGCCGGGATCCCCCCGGCACGTCTGTTGTGCCGTTACGGGGTGACCCCGGCGGGGAACGAAGCCGTTGGTGCCGGTACGGGGCCAACGGCCCGCGTATCGTCTGAAAATACCCCCAGAGTGATGTACTGGAAGGTAGCAGCACAGTTTTATTGGGGTCTTGCCCACTGTGGTGTTGGAAATCCTCATTTTGCATAAAAAGCCCACTCCAACATGTTCTTCTTGTACCCCCTCTCTAGCATCTTCTGTATTACCATACAGTTGGGGCAGAAAACATCCCTGCTTGCGAGGGCACTCTGAGCGTCCAAGCTCTCCTGCAGTCAGTTCACATTCCCTGTACCCCAAGTCATGTGTGTCCCCAAAGAAATTCATCTCTGCTATCCTTGAGACAATTTTAGTGGCCCTGCAGCTATCCTCTACTTGTCATCAGGGTAGTGATGAGCAAAAATGGCAGGGAAAGTCCAGCCTCTCTCAGTGACTACCCTACTAATGGCAGCACACAAATGTCCAGAAAAGTTGTGAACATGTTCGCATGCTACTGTGTCTGCACTCCATAATACATTCATAGAACCCCATTGTGTGTATGTGCCACCCTATGAGTGTATAGGCTGCCTCAGAAGATGGATCTGACAGTTCTCTCTGTACATAAGTCCTCATCCAAATGTCAGCAAAGAGCAGGGTATCCGTTACCCCCCACTTTCTCTGGGCCCTGTATGCTGGGCGGCCACAGCACCTACAGTCAAAAACTGAAGCCATTTAGCTTTTCTGGACAAACAATCCACAGCAATAGCTTTCCTTGGCGTTATGACAGCTCATGCTCGTTGCAAGTAAACACATACTTTCAAGAGATAAGAAATCATAAGAGTAATTTTTGACCAAAGTGAAGCTCTGCTCCTACATACATTCTGCGGAAACTCAAGATCACATCAACCCATACACGATCTAGGTACGATGACAGCATTACGCTTCCAAGCTACTCATGAGCTAGGTGAGATTAGTTCTCCTCCAGAACCAGTGCAGGTAATAGTTCCTAGCCAGGATTTAATGGTGCCAGACTTGGTGGAGAAATTTCCTTCCAACCTTCAGGGCAACAGCCAATTGAAAATTGACCCAATTGAGTCTGCCCTTGGAAGTCCCACCAATGTAAAACAACAGGCGCCAGTAAATATACAACTGCCAATACAGACCTCACATATCTCGATTCTTGAGCCATTATCAATAGAGCTGTGCACGTCTCCAGAATGACAGAGAGTTAGTGCCAGGAGAAGCAAATTCCATCAGATTAAACCTTTGGGGGACGCTGATGAACCAGAGTTGTTAAGTTATAACCCAGCTTCTTTGAACCATGTGTACTGGCAAGTTTTGTACAAGCTGAGTTAGATGAAGAGCGACTTAATCCTACTATGCATTCAGCTATTACTATTAATGGTGATCCCTTAAAAATGATGTCTTGGAACATCTCTGGTTGTAAATCTAAGTGCTAGGATCTAGAATGGCTTGCTTTTCTAAAAGAGTATGATTTAATTTTTTTTCAAGAAACCTGGTTACAGCCCAGTGATCAGCTTAATGTTCAAGGTTTCCAGGTATATTCCTCCACTGGCACTAAAATGAAAATTAAAGGCCGTGTCTCTGGTGGCCTTGCTATATTAATTTAGGTTAAGTATGAAAGCTCTCAGGCATTACAGCCATGTGCTAGACAAGAACTGCAGATAGCTTGGTGGAAGTTATCTTCAGATATGCAGCTTCTGTTGATCAACGTGTATATCCCTCCCTCTTCCTCACAGTATTATAAACCTGATATATGGCAGGCTTTAGGTGATGAATTAGAGCACTTGAACAACCAGTTTCCTATAGCTTTGTAGATTTTAGCGGGCGACTGGAATGACAGGATGGGGATGCCACAGGAGCCTGACGTATTTATTTATTTATTGGATTTTTACCCCGCCCCTCTTAAAACAGCTCGGGGCGGCTTACAATAAAAAATAAAATACAAATATAAAACACATTAAAACACTTAAAGAAGTTCCAACCATTAAAACAGGACTAGGGAACAACAACAAAATAAAACAATAAATAGGATGAAGGAGAATAAAGCCCCTACCCCCTCCCTCCCTCCCCAAAGGCCTGGGCCTTAGATGTAGGCCCGAAGGATACAGGTTTATTTCCAAGAAGGAGTTCTAAGGACTTAGTGAGGAATGAAGCTGGAGTTGCAATGATTGAGTTACTTTTAGGTAACGGGCTGGTGGTATTAAATGGAAACGGAAGGGGTGACCCTGATGGAGATTTTACTTTTATTAATGTAAACGGGAAAAGTATAGTTGATTATATTGTATGTCAGGCATCCCAGTGGGGCAGCTTTGAGAATTTCACTTTGATCCCCTGTCCGGAAAGTGATCATCTAGCTCTTACAGTAGACATAGGTGGCTGTATTTTGAACAATGTCACGAAATCTCAGGCAATAAGTAAGGAATCAAGTCAAGGCCGGGCTCGTGTATATTGGAATGATACCCTGTTTATCAATACCTTTGCCTTACTATGGAATAATATGTGCCAATCGCGTGAAATTATTTTGTCAGCAAGTGATAACGAGAGAGAGCTAATAGATGAACACTATTTTCAGGTAATATCAAGGCTTGCCATTACTGTCCTTTCCCGTGATATACACCAGCCTAAACGACAGACAAATTCTGAGTATGAGCAAGACTGCAGACTGGCTAAACGCAAGTTAGTGTGAGCAAAGGCAGCCTGGATAAAACAAGGCAGTGAGCAGGTTAAGCTTCAATTCCAGAAAATCAGACATTCTTACAAGGCTTTGGTTAAGAGCAAAAAACAAGCCTATATTAGCTGGATTTGGGCTAAACTACAAGTGGCAGCTCTTTTGAGAGATTCTAGGTCTTTTGGGGCCCTAGTGAATAGGGTATCCTCTCCCCTCTCTAGTAACCAGACTATACTGATAGAAGAGAGAGTTTGGGTATCCTTCTTTGAGTCTCTTTTTGGGCTTCAACAGGGTGAGGATGAAGATGCACCACTTAATTTTGCCAGATTGTTGTAGTCATCAGGGGCAGGTTCCTTTAACCCGCAGAGAGAAACGTCCCAGGCTGAGGATATAATAAAGTCCTTCAAATGTAACAAGGCTCGTGGTATTGACTTTATAGTCATAGTGGCTTTACAGGCCTGTCCGGGTTGGTGGTCGTCTTTGTTGGTCAAGTATTTCACACAGATAAATCGATCTATGAAGATATCTGTTGACTGGGGCATTTCTATCATAGACCCAATATTTAAGAAAGGAAACCCGAGGGATCCTAGTTGCTATCGTCCCATCAGTCTTCTTCCCATCATAGGGAAAGTGTACGCCAAACTGCTCCTTAGCTATCTTGACACGTGGGCTCAAAGACAGAATTTAATTCCACAGGAGCAATTTGCCTTTCGTAAGAATTCTTCCATCATGGATAATTGCTTTATCATCATGCACGTTATAACCAAATAGGTCCTGTGTAGCTGCTGAGGGAAGGAGTAGCTTGGGGAGGAGCTGTGGATTTCCCTGCCTGGCCTTCATTGGCTCTCTTTTCTCACAGGTATTTTTTAAACAGGGGCTGGGGCCCCCCTTGGGCGTGTCCTGTGTAGCTGCTGAGGGAAGGAGTAGCTTGGGGAGGAGCTGTGGATTTCCCTGCCTGGCCTTCATTGGCTCTCTTTTCTCACAGGTATTTTTTAAACAGGGGCTGGGGCCCCCCTTGGGCGTGTCCTGTGTAGCTGCTGAGGGAAGGAGTAGCTTGGGGAGGAGCTGTGGATTTCCCTGCCTGGCCTTCATTGGCTCTCTTTTCTCACAGGTATTTTTTAAACAGGGGCTGGGGCCCCCCTTGGGCGTGTCCTGTGTAGCTGCTGAGGGAAGGAGTAGCTTGGGGAGGAGCTGTGGATTTCCCTGCCTGGCCTTCATTGGCTCTCTTTTCTCACAGGTATTTTTTAAACAGGGGCTGGGGCCCCCCTTGGGCGTGTCCTGTGTAGCTGCTGAGGGAAGGAGTAGCTTGGGGAGGAGCTGTGGATTTCCCTGCCTGGCCTTCATTGGCTCTCTTTTCTCACAGGTATTTTTTAAACAGGGGCTGGGGCCCCCCTTGGGCGTGTCCTGTGTAGCTGCTGAGGGAAGGAGTAGCTTGGGGAGGAGCTGTGGATTTCCCTGCCTGGCCTTCATTGGCTCTCTTTTCTCACAGGTATTTTTTAAACAGGGGCTGGGGCCCCCCTTGGGCGTGTCCTGTGTAGCTGCTGAGGGAAGGAGTAGCTTGGGGAGGAGCTGTGGATTTCCCTGCCTGGCCTTCATTGGCTCTCTTTTCTCACAGGTATTTTTTAAACAGGGGCTGGGGCCCCCCTTGGGCGTGTCCTGTGTAGCTGCTGAGGGAAGGAGTAGCTTGGGGAGGAGCTGTGGATTTCCCTGCCTGGCCTTCATTGGCTCTCTTTTCTCACAGGTATTTCTTAAACAGGGGCTGGGGCCCCCTTGGGCGTGTCCTGTGCAGCTGCTGGGGGAAGGAGTAGCTTGGGGAGGAGCTGTGGATTTCCCTGCCTGGCCTTCATTGGCTCTCTTTTCTCACAGGTATTTCTTAAACAGGGGCTGGGGCCCCCTTGGGCGTGTCCTGTGCAGCTGCTGGGGGAAGGAGTAGCTTGGGGAGGAGCTGTGGATTTCCCTGCCTGGCCTTCATTGGCTCTCTTTTCTCACAGGTATTTCTTAAACAGGGGCTGGGGCCCCCTTGGGCGTCAGCCCTTGGGCGCCAGCCTAAGGGCGACATCCAAAGGGTGTCGCCCGTTAGCTGGGCCCGTTAGGCCTGGGCCGCAGTGCAGTGCCCCACCTCCTGGTCGGACTGGGAAGGAGTGCTCGTTGAGGTGTGAGTGCGGAGGAAGCGGGGAGCCAGGGTCGCAGAAACCGGCTCAAGCACTTACCTGACAGCTGGGAAGGCGAGCGGAGTGGAGCAGGGGGCGGAGCCTGAGCCCCGGGGAAAGAGACAAAGTCGCTTGTGAGTCCAAGGCCGCGCAAGTACCGGAGCAGGAGCTCAGACATCGTAAACCTGTAAAGTCTGGAGGACTCATTGTGGGCCGAGCTAGTGAAGGAGGGGACTATCTCATTATTTTCTTTTCCCTCTTCCACTCTTCTCTTTTTATTTTATTTGGGTTTGGTTGTCCGTTTAAAAGTTTGTGTAAACCTTATAGCTACTAGAATAAGAAAAAAGTTGGGGTTGGGTGGTACCAAAGTTTGAAGGGGAGGAAGGAAAATTGAAGAGTGGGTTGGAGTGAAATTGGAAACGGGAAGGGGGACACCCGAGTGGCGATTTAGTCCCTTGTATAACGCGGTGTAAATCTCCCTTGTGAAGGAAGGGAGCAGTGGGGGACCACCATATAAATCGAACTATAGTAGGAAGAATAAAAGAAAGGAAAACAGTCAGGGGTAAACATTATAGAAGGAATTTAAAAGGTAGTGTGTCTGAGGAGTGTGTGATTAGGGGTCTAAAGGGGCAAACATGGCTACTGCCCTTATTGAGGAGAATTTGGGAGCTATATCTAAAAAGAGGGGGCGACAGTTGGTTATCTCGCCGGATAATGAGGGACCAAATATGAAACAACTAAAATTGCAGGATCTGGGGTTTGGGGTAGTGGGAAGACAATCTACATCTTCATTCCAAATGCCACTTTCAAATCGTTTTTCTATTCTGGGAGGAAATTCTGATTTTGGTGAGCAATCTCTAATTGAATCTGAGGAGGTATTTGGGAATGAAGAGATGTTGCATTCAGCCATACACAGTTCTCCAAACACCCTAAAAATTTTGGGAGACCAATGTATGCTAATTAGTAGCTCAATTGAGAGTCTATTCTCAGGGGTAGTGGAGATGAAGGGAACGATGGAGAAAGTGCACCAATGTCTCCAGGAGATGGCTAAAGATATTAAAAGTTTAGTTTCACATCTCTTCACCATGGCTCCTCCAAGGTTACAAGCAGTGGGGGCATGTTTTGCTCCAAAGAAGTCTCGGGGGAGTCTGGCCCAGATAGAGACAGGAGGGTCTTGCGATACAAGTAATAAGGAAAAGACAAATGGGTCATATGGTAAACAAAATATGTTACCCGATCGTAGGGTTGTTTTGTTAAAAATCTTTGCACTGCCCAATGGTGTGACTCCAGCTTGGTTCTCCAAATTCCTTATCCGGAGAAACTTGGTTACCCTCTTACATTACCAACTTCAAATGGCAGAAATTGAAAAATTTTATTTTCTTCCACCTACTGATCAAGCCATGAGATTGATGATCTTCTTTAGGGATCCCCGGATAGTTGAGAAAATTTTTATGGAAAGACAACTACTGGCCTCCTGGGGAATTCAGGTATTGGGGGTCTGCTCAGCCCAACCCCCAGAGAGAAATATAGAACAATCCAGGCAGCAAGGAGGAAATGAGAGAGAGAGGGAAATGTATAATCTCGTACAGGGGACTGATCAGAAAGAAGTTGCTGTGCAGGTATTACAAGGTTCAAATTCACCTACTATTGAAGAGATGGAAATTGGGAGGGGCCAAGAGAAATCGAGGGAGATCCAGAGAGAACAACAGGAATGTGATCAAATTCGGTTGAGGGGACAAATAGGGCAGGAAGAAGGTCCCATTAGGGGGGTGCAGGAGTATCAAGTCCCAAAGGAGGAGGTAGCAAGGAACGATATGAGAGGTAAGGAGGGGGACATGTTAGGGCCCCAGCTGACATCAGATTTACTTCCTTTTTTCCCAAAGTGTTTAACTTTGGGGGCGGATAAATTCGAGGAGCAGGAACCCTTGTGGTCTGCGTCTTTTCAGGCATTGGCTGCCCCAGAGCAAGGAATAATTTTGGCAAGGTTAAGGCACATGCAGGAGATATTTCAACAAATTAAACCAGTAGTGGAGGGTCAGGGGGATATTAGCCCCTTGGGGCATGAGGATGCCTTACAACAAATAGTAATAGGGGTCCCCCATAGAAAGGGGGGATCACCTAGGGAGGAACAGATAAAGGGGAAAGCCCCTGAAAGTGCCAAGCAGAGACTAGGTGAAAGGAGAAATAACTTGGGTGGGAGTTTGGGGTTAAATCCAAGTAAGGAAGGGAGTTCCGTGGGCTTGGAAGAGATGGTAAATGGGCTAGTGACTCCGCAAAGAAAGCCATTGAGGGCTTTGTCTAATTGACATAAGGTAAATGCCCAGGATTGGTCTTTTGCATCCTGGAATGTTGCAGGTTGGGAAAACAAAGCTTGGGACCCCGGGTTTTTAGAACAAATAAGGAGGTTTGATTGTTTATGCCTGCAGGAAACGTGGATGGCGGGGGATTTTTCCCTTACTGGATTTGAGGTTTATGTAACTCCAGCGGCAGCCTTTCAAGGGAAAAAAAAAGGCAGGTTAAGTGGGGGTCTAGCCTTGCTCGTGGCAAAATATATGGGATTGCAGGTATATAGCCTTACAGGCTTTCCTCCCTTTTACGCTGTATGGAAATTGGTCAAAAACCAGCCTGTTCAGGCTATAATAGTTATAAATGTTTATATTCCCCCAACGAGCTCCTTATATTATAAGGAAGAAGTTTGGTCAAGGCTTAAGGACACAGTGACGGAATTGAAGGAAAAGTTCCCGACAGAGGGGATAATAATGGCAGGGGACTTCAATGCACGGTTGGGTCAGGGAGCAAATCAGACAGATCATGAAAATTTGCAAAATTATTCATACTCAATGTTCCCCTGTGTAAGAGCATCTAAGGACAAGATAACAAACATGGCGGGAATTCATCTACAGGATCTGGTAGACTCGGTAGAGTTAATTATCCTAAATGGAGGATGGCCAGGAGATAAGGAAGGTGATTATACTTACATTTCACAGCTTGGAAGAAGTATAATTGATTATATTATGATTACAGAAGGTTTACTCCCGTGGGTAGTCGATTTTGCAGTACTGGAAGCGGTGGATTCGGATCATTTCCCCTTAAATGTAACGTTGTGTCGACCTCAGATATCGTCGGAAGTGGGGTGGGGGGTGGAGTATAGTGCAGATGTTAGAAAGGATATGTCAAGAAGAGTAGGATTAAAGAGGGTTAGATGGTCCCCCCAGATAAATGTATTGGCTGAGGGGATCCTAACCTTGCAGCTAATGGAGAGGGTCCTTAGGGACCAGGAGAATATCCAGCAGCAATATGAGGACTTGATTGCCCAGCTTTTACCCCTTTTAACAATTCCAGGGGGAAAAGGGCAGGGTAGAAATAGGGGCCCAAGGTGGTATGATGCAGAATGTAGGGGAGCCAGGAGGGATTTAAAACGTTTAAACCGGAAGGCTAAGAGCTTTGCTAAAGGAAGTCAGTGGGAGGGGAACTTTCTAAAAGCACGAGGTGCTTATAAAAGATTAATTAAAGGAAAGAAAAAAGCATTTCAGCAGTTGTTTTGGGATAGGCTTATCCGGGCGGCGGAAGAAAAGAACCAAAATGAGTTTTGGAAATTAATCAGATCTACCTGGGTCTCAGGTAGGGAAAAGGAGGAGGTAAATATAACATCGGAGAGTTGGGAAAGACATTATAGCGCCATATTCTCCAAGCCTCAAATAGAATTAGAAAACCATTTAAAATTCTCAATTGAGTCCTTACCCCAATGGAATCCAGTTACTGCAGAGGAAGTAAAGAAATTGATTACACAGCTAAAAATAAATAAAGCCCCGGGGAAAGATTTTGTTCCATCAGAACTTCTGAAGGGGAACATTGACTGGTGGAGTCAGATATTAGCCTGTCTGTTTACGCAGGTAAACAAGTCGGGAAAAATTCCGCGCACTTGGCTAGATAGCGTGGTGGTCCCGATATATAAAAAGGGGAATACACAGGAGCCGGGGAATTATCGTCCTATCAGCTTGATGAGTATAGTGGGGAAACTGTATTCCAGATACTTATTGGGCAAAGTGCAAGAATGGGTGGATGTAAGAAAGCTAATAGGAGTGGAACAAGCAGGATTTAAAAAGGGAGTGTCAACAGTGGATCACATTTTTGTGATTGAACAGTTGATCTCAAAGTATGTCCTCAAGGGTAAAAGTACCAATCTGTATTTATGCTTTGTTGACCTCCAAATGGCCTTTGATACAGTGTGTAGGGAAAGACTCTGGTTTAAATTGTTGAAGTATGGCATGGAGCATAGATTGTTGTTTCTGATTCGGGCCTTGCACACCAACAATCTATTACAAGTGAGAGTTAACAATATAGGGGGGTTGTCCGAGCCGGTAAATGTAAAATGGGGGGTTAGGCAGGGTTGTATCCTTGCCCCCATTTTGTTTAACATATATTTGAACAACATGAATGGAGTGCTAGAAGATTCAGGATTCCATCTGGCCGAAATAGGAGATCAGAAAATAAGTTTGCTTCTCTATGCTGACGACACAGCATTAATTGCTAGGACACAGGTGGGCCTTAGGAGGCTGATGGACGCATTTAGTAATTATTGTAAAAATGAGTATTTGATAATTAATTATATGAAAACTAAAGTAATGAGGATTGGGAAAAGGCAGAGGAAATATAGGTGGTCCATGGGAGGGGTAGAAATTGAACAGGTGACTAAATATAAATATTTGGGGGTCATTATTTCGGCTTATCCAACGTGGTCCGCTCATGTGAAAGTGGTACGGGCAGCAGTAAGAGCAGCTGGGCAGGGCATCACCAGTTATTACTGGAATCAAGGGGGGAAATTATATAATCCAAGTAAAAAACTGATAAAAGCCAAGCTGGTCCCCCAACTTCTTTATGGTGCTCAAATTTGGAGCATTGGGAAACAAAAGGAGTTGGAAATAGAACAAAATAGGATGCTACGTTATATTTTGCATGTCCCCAAATATGTACCTTTAGTGCTGTTAAGAGCTGAGACAGGGTTTAAACGAGTTGCCTTGTATGCAAAAATGGCAACGTTAAAATACTGGTTACGACTAATTAAAACAGACTCAGGCTCATTGGCATCCCAGATAATATATTATGCCCAGGGGCGCTGGGTGGAATATATTAATACGACCCTAAATGCTCTGGGGTTCTCAGTGGTATATCTTTTATCCCTCCCAGTCGAAAGGGCGTGGTCTGAAATAAAAATGCGGATATTAGACCAGGAACTTCAGATCGAACATGCATTGCTCGGCTCGCAGAAGGTTGCAAAGTTATATGTAAATATTGTGCCCCCCAAAGAAGGAGCTACCTATCTATCCGAGTATAGGCTGAGGAAAATAAGGTGGGCATTGACTTTAGCCCGATTCAATGTATTCCCCTCGGCAGTTACAGAGGGTAGACTGAGAGGGCAGGCGCAGGAAGATCGTCTGTGCAAGGAATGCACCAGCATAAATCAAAGTTGTGTTGAGACAATGGCGCATATACTGTTGGATTGCCCCGCATATAAAAAATGGAGGGAGATACTTATTGCGCCACTCTTTAGAGATCAAGGAATGAGGGGCTTGGAAGAAAAATTCCTGCTGGAAGATAAAAATCAGCAAGTTTCAGGGAAAGTGGCCAAATTCCTGACATTAGTAAAACATGCTAAGGATAAAGCCCAGACTGTCAAGGAGACAGGAGGATTTTAGGTATTACTGGAGGAGAGATTGTGGGAATTTACCCAAAAAAGTATTAGTCCCAGGAGGTGGGGGAGGTACCATGTGTTCCTACTCAAATGTGCTCCAAGGTGGGGTTTTTCTGGCTTGGTTACAAATAAAGAAATGGCAAGGGTGCAAATGTTTATTATATTAAGGGCTTGAGAAGTTAGAGTGAATTTTCTAGTATCTAAAAGGTTATTGTTAGGTAGAAAAGGGGATATTATGGTTTTCTTCTGCGGTTATACTTTTAATTTAAATTGGCGGGTTGTAACTGATGGAAGTTTTAATTTATAAATGGTGCAAGTAATATGTAAAAATTTTGTATGTGTTTTTGTCTGATTGTTTTTAAGTTGATTAGTATGCATAGTATTAAAATAATGTATATATGTATACATGTGCAATGGCCGAGTTGGCTAAGCAATAAAGTAAAACTTGAAAAACTATAACCAAATATGTTAAAATTAGGGCAGGGTCGCTTTTTTTCGCTTTTATAGACTTTCGCAAAGCCTTTGATTCTGTTCCAAGGCTAAAGTTGTGGTATAAATTACATCAATTGGGTATTGATGACCATTTATTAGCCCTTCTTATTTATTTACACACTGACAACAGTGCCAAGATAAAACTGAGCAAGGATGGGCTTTTATCTAGCCCTATACGAATCCAGAGAGGTTTAAGACAGGGCTGTGTCTTAGCTCCCCTGCTCTTTAACCTCTATTTAAGTGACTTTGTTAGAGAACTTACATCCTCAGCTTGTCATTCACCAAAGATTAAAGACAGACCCTTGATATCACTAATGTACGTGGATGACATTGTCGTTCTTTCACAAACAAAGAAGGGATTGTGTAATTTATTAGAAAGTTTACTGGTCTACTGTACAACGAACGAATTAGAGATTCATTTGCAAAAATCTCAGATAATAGTCCTGGGAAGGAAAAGGGCTAACCGATACAAATGGGTTGTAAAGGGGCAAGAATTTCTCCAGGTAAATTCATATATGGTATTGCCCTGTCCAACAAAGGGGCATGGCGTCGACATAAAAACTTAATTGCATTAAAAGCTAGGGCGGTTTCCAAGGGAATCCAATGATTAGTTGCACTATCTATGGGGATAAATGTTTCATCCATATTGAGCGTGTATAGGGCGAAAGTCCAATCTCTGCTGACTTATGGCACAGAAATTATTCCAGCGATGGATTTTCAACCTCTTGAGGTAGTGCAAAATATCTTTTTGAGGAAGTTGCTGAGGGTTCCCCAGAGTGTTCCAGCGGCTGTGATCAGGGCAGAGACAGGCATGCTAGCTATTACTTGTTTGAGCAAACAGCTCTTAATTATTGAATAAAACTAATGAACCAAAATGACTCTTTCCTGCCTTCTCTCTGCTTAAGAGAAAAGTTAGAACACACTGGTGGATTGTCCTATCTGTGGTTGGCCCAAGTGGAAACCCGTTTGGCAAATGCGGGATTGTCCTTCTCCTGTTTTGTGGGGAGGGATATAAAGGTGCAAAAAAGTTTGATGAGACTGAGTGATATCTCCAGGCAAAATGATTTGGCCACACTACCCTTTTGGAGGGTTGCCCCTTGGTTTAGTCATTTCAAAAAGCAACATAAGTTAGAGATGTATTAGATAGTCTGAATGAACCTGAGTTGCGCAAGGCCTTTTCATTGCTGTGCTTCCAACTGTTCCCTTCAGCCATCACAAAGGGAAGATTTGATAATACACTATATGAGAAGCGAACCTGTCCCTGTGCGAACCTTGAGGTGGAGGATTTGATAAATTTTCTTTTCAATTGTTCCTTATATGAAAATTTAAGACAATCTTGACTGCTATCGCTGTTGAGCGAGAGAGATTATTTGTCAGTTGACCGTAAAATAGATATGATCATGTCAACACGTGATGAGAAGGCCATTAAAGCAATTGTTTCCTTTGCTCTATTAGCTGGTAGGATATGAGAGGGAGCAATGTAAAAGTTATATCAGGTGCTGACTTTGGCCAATGTTCTACAGCAAAATGTGTAGACTGTAATTTTCTTCTATATATCACTGTGTGTCTTTGTATAATGTTTCTGTATATTCAGAATGAATATTAGTTGATTTGTTGACTGTTTCTTTCCATAATTTTATAATTTTATTGAAGTGTATGTAATAACTTTGATATTTACCATTTTATTGACCATGGCGAAAGCTAGTGTCACTATAAACTAAACTAAACATACATTCTGAGCAGTGACCTTAACTGCCTTGTAGATACTCCAACCCATCCATTTCTTAACGTTCAGTGCCCCCACCCCCCTTCATCCAGTTAAAAAATTCCATGCTTCTGTGGTGCTAATCTCATGGTGCTAGATCTGTCTCATTTTTAGATGAGTTGGGAGTGTACACTGATGTGTTTGTGACAGGAATGTCCATGCAGTTTAATAGCCTCCTGGATTGGCAGTGAAGGTGCGCATGCGCGCACACACACATACACACACACACACAAAACATATGTTTTCCAAAAACATTTTCAACCAATAGCCAGCCTGTAACCAGTAGCAGCTGATGCCTGGCATACAGCCAGCCCTATAAGGACACATGATTAATCATGGCCTTCCTTTCTGCTGCTGAGTAGAACCTGAAAACGATTCAACAGATCCATGCCTTCTGCTGTCATTGGCCGTATGTAATTTCAGACAGGCTGTCGCTTGACCTATGGCCAGGATAGTGAGGCGCACCACACTACACCACAGAAGCGGCTCCTGCTTCGGCACCATGCACTTGCCTGCCTCCAGCGTCAATGGACCACACTGGGAATGATCAACAGTGCAGGGGGAGCTGATGCATGCACAGAGGTACCTCTCAGGGGAGACCGCTTCAGTCACTGGCACCATGCCCAAAGCTGTACCCACTGAGAGGCTGGTCTGGGTAAAGGAGAAAAGCACAGACTGGTGGGAGAGTGTGCTGTCCTCATGGGGAGATACTGAGTGGTTGCAGACTTCAAGATGGCCCAGTGCCTTGTCCTGCAGATAGCCAGATCCTCAGGCCACAACTGGAGAAACAGCACAGTGATGCAGTTGCCCATCCCCATGGAGAAGCACATTGCCATCACCATCTAGAAGCTTGCTACTCTGGACTCCTGCTGTTCTGTTGCCCAGCAGTTTGGCATTGGAACCTCCACGGTGGGCATCGTAATCGTGGAAGTTTGCACAGTGATTGTGGAACTGCTATTAGACCAGATGGTGCAGTTGGCTGACTCTGCGGAGGTAATGGAGGGCTTTCAGCAGGAGGGGTTTCCAAACTGTATAGGGGGTGATCGATGGGAGCCGTATCACCATCATCTGCCCACCCCATAGCAAGGATGACTACCTATACTGGAAGGGGCTTTTCTCTGTGGTTCTCCAGTGCTTAGTGGACTACCGTGCCCGGTTCATAGATGTGCTGGCCAGGTGATCCAGGAAGAACCATGACACCCTCATCTTCCATCACTCCCTCTTTGGCCGCATGTACACCAGAGACTTTGGACCATCCACTGAAACATGCATTGAGGGGGTGCTCATGAGGCCTGTTGTTCTCGGGGACCCTGCCTGCCCCCTGAAGCCCTGGTTCACGAAGGCATGCAGTGTCTGGAGAAGGCACACTCCAGAGCAAAGGTACTTTAACTGCAGCTCAGCAACCTACTCTGTTTTGGAGAGGACTTTATGGCTTTTAAAGCAGCACTACAGATCAATAGCTGCTAGGATAAATTCCCAGCTAGAGGCCACTCCACTGCTAACCACTGCCGCCTGTGTCTTCACAACATCTGCGAGACCAGCAGGGATGCATTGGAATGCTCCCCCTCCATCAGTTAGCTCCAAAGATCCAGTGTCCCTGTTCCAGGATCAGCTGAACCAAGCGAAGCAGCACATAGCCAGAAAGTTCCGGGACACCTTGTGCCAGCACATCAACCACAATGCTAGCCCTAACACTCACCAACCATCAGTGACAGTTTGAGCATTACTGAACTTTTTGTAATATCAATAAAGTCTTTAAAAACATTTCCTGCGTGTTCCTGTATTTTCATCTAGCCCATCCAGCTCTTTCCCCTGCCCCAGCACTGGGATGGCATCTTTCCCCTCCTTAAAAAATAACCCCCCATGTGATTTCCCACCAGGTAGCCTTTCCCTTTGTGTTTTCTGTTGGTATTTATAGATTATCTGGCTGCATGTCTGAAGCTCTGCATTTCCTATTGGCATTTGCAGCCTAGCTGAGTCTGGGAATGGCAATAGGACGCGCAGAGATGTAGACATGCAGCCAACTACTCTGCTACTGGTCAGCACCAGACCTTTGTCTGTGGCTTCCCCACAATCATTCCCTTTGCACCCTGGCTTTTCTGTGCTGGGCTACTATGGGCTCCAGACCTTAAGTGCACAGCCAGTGGACTCCCCACCTTTCCTTCCAGCCCCCAAAGTGGCTTATCATTATGCCGTACCACCATTCTCCATGCCCCCCCTTCCCTTCTAGCCCCCAGTCTCCAAAGCGGCTTATTGCTATTCCATGCAGCCATTTTCCATGTCCCTCCTCCCCCAAACTTTCCCCCTTTCCCAGAAGAAGCATGGAAATCATGGATTATGAACATTTTTTAAACGTATTAAGCTTTATACAACTCTAATAAACTTTTTTAAATTAAATAACTTTAAATACAGGGACGGGCCTCTGCAAGCACATTACACCGGTGCTCCGATCTCTGCACTGGCTGCCTCTAGTCTTCCGGGCACAATTCAAGGAGTTGTTTTGGACCTTTAAAGCCCTTTTCGTCCTGGGCCCCACTTACCTGCAGGATTGTCTCGTCCCTCGGATCCTGGATCAGCCCCTGCGGTCGACTGGGGATGCCCTCCTCGGGGTTCCCCGGGTTTCTCGGGTGACGACTAGGAGGAGGGTGTTCTCTGTGGCTGCACCGAGGCTGGGGAACTCCCTCCCAATGGTGGTCCACCTGGCCCCAGATCTCCTCTCTTTCTGTAGACAGTGTTCCTCCAGGCTTTTGGCAAGGGAGACGGGTGATGGGTGGGAAGTGGGGAGGGTGGATTTTAACTTCAACATGAAGGTTTTTATTTTGTATTATGTTTTAGTAATGTGTTTGTTTTGATTTTTTATATTGTATTTTATATTGTGTTGTGAGCCGCGCTGAGCTGCAGTAGCAGGAGGGGTGGCATAGAAATTGAATTAAATAAATATAGAGCTATATTTATTACAACCGTTTCTTTTTCCACCTGCTCCTTCCTGGGCTAGCTTGACGTGCGTGCTTGGGTGGCTGGACAGGCGGGGGGACATCTTCCCGACCCTCCTCCTGAGGATCCGGCTGTGTAGCAGTGTTTGCAGGAGGTGTGTCAGGGAGGGATCATTCCTGGCCCAGGAAGTGTTCCCTGGAGGTAGCACAGTGCAGAGAGGACTTTGTTACTTTCCCTGGGGATGGTTTGGGGGAGAACCAGGGCAGGTGGATTTCATTCATGTAAGGCAGGCATGAATGGCCGATGGGGGTTAGAACATGGCACGTGCCCCTGAGCAACAGTGCTTGCAGCAGTAACAGTGCTAAATAGCATTGGGCCTAGAACTTCTCTCTGCAGGATCTTGCTAGACACCTTCATTCATTCATTTAATAAGGATTTCTCATTTAATAACAACTCTTTGCAATCTGTCCATCAGCCACTTGTTAATACATGGAACAATGATACCAATTTTTATATTCTTAAATAACTTTGTTGTTGAATCCTACCCTGAAATGTGTCTCTCGCTGGCTGGAAGGTGGTGATGGGGCACAGAAAGACACCATCTTTAATCAAGAGAGAGATTCCTGTGAACAGGAAATCCTTCTTTTCTTCTCGGGCTCCCCTACTGTAACTGGCTGTTAAAGCTGCATAAATAATTCATGATGACTAATTTAGCTGATGGTTTAATACAGTTATTTGCTATAGTAACATCTAAAGCCTCCATTGTGCTGGACGCATTGTAAGAAACGGTCCTGACTTGAGCAGTTTGTAATCTCAATAGACAAGACATGAGAGGTTGTTATCCCCATTTTTTTCACATGGATAATGGGGCTCAGAGAGTAGGAGACCATCAGATATTGCAGGTCTCAAGTGGCAAAACCAGTGGAAAGCACTGTGTTGTCACTCACCACACATTTATTTATGACACATGAACACTTATGCCACATGGGAAATCCCTGTTTGCTTCCCAGAGAATAATTTGCCTTCATTTTGCATGTACTGTTATTGGAGGTCTGAAAAGCTCACTTAGCAAGAGGATTTTTGGCCATGTGTTTCAAGGTTCAGATCAGTTTTCCCCATTGCTTAAAACCACCTTCCTTCTAGCTGCAGGCTGTACACCCTCTTCCGTTGAGATGGCCACTCTGCCTGCGGCCCCTTGTTCTCAGGTGGCATTCTATAGATGCTCTTGATTCTAATGGAGGTTTGTCCTCTGTGTCTCTTCAGCGCTGTTCCACAGACCCAGGAACAAACTGAAGGCCTTTTCTCTACCTCAAAAGACACAACTCAAAAGCTGCATCCTGCGGGCAGGAGTCTTTGCTCTATCATAACCTTTGCCACTACACCTGCCACTGACACACTGTCAGGTTTCCTTTTTACTGCCCTAGTAGACTGTTCAGAAATTCAGAAAAGGCCTCTAGAAAACTTGGTGATGGTGTTTGGGGTAAATTAGTTGCAACTAGGTGTATTTTTATGAAAAATGAACTGAATTTGAAAATCTAGGTTGCCAAATTTTGTACCATATGGCTTGGCCACCATCTTGGAAAATGGTGACTGCTTTCCAGTTTTCTTGTGATTGTGTAGAAAATACTACAATTGGTCTTCTTTATCCTAATTGACAGATTGTATCCACTCATCCAAACATTAAGATGAACTTTCAATTTTTAAAATTGCTTAATAAATAAAGTATTGGGACAAACTTATTTTTGTACAAAATTGCAAAGTTCACGATATTGAGGTTTTCAGGATAGGGAAGCATCCATCAACTGCTTGCGGACTCAGTTTTCAAAGTGCACTTTATTTTCATGTGAATTTTTTCTATGTGGAATTTTGAAAGGGCATGAGTAAAGATAGCTGAAAACATGCTACAAACACAGTTATTGTAAATACAATGTATATAAAACACTATATTATAGATGCACATAAAAATGTTATAGACAAAGCAACAAGTTTTCATTTGTAATTGCTCAAACTTTGGTCAGCATGCACTGGTCAGTTAAGAAGTGTACATTCAGACCATTAATCTGTTCACATATGTGGCTGCTTGGCTACATTTGCAACTTGGAGTACCCATGATTCTACTATTTTTACACTTGCACCAACGTACTCTGCATCTTTTTTTCTTTTCTTTTTTTTGCATCCACAAAATATAATTTCTGTGCAGGAATTTGGAATAGAGTCAATAGTCATGAGCGCAGATTTCAGTTCTCCATATGTCCATCCAATATTTTCAGGGCTTGGAATGACATAAATCTATATATTTGCCTGCTTCCACACCATACTCTGCTAGTGAACTCTTTTAAAATGTTGATGCAATGCATCTTGTGTAGGTGGCATTGATTCTGGTTTCTTTGGGTGAAAACAGACATGACGCTAACCACCCTTTAACCACCCTTGGTGGTTATTTATCATTGGGTGATTTCAGACGTGACGATATCACAGTGAACCACGCTCAATTCCGCGTGGTGGCTGTGATAGCATCACGTCTGTTGGGGGAAACTGATGTTTCCCCCCAGATGTTACCACGGCTGGGGATTGCATTCGACACGTGAGCAGCCGAAGCGGGGGGACCGGAGGCCGTCGCGTGTTGAATGCAATCCCATGGCGGGGTGAACCCCGGCGTCACGTCTGGTCGGGCGCCACGGCCCGGGATCACCGTCAGGACCCTGGGCCGTGGCGAATCCGGCCCGATGCGGCGGCCTCATTGGCCCCGCCGCCCACCCATCTCCCCGGAGGGCGGGCGGCGGGATCCCCCCAGCACGTCTGTTGCCTAGGGTGATTTCGGTACGGGGTCAACGGGCCCCGTTACGTCTGAAATCACCCCATGTTGCAGGACTGCATAGGGCACCAATACAGCCCTGCAACATGCATAAATAACCACCAAGGGTGGTTAAAGGGTGGTTAGCGTCATGTCTGTTTTCACCCTTTGTTGTGTTAACATCATACAGCAAATCTGATTGACATACATCACATCACAATTGTACAGTTGACATACAAATTTCTCAGCGTTGACTAGTTTCTCTGGTGTCAGTTCACCTTTGCCTAAACCCTTCAACAGATGGTGGTGTTTACACTTTCCACGCTGAAACCTTTGTGTGGTTGCTGAAATATGAAGTACTATCACAGTCAGTCAGAGCGTGAAAAAGTAAGTGTCACCTCACAATCAGGTTGTAAGATTTGTGGACATCCCATATATCAATGTACTCTCTGCACGTGTTCCAGATTTGATCCAGAGTTCTCTGCAAGTCATTGTGAGCAGGTATGCCAGCAAAAGTATCAAGACATCAGTGCATCTGCAGGAAATCACGACTTACACAATCTCTCATGAGGAATGTTGGTTGCATGTATGTAATGATGCATGTGTTGCCCTCCTCATGTGAAGCCTGTAGAGGAGTAGTATCCAATTTGCCATTTGATGCTCTTACCTCCAGTGGGTCAGCAAATGCCCCAGATATTACGATGTCCTTGGCAACTGGTACCTTTGCAGTTAGCTACATGGCCAAAACCTTTGCCAGGTCTGCTTTGTTGTCTGATAATGCCATAAAGTTCTTCCAGTTGGTAGGAAGAGGAACATCGCCATGGTCTACAACTTGGGTTATTGGTCTGGTGTCTTTTGCTTGATACTGTCTGACTGAACCTTTTATGGAGACAATGTTGTACCAATTAAATACAATATCAGTTCTTCTGTATGCCCGTCCATAATTTAGAACTGATTAAATGAATGCCTGGGCAAGATCCCCAAACATCTTTTCACTGAGAGGGACTCCAATGGAAACTATAAGAGCTTGTCCATAGATTATTTATTTTGGGGGGGAGGGGATGACAAGCAACACCTGCTGTTAAGACATCAGTCAGCACAGATTTCTGTCCAGTTCTTAATGCATAATTTGTCTCTGCATGTGACATCAGTACTGGCAGAAGCTTGTGTTGTAGCACCGCTGACACATCAACCTGACGTTGTCCCTCATAAGCAGCAACTAGATGCTGTAGAATACCTCTCTCTGCTTTAAGAATCTTTTCTTTTCCTCCTGTACACTTCACCATCTCATACAAAGAATCAAAGGTTCTGGGTTGTTTCTGTTCATTTTGGCATGGAATTCTCTTTGAGGGGATATTTCATTGTCATGAAGCAGCCTTTCTTTTATGAAAGTCATTAGCTGTGCTTTGCCAAAGTCACAAGCATTGATTAGAGAATCCTGGATATGTTTTGAGGCCAGGTCCTTATTGGCAAAGTTCTGCAAACATGGTTTGTCAGACTGTGGAAGACCTTGAAATGTTGAAGAATACTGAGCAATGAATCTTCATCTTTGTTGTTGCATTTCTGTGAATTGCTGACTTGATTGATTTTATTTCTTGTACTGGCTATTGCCATGACAAGTATAACAAATACATACACAAATACATATATAATATACATGACCATTTTTATATCCCTCCATTTTACATCTTACAACTAACCTAAAACCCACAAAGTTTAAGCCTATAGCTATAAATTAATAAATATAGATTACACATTTAAATACAAATCAAAATACACAATTAATAGAATCAAATTAAATTAAAATTAAAATTCGGATTCTCAGTAACCAGCAGAGAATCTTGTAATAATAATAATAATAATAATAATAACAATAGTTTATTCAGTGTGTAGCCAGCCATCACACAGTCAGGGAATACAAAAATGACAAACACATTAAATACATAACAAAAACCAGAATTACATTGTCAGAGATCAGGATCCATGTACCAGACAGCCTCCCTCACCTCCCTCGCCTGAAGCAAGCCTCCTCCCCTTTCTTAAAGCCAGCACCTTATAAAGAAAAAGGGCTACATCTTTAGTTATTTCCTCAACCTGCCCAGACAACAATGACACCCATACCTGGGAGTTATTCCTATGTGAGTTCAAGTGGGGCAAAATCCATATGGCACGTAACCCAGCATACCACTCGCAATACATCAAAATATGCTCCATGGTATCCGGCTTCCGCAATGGACAGTCACAAATAGCAGCCGACAGATGTCTCCCCATGAATCGACCCTCCGTTGCACCAGAGGGGAAAACCGCCAGCCTAGCCATTGAAAAACACCTACGCACTTGAGGGCTCAAGGGATACTGAAGGTACGTTGCAGAGGCGGGGGGATGCTCGTGAAGTTCCAAAAGCGGGATCAGTGATGACAGAGCTCTAAGGGTAGCATCCTCCTCTTGGATGGTGATGTCGGCCAACCTTTGAAAGAAGAGAGAACCTAAGAGCCCTAAAATCCAATAAATATAAAGAGTCCAATGCAAGGCCCATTGAACAGAGCTTGGCCCTCACCTGACTAACCCAAACATTTTCTGCCACCAAAACCATGACGGCTAATGGGGACGTATAGCAAAAAGAATTACTGACTTCATTTTGTTAGGGCTTCAACATAGGAAACCATTTCAGACAATGCATAGGTGTCCTCAGCTAATTGAGATCAAAGGTGATACAAAAGCACCATCAACTCAAAGCTGTTGGTGTCCTTGTGATTCCCACAATTCCATCTTCTCTCTTTCCAGTTTCATTCAGCCATTCTTGAGCCTGGATGGGGTTGACCTGATTGAATCTCTTGTTTGACCGCTTGATGACTAAGTTGCTGGTTTTGAATTCAGTAAGATTCCGTTGGCAACTGTTACATTTCTGCAGAGTAAACAATGCCCCACTTTGCATAGTTGTAGTTTGTAACACATGAAGAAATGTAACAGGGAAGCAAATGATTGGATATGATGGTCCTTTTGACATTGTGCTCTAGTGAACAGAAGAATCTCAGCCATTTCCATGTATTCCCACCACAGAGCAATTTGGGCAAGAAATCTGGAAAATGGCCACTCTTTTTCAAGATGGCAGCCAAACCATGCCGTACAAAATTTGGCAACCTAGATTTTTTAATTCAGCACATTTCATTCATTAAGATACACCTGGTTGTCACTAATTCCTCCAAAATGTCATCCCCTTCCACAATAATTTCTGGAAAACAACTGCCATTTTCCAATATGGTGGCCGACAATATGGTACAAAACTTGGCAACCTAGATTTTCAAATTCAGTGCATTTTCCCATAAAAAATACACCTAGTTGCTACTAATTCCCCAAGAATGCCCTCACCTTCCATAATTTCTGGAAATCTGACTAGTCTATAGCAGCTTATGAGCTCTAGGAGTGAATGGACTGAATGAAACTGCTGGAGCTCCACTGTTCTGCGGAGTCAGTGTAACCCACAGAGCTGGAGCAGTTTTTGTTTGGCAGGAAAGTTTGCTAAGCAGCTTCTCTTGCTGCCCATCTCTCTGCCAGTGTCAGGTGACCTGCTAAGAGGAGTGGTAACAGGTTTGATGAAGGGCCTCAGCATGATGAATTTTCCCCATATTGTAGATGTGCCAGTCCTGGAGGCCTCCCTATGTGATTTAATTAAAATCACCCCACCCCGATGTTGATTTCCATCACCGGGGGAGATGACCTATCTCCTGACTAGCTGTATCAGCTCCCAGAGCATTGCAAGAAAGCTGGCATAGCATTCTGCAGGAAGCAGCATGTCTCTAATAATAATACGTATGATTAACCCTCGTCCCTTGCCTTCCCATTCCCAAATGAGTCATCACACTCGCTCCCCCTGTCTCTCACCTGGTGGAGCATCTCTCCTATCAGCTCATGCTCAACCCCCTTCATTTTAGTTTGAAATTACCTAAACAGTCAGTGTAGCCTAGTGAATAACATGTTGGACTTGAACCTGGAAGATCCTATTTTAGCCATGAACTCACTGGGAACTTTGGGCAAGTCACTTTCTTTTGGCATCAGTTTTCTGGTAATAACAGTGGCCTGCCTCTCAGCGTTGTTACAAAGGTGAACTAGATAAGGATTGTAATGTACTTTGAACACTGGAAGTTCCATAGAAATTATTATTATTATTTTATTATTTAATAAAGTTGTAAACAATTTGGTACCAAGAGATTGGAGGAGGTCCAGTCAGCATACCCATAGGATGGAGCTGGGTGTGTATTCGACCCACATTCGTCCTTTTTCTCTACAGGCAAATCAGAGGGGGCGGTTAGATGGATAGGATGGGAGAGAGGTGCCGAAATGACTCCATTCATTCATGCTTGTGTCCAGAGTGGTGGAAGGTACAGCGCCCAGAGGAGGCAGAGAAATAACCTCCTGAACTGAAGCCCATACGGATGTTGGGGAGTTGGCTGGGAATGAAACAGTCTCTTCTGTTATGTCAAGCTGAATATCACCTTTCTGGACAGGCAGATAAGGGTGTGAGAGAGACTCCATTCTAATAACACTCCCTTTCCTGGAGGCACCAGCAAGGAATGAGAGCCATCCAGCAGTAGGTCAGTAAAGCCAACTATGCAGCTTCCTGGGGCTTAGGGGTGTTTGTGCATCTCTTCTCAGCCTTGCTGTGGCAGCAGCCTACCCGTGGATGCGACTTCCTGTAAGGGCTGATTCTCTCCTTCTTGTAATCGTCTGCTGCCTGGCCAGTGGCCTTCAAGTCAAGGTGCAGGGTCCAAGTGGCATAGCTGAGTGCTGCCTTCTGGACTGTTTCATCCTCGGTGGTTCGTCTTTGTCTTCGTTGTCTTTGTTACAAATAGTATCAATTCAACAATTGATTTTGCGCAATTTGTATGAAAGGATTGGCGTATCATTCAGGCAATGGGGTTGTTTCCCAACAAGTCTGGAAAACCAGATTTAAGTTAAAATGTAGGGGTTTGTTTGTCTGCAGAGTGGAAAATACATTACCGAGGGTTCTTCTTCATTATATTTCCCCTATTAGTATTGTTGTTTCATCAGGCAGGAAGGAATCTCCAAAAGTGTGTCTTGGTTCAGAGTATTCTCTCTCACCTGTTAGTTTAAATCCCCTCACTGAAGACTGTTCTGGTTTGGGGAAAGCTGATGAGTAGGGATGGGCGAACAGATCACGGTTTGGGTTTGGCCATTCGGTTCGGCTGCATTCGGTTCGTCCGTTCGGTTCGGCAGTTTGGTTAGTTCGCCGGGTTCAGGTTCGGCCGTTCAGTTCGGCCATTTGGTTCAGGTTCGGCTGTTTAGGAAATGTTTTGTTATGGGTGTTTTTGTTGTATTTTATATGGTTTTTTTGTTTTTTATTTGGTTTTATATGGTTTTTTTATTGTTTTGGTTTTTTTATATGGTTTTTTTTTTATTTAATTTTTTAATCTAATATTATATCTATCTATCTACACTAAATCTAACTGCTATTAAGTATTCTAAATTCTATGAACTAAATGGATTATCTAATAAGTACACAGATCTACTCCTACAAACACTAAAACTAAATCACTAACGCTATCTCTATCACTAAGCTAACTCCTACAACTGTCTACTGTCCCTAACCTATTTCTCTCTCTCTCTCTCTCTCTCTCTCTCTCTATCTATCTATCTATCTATCTGGGATGGGGGGGGAATCACAAACAACACAAGGTTTCAGTTTAAGGTTTAAGTTTCATTTCAGTACAAAACTGAAATGAAACTTAAAGCAATCTAAAAATCCTACTCAACGCCTGCTGTTCAGGAACAGTGACTAGCTCAGAAGGTGTTGGGAAGGGGGGAGGCAGATAGTTTCATTTCTTGCAAGCCTCTCCACCCCTGGTGCCTGGAAGTCTGCTCCTCAGTGACTGACACCTCCCTGTCATGTTTGACCTTCCAGTGAACCTTTTTTCGCCACCCAAACTCACCCAAACACGATCCGAACTGACCGAACTGTTCGGTCATTTCGACGTTCGGAATTGAGTTCGGTTCGACCAGTTCATGTTCGTGTTCAGATTCGGATTTGGTCGTCCGAACAGGCCGAGTTCGGGCCAAACTCTGAACTTCTGAACCGCGTTCGCCCATCCCTACTGATGAGGAGGTTAGTATCCTAAGCAGGGCCTGACTATGGAGTTTTGAAAAAGTTGTTGACAAGCATGACCTAAAGATATTATCCTGGAATACTGCAGGTTATAAGAATAAAATTGATGATTTTGATTTACCATTTTTAGTTAATCTTGATTTAATATTTCTTCAGGAAACCTGGATTGAAGTTGGGGATGCTCATCTGATATCATTAGCTGGTTTTCCCACTTTGGTTGAAGCATGGATTAAACAGTCTAAATGAGGTAGACATACATGTCACTGAACTGGCTTGTATAGTCTATTCCTGGAGAGGTGAGATTTGCAGCATCAAGACTGAACATGATCCTTTTTTCAGGCCTTGTCCTTTAAATTTTCGAATATCATTCTTATTGTGGTTTTGAATGTTTACATTCCCTCTGAAGGGGTAGTTTTTTATGAGAAGTTATGGATCAATTTAGAAGCTACTATTGAACAATTGATGAACAGTTTTCCCCAGTGCAATTTTTTTTTGCTGGTGGCAGATTTAAATGTTAGGATAGGATCTTGTGAGGAACATTTTGGTATTCTGAATGAGTCAGTAGGGAGTGTGTTTTTTCCCATTCTCCCCTAGAGTATCTGAAGACATGGGGTGTTTTCAGACATTACGCGGTCCCGATTCACCACAGCGGTGGGGAACCAAACCACACACACACACTTGTGGTCAAGGAGAGCCCCAAACAGACGTGACGGGATCGGGACCATGGCAGGGAATCGGGCCACCAGACCATGGCCCAGGGCAGCGCAACAGACATGACGCCGAATCCCAGCTGTGGTCAAAACACCCAGAAGCCACCGGGGAGGGGCGGGACACAGACATGGCCAGGGCCCCGATTCTTCTGCAATTTTTTCCCCAAAATTCTGCAACCCCAAATTGAAAATTCTGCGACCCCAAATTGAAAATTCTGCGACCCAATAAAGTTACAAAACAAGTCTAGCAAAATTAGTGATCCATTTCCTTGTACCAATGAATAAAAAAATCTGCTTATAATTTTTTCTGTGTATGGGTATTTCAAATATCA
>QEPC01013023.1:158889-177539 GCA_003113815.1 Sphenodon punctatus | reverse complement strand
CAGCTCCTAGCCCCCCCCAACACATGGTAAAGCAAAGGGCACAGCTCCTAACCCCCCCAACACATGGTAAAGCAAAGGGCACAGCTCCTAGCCCAGCTCCCAAAGGCAGAGCACGCAGCATGAAGCCCCCGCATGAAAGGCAGAGCGTGCAGCAGGTAAACTTATCTGAGTCCCCAGCTGGAGAGGAGGAGGCAGTGGCGGCAGCAAACAGCAGGAAGAAAATGGCTGAGGGAAACTTTTTTTCTCAAGAGGCCATGCAAGCCACTGATTGGCTTGTGGCCTCAACAAAGCAAGCCCCTGATTGGCTCACCGGTGAGACAATCAGGGGCTTACTACCAGTGAGCCAATCAGGGGCTTGCTTTATTGTTCACTGCCGGTGAGTCAGAGCAAGCCCCTGATTCACAGGCAGGGAAAGGGAAATCCGCGGGGATGTCCCTCGTTTCTGCGCTAATCCTGCCTAAGGCAGGATTCTGTGCAAAAACCACGAATCGCGGCAGCGCGTTTTTCACGAGGCCCTGGACATGGCCGTCTGAGGGCAAACAAAGCCAAACGTGCCAAAAGGGAACGTCCACACAAGGGAAACGGGAAGGGAGGGGGAAGAGGGAGAAGAGCCGCCGAGGTACCACACACAACAGGCACAGAGACAACGAGGGCATAGTGGAACACACAGCACAAATGCACACCCGGGGAAGGGGAAGGGAATGCCCCAGGGGCAGGGACGGCCACAGGGAATGGCAGTCAGACCCCCAACAACAGCACAGCCCACACGAGCACCCCCACAGCTACATAGTCAGTTCCGGAATGGGGGGACCCCGAAAGGTCAGGGTACAGGCACAGGGGGAGGCCACACAGAACAGGCAGCGACCCGGGCACGGTCCAGGAGGCACACATGGACCTCAAGCGAGGGTGTGATGGAGGGGAGGCAGGAGAGCTGGAGCCGTGCAGCCAGTCCAAAGGCACAACCCCCCCCCCAGAGGTATCTGGGAGGTGCAGTCCGGGGGCCTCAGAACCCTGATTTCACACAGGCACCTGGGGGGGGGCTGGGGTGCACGAGGGAGCGCAGGCAGATGAGGATGGTCAGCAGCACCCAGGGGAGCCGGGGGGCACTTTGGAGAGCTGGACCCGGACACCGAAGAAGGCAGCCACAGAGGGGAACAACGGTTGCAGAGGCAGACGGGGGGGGCCGGTGGGGCCCCCAGTGGGGCCTCGGAGCCACAGGCAGAGGTAGCAGAACCCCGGGAAGCAGGCAGCACAGCAGCATTGGTGGGACATCAAGGAGGGAGCAGGCAATGGACCACAGCAGCAGGGCGGAGGCGGGAGCTCACAGTGGGGCCAGCAACCAGGGCCCGGAAGGCACAGGGGGACTCACATCCAGCTGCAGAGGGCCACGTGGGGGCTGGAGGGGCAGGTGGCCCGCCAGGTGAATGAAGTGTAGCCAATGAAGCATACCCCTGTGAACCTCAGCACGGACATGTGGTGGGTGATGAGGTAGTACGCCTCAAATGGATCCTGCATGGAAAGCCCCAACTGCACATCGGAAGGGGACCACACACCTGACAGCGTCGCCAGCTCCGCCACGGTGGGCTCTGACAAGCAGAAATCAGCAGTGGGGGGCCACAGAAGGTGACCGAGCTCCAACAGCCAGTGATAGACCACCCCATGAGAGCACTGGTACCCACGGACCCTGTGAATGCAGCCAAAGTAGGACACAGCCAAGGCAGGGCCCCCCTCCGCCAGACAGACCGTGTAGGTGGCCGGGCTGCACATGGAGAAGGCAGACATGGTCTCCGCCGCAGACCACCCCGCATGCGAGCACCTTATCTCTGGAATGTGCCCATCGGGAAAGGGAACCAGCCCCAGCATCTCAGCATGCAGCCGGCAAATGCGGACACTCGCCTCATAGCCAAAGTAACGAAGGCCAGAGCTCAGGTTTGCATAGGCATCCAGCAGGCTGTCCGGGCAGCTCAGGAACAATTGCACGGCCAGGGTATGCCACAGGTCACACAGGGCCATGGTCTCGCGGAAGGTCCACGTATGGGGGGCCCCATGGGGGTCGGGAGGCCGGTGGAAGCACAGCCAGACATGGTCCAGCAAGCCAGGGGGACTGACACCACAGAAATGGGGGCCCACATTCCCTGGAGGGGCAGGAGGGGACGCAGGGGAGCCCCAAGGCCAAGCGATAAGGCCACAGGCCGCGACAAGGTATGGCAAACAAGTGAGGCGTGGGGTGCGAACCCAGCACAGCTGCAGGAACTGAGCACATAGACAGGACAGCCGACACACTAATCAGGCCGGCAAGGACACAATGTTGCCAACACAGAGAGGTGGGAGGTGATGACAGCAGAAATGCAGCTGCTGCCAGCACGCCTGGGCGCACACTGGTCTGTGTGCAAGGCCTCATGCAGGGGACAGCAGGTGCGCCCAATGGGCCGCCCCACCGCCCTGGCCCTCCCGTCCACCAGGAGCCGCCCGGGCCAGCCAGGGGGGGCGCCCCGGGCCAACACGGGTGCCCCCGCCCGGTCACCAGGTCACGACCCGTGGGTGGGCCTACACATGGCCGAGGCTATAATGGGGTCAGTAGCGCCCCACCTGAGCCAGCTGGCACCATGGAGCGAGGCCAGTTGGGCACCTGCAGGATGCACCTAGCGCTCTGTGCCAAGTGGTACCGCTCGCACACCTATCAGCTGCACCTCCTGACTGCAGAGGTGCACCTGGGTGCCCGCCTGCGAGTTGGCATGGCCTGGAGCGCGGCTAGGGCCCAGAGAGCCTACCACAGCCCAGCTCAGGGCTCAGTGGGTGTCCGGGATGGACCGGCAGGCCCTGATCTGTGGCCGGAACAGGGCCGCTGTGCTCCGCAAGGCGGCCGGGCGCATCCAATGGCGGAGGGAGACCATGGGGCGTGCTGCCCAGCTTGCAATGCTCATTGCCTGGTGGGTATGGGGCACGGAGTGGGCACAGAGGTGGTGGTCCTGGGCACTGGCTCAGTAGGACGAGGCCGCCTGGAGGACGCACTTTCGGATGGACAGGCTCACCCTACTGTGGCTTGCGGAGCTGCTCACGCCCTGACTGGAGCAACAGCACACCCCCATGAGGACCCCCATCCCCATGGTCCAGCGGGTGGTCATTGGGGTCTAGGCCCTTGCAACGCCCGACTCCTGCCGGTCCGTCTCGCAGCACTTTGGTGTCAGGGTGAGCACCATTGCCTGTGTCCTCCAGGATGTATGTGAGGCTGTGAAGAGCATTCTCCTGGACCAAGCGATCCAGCTGGTGGACCAGGAGGCCGTGATGGCCGGCTTCGTGGCTGGAGGGTTCCCCAACTGCATAGGCGCCGTGGACGACACCCACATAGAGATCCTCCGTCCCTCCGCTGGAGAGGCCGTGGAGTATGTTAACAGACACGGTTACCACTCCCTGCAGCTGCAGGCTGTCGTGGACCACCGGGGACAGCTCATACACATCTTCACGGGCAACTTTGGGCACAGCCACAATACCTGGATCATGACCATATCCCCCTTCTATGCCCGGATATACCACGGGGACTTTGCAGACATGGGGATGACCCATTTCGAGGGGGTGCTAATGCCCCCCTGTATCCTGGGGGACCCAGCCTATCCCCTCACCCGGTGACTGATGAAGGTGTACCGGGTCGCCAGGTCCCTGGTGCAGGCGCTGTACAATACCCACCTGTGTGCAAGCAGGACCGTGGTTGAGCTGGTGTTCGGGACCCTCAAGCAGCACCAGAGGAGTCTCGCTGGCTGACTGGACTACACGGTGGAAACCTCGGCCCTGGTGATAGGTGCCTGCTGTGTGCTGCACAATGTGTGCGAGACCGATGGGTCAGCCCTTGAATACCCCATGCCTCATCACTCTCCTGGACCTGTGCCTCTGTACGTGAACGCAGACAACCTGAGGGAGTACCAGTACACCAAGCATATCCGTGCCACCCTGTCCAGGCATATCAGCCGGGAGGCCAAGGTGTTGAGGGATCTAAACCCCGACCCCACCACCCTGGGACCTTCAACGGCTCCCTGGGCAAGCTTCTCTATGGCCATCGGTCTGCCCCCACCCCAGGGCCCAGGAACAGACTGAAGGAGACAGTAGTGGTGCCCTGACATTTATTCTCTCACCCAAGTACATGTGCCCCCTACACCACCACCCACCGCACAGGTTCTGTGCCCCCCCTCAGACCATCCTCTCCTGTCCCCCGCATCTCCCTGTCCCCCGCGTCTCCAGGGCCTCCCCCTCACCCGCCCTGTGGGCGCCACAGAGCTCTGGGAGCTCCCCTCCCTCCCACTGTCCATGTCCCCAACGGTGTCCTGGGAGACCTCGGTGTCCTGAGGGGTAGGCAGTGGTGGGAGGGAGGGAGGACCCGGGGCCTGAGGGCACCCCCCTGGGTGGCTTCTCCCTCCGGAGGCCTACAGGGACTGGGAGGCGGATGCGCAGCCCCAGCTGGCGTGGCAGCAGCTGGGGCAGTTGGGGAGGTGGTGGGGATGCCAAGGAGTCAGGCATCGGGGTCCAGGCAGGCAGGGTGCCCAGCGGGGCAGCTGCCATCACATAGGCACTCATAGTGCCAGCGCGAGGTCCTGATATCATGGGACCTATCCATTTTTGTGGAATGCTCCCACACCATCCCCTCAATGGCCTGTTCCAGCTGCCCAAACACCTCTACCTGCCTGCTGTGGTCCCAGCGCTCCCGCCTCCATTCCAGGCGCAGCTCTGCCTGGAGTTTCGGGTCCCTTGCCTCCTCCTGTTGCAGGGATTGCTCTGTGGTCGCCTCCATGCGATCCATGGCTGTTATCATCCACTCCCCCTGTTCCATGGTGGTGCAGACTATGTCCTCCACCTGGTCCTCCCTCCTGCGTCGTACCCGTGCCCGGTGCTCCCTCATCCGTTGTGCTGGGAGCACGGTCCCGGGTTGCTGGGGCCCNATGGCAAACAAGTGAGGCGTGGGGTGCGAACCCAGCACAGCTGCAGGAACTGAGCACATAGACAGGACAGCCGACACACTAATCAGGCCGGCAAGGACACAATGTTGCCAACACAGAGAGGTGGGAGGTGATGACAGCAGAAATGCAGCTGCTGCCAGCACGCCTGGGCGCACACTGGTCTGTGTGCAAGGCCTCATGCAGGGGACAGCAGGTGCGCCCAATGGGCCGCCCCACCGCCCTGGCCCTCCCGTCCACCAGGAGCCGCCCGGGCCAGCCAGGGGGGGCGCCCCGGGCCAACACGGGTGCCCCCGCCCGGTCACCAGGTCACGACCCGTGGGTGGGCCTACACATGGCCGAGGCTATAATGGGGTCAGTAGCGCCCCACCTGAGCCAGCTGGCACCATGGAGCGAGGCCAGTTGGGCACCTGCAGGATGCACCTAGCGCTCTGTGCCAAGTGGTACCGCTCGCACACCTATCAGCTGCACCTCCTGACTGCAGAGGTGCACCTGGGTGCCCGCCTGCGAGTTGGCATGGCCTGGAGCGCGGCTAGGGCCCAGAGAGCCTACCACAGCCCAGCTCAGGGCTCAGTGGGTGTCCGGGATGGACCGGCAGGCCCTGATCTGTGGCCGGAACAGGGCCGCTGTGCTCCGCAAGGCGGCCGGGCGCATCCAATGGCGGAGGGAGACCATGGGGCGTGCTGCCCAGCTTGCAATGCTCATTGCCTGGTGGGTATGGGGCACGGAGTGGGCACAGAGGTGGTGGTCCTGGGCACTGGCTCAGTAGGACGAGGCCGCCTGGAGGACGCACTTTCGGATGGACAGGCTCACCCTACTGTGGCTTGCAGAGCTGCTGATGCCCTGGCTGGAGCAGCAGCACACCCCCATGAGGACCCCCATCCCCATGGTCCAGCGGGTGGTCATTGGGGTCTAGGCCCTTGCAACGCCCGACTCCTGCCGGTCCGTCTCGCAGCACTTTGGTGTCAGGGTGAGCACCATTGCCTGTGTCCTCCAGGATGTATGTGAGGCTGTGAAGAGCATTCTCCTGGACCAAGCGATCCAGCTGGTGGACCAGGAGGCCGTGATGGCCGGCTTCGTGGCTGGAGGGTTCCCCAACTGCATAGGCGCCGTGGACGACACCCACATAGAGATCCTCCGTCCCTCCGCTGGAGAGGCCGTGGAGTATGTTAACAGACACGGTTACCACTCCCTGCAGCTGCAGGCTGTCGTGGACCACCGGGGACAGCTCATACACATCTTCACGGGCAACTTTGGGCACAGCCACAATACCTGGATCATGACCATATCCCCCTTCTATGCCCGGATATACCACGGGGACTTTGCAGACATGGGGATGACCCATTTCGAGGGGGTGCTAATGCCCCCCTGTATCCTGGGGGACCCAGCCTATCCCCTCACCCGGTGACTGATGAAGGTGTACCGGGTCGCCAGGTCCCTGGTGCAGGCGCTGTACAATACCCACCTGTGTGCAAGCAGGACCGTGGTTGAGCTGGTGTTCGGGACCCTCAAGCAGCACCAGAGGAGTCTCGCTGGCTGACTGGACTACACGGTGGAAACCTCGGCCCTGGTGATAGGTGCCTGCTGTGTGCTGCACAATGTGTGCGAGACCGATGGGTCAGCCCTTGAATACCCCATGCCTCATCACTCTCCTGGACCTGTGCCTCTGTACGTGAACGCAGACAACCTGAGGGAGTACCAGTACACCAAGCATATCCGTGCCACCCTGTCCAGGCATATCAGCCGGGAGGCCAAGGTGTTGAGGGATCTAAACCCCGACCCCACCACCCTGGGACCTTCAACGGCTCCCTGGGCAAGCTTCTCTATGGCCATCGGTCTGCCCCCACCCCAGGGCCCAGGAACAGACTGAAGGAGACAGTAGTGGTGCCCTGACATTTATTCTCTCACCCAAGTACATGTGCCCCCTACACCACCACCCACCGCACAGGTTCTGTGCCCCCCCTCAGACCATCCTCTCCTGTCCCCCGCATCTCCCTGTCCCCCGCGTCTCCAGGGCCTCCCCCTCACCCGCCCTGTGGGCGCCACAGAGCTCTGGGAGCTCCCCTCCCTCCCACTGTCCATGTCCCCAACGGTGTCCTGGGAGACCTCGGTGTCCTGAGGGGTAGGCAGTGGTGGGAGGGAGGGAGGACCCGGGGCCTGAGGGCACCCCCCTGGGTGGCTTCTCCCTCCGGAGGCCTACAGGGACTGGGAGGCGGATGCGCAGCCCCAGCTGGCGTGGCAGCAGCTGGGGCAGTTGGGGAGGTGGTGGGGATGCCAAGGAGTCAGGCATCGGGGTCCAGGCAGGCAGGGTGCCCAGCGGGGCAGCTGCCATCACATAGGCACTCATAGTGCCAGCGCGAGGTCCTGATATCATGGGACCTATCCATTTTTGTGGAATGCTCCCACACCATCCCCTCAATGGCCTGTTCCAGCTGCCCAAACACCTCTACCTGCCTGCTGTGGTCCCAGCGCTCCCGCCTCCATTCCAGGCGCAGCTCTGCCTGGAGTTTCGGGTCCCTTGCCTCCTCCTGTTGCAGGGATTGCTCTGTGGTCGCCTCCATGCGATCCATGGCTGTTATCATCCACTCCCCCTGTTCCATGGTGGTGCAGACTATGTCCTCCACCTGGTCCTCCCTCCTGCGTCGTACCCGTGCCCGGTGCTCCCTCATCCGTTGTGCTGGGAGCACGGTCCCGGGTTGCTGGGGCCCCTCGGGCTGCCCTGTAGAGTACACAGATGGTGGTGGTTAGCCCCCCTGGCTGGCCGGCCCCTGGCTGGGGACATGGCTGGGGGTGTGTGGGCCCCCCCGGGTTGTCGTCCGGCCCCCCCAACTTTTCCCAGTGCCCCAGCTCCCCCCGCATGACCCGGGTCCCCCTCCCAACCTCCTTGGGCCCCTCCCTCTTTGCCAGTGTGCCTTACCTGGGCCCTCTGGCTGCTGCCAGGGCTGTTCCCCGCCAGCCTCCTTGTCCTCCTGTCTCTGGTGCTGGGACGTGCCGTGCCCTGTGGGGATATGGGGTGGGTGGGTGGAGGAGGGCTGTATGTGTGCCCGAGCGACCCCCCCCGTTCCATGGTCTGGGGTGGACAGGGCCTGCCCCCTGGCTGGGCCTCCCTCCTCCCCCCCTTACCTCGCCCCTGGTCTGTCTTCCCTCCCACCTACTCGCTTACCCTCAATGTCTGTCTCCGATCCCTCTGAGGCCGACCCCTCCGAGGCCAGCCCCTCCATGTAGCTGGGGTCCCCCATTGATCACTGGCTGAGGGTGACCAGTGTGCCGGCCTTGGAGTCGTCCTGTTCTGCCAGGGGGTGGGAGCTCTCTGGGCTGGTTCTGGGGAGGGGCCTGCTGATCCCCGAGGTCCCTGGGTGTTCCTCCTGGGGGTGCCTTCTTGGGGGCCAGCGAAGGGGGGGGTACATCGGCCTGCTCCCTGCCCTGGACCACGGTGCTCCCCACGAGGCGTGAGGCTACTATTGAGCCCTTCATGTGCAGTATGCAGTCCAGGGCATCATAGGAGGGGGCAGTCCGGACTCCATGCCCAGACCGCTGGTTGTTGTCCCGAATATCTTTGTATCCCCTCGTGAGTTCCTTGGCCTTTGATCGGCACTGTGCCACGGTCCTGTGATGCCCCGCCACCTCCATTTCCTGCACGTTCTCCAAGAACACGTGTTCATTGCACTGATTGAGCGCGAGCTCCATTTGATGCTCCAGGGTCCCCCAGATGCGAATGAACTCCTGGGTCTCCCTGAGCCCCCATGCCCCCTCTGTTGTAGGGCTGTCTCCCCCATGGTCCCTCTGGTTCCTCCTCTTCCTGCTCCTCCTCCTCCGCCTGGGCTGTGCCCGTCTCCTCCGGGGGCTCGGGCTCCCGGGCCCGTTTCCATGTCTGCGGGACATGGGGATGTGTGTGTGGTTGGTTGCTGTTCTGCCCCCGTCCTGCGGCCCACCCCCCTTCCTGCCGTCCAGACCTCCCCCCTAGGTGTCCCTGTGCTGCCAGGTCCCCTCCCCTTTGGTCCCCTTACCAGTTTCCGGGGTGCCTCCTCCCCCAGCCCTGTCATTGTCCCCGGGGCGGCCCATCCTGGCTGCTGCTGCTGCTGTCCCTCCACCTCCTTCATGTGCAGCACAACCACCTCCTCCTCTGCCTGCGCCTCCTCCTCCACCTCCCTTGCTCTCTCGCCCGCCATTCTCCTCTCTCTTCCGCCTCGCTCCATCCCGCCACGTTTCCCTGCTGCTGTGTGCCCTTTAAATCTTCCTCCACGGCCTGTGTTGTTGCTGGTTGCCTGGCAGCGACATTGCGTGCTTTGTCCCTAGCTGGGAATCATTTCGTTTGCTTCCGACTGGTGGTTGCCATTCAGACATTACCATTTTTTGTTTCCCGTTGGGAATCGCATTGACCACGTTTTCGGAGATGGTCCGGGCCGGAGCTCCGGAAGCGTGCTTGCTTTTGACCCCTGCTGGGTATTGACTGTGGTGAACATCTGGCAGCTGCTGAACAGACATTCAGGGTGCTTTGGCCCCGCCGCGGGATTGACCGTGGTTCACTGTGGTTGACTGTGATCTCGTAACGTCTGAAAATACCCATGGTGTTGAATAGTTTTGGACAAAAATTGCTAAATAGTCTATAAAGATTTCATCTGGGGGTTTTAAATGGCAAAGCAGGAAGAGACAGGCACTGCTATCTTACCTATATTTCCTCTCTTGGAAGGAGTGTAATAGATTACATGATGACTAAATCAGATTGGAGATGCATCAAAGATTTTATGGTCTCCACAAAAGGGGATAGTGATCATCAACCCTTGGAGCAGGCCTTAAGTCTCCCCTGCTTGATAACTGTTAATAATTCAGATATAGGAAACTTTGGTGGGCGGGGGAGAGTCCCCAAGTTAGCTGGAAAACAATTTTTAGTTAAGTGGAATGCCAGGGTTAGCATGGAAATTAAGACTGTATTAGGAACATGTAAGTTGCAGGTTTTGAAAGGTTGGTTTATGAAGACCCATGCCCCTCATCTTACTGCATCTTCCTTTGAGGAGCTGATGGCTAATGTGAGCAGGGCCCTAGTCTCCTGGGGGCTTTTTCTTAAGCAAGAAGATTTGGTTTGATAAGTATTGTAGATCCTCTAAGAAGGCCCTGAATAAGTTAAGTAGACATGTCAGAGCCTTTAGCTCAATGGAGAATGTGTTAGGACTGGCCAAATCAAGGAGGGCCTATTAGAAACTTGTAAGGGAGAAGAAAAAGGCACATTATAAATCTCTTTGGCAAGATTTTGAGACAGCAGCATATGGGGGAAACTCCAGTAAATTTTGGAAGATGGCAGCTTGGGGTTTTGGGAATCCTCCTCTCTTTTCAAATCCTTCAATAATGCTGCATATGCCTTGCTGGCAGGCGCGGTCCATCCTAAGGAGTGGAGGGGGCTGTGTCCCCCCGGCTTCCCAGCCACAAGTACATGCCCCCCCCCCCGGGACAGTCCCTGTCAGATTCCCCCAAACTCAGTTGGACCAGTTCAGCAGCGACAGCTGCGGCATCGCTGCTTCAACGCAGCTAATATCGCCACACTTCCAGGTCTTGGGGACGTTCTGCGCATGTGTGCACCCAGCCTGCCGCGGCATCTCCTATACGTGGTCGTGGTGCTGGCGCTTCCATGCTGTGTGCGTGTGAGAGAGAGAGAGGCAAGTGCAGTGATATACTTTCACTCTAACAGGGCCCTGGCTTTTTATTTTCCCCCCAAGGAAACCCTTTTAAGAAAAGGGGTCAAAAGATTATGCATGGTTCCCAGTGTTTGTATTAGATACAAGCGTGTTTGAGCAAATATAGGAACGTCTAAAATTCCTGATTGGCAGGGAGAAATTTTCTCACTTAAGTCAGTGAGGGGGGTGGTAGGATTTTAGCTCCACTTTTACATTTTGTTGTTTTTATGTGATATTGTATTTAATGTATAGTATTTTTTAATTTATTTTCTATTTTTTATATATGTATTTTTACATTGATGTTGTAAGCTGCCACAGCAGGAGGAGGCGGTAGACAAATTGAACAAAATAAATAAGTCCCTTTTAGCTTGGTGTGATAGCAATTGCTATGCATTGAACTTAACTAGGCATCCTGTAACTAGGCATCCATCTTCTTCTTTCCTTGTGTAATCAGCAGATCTTGTATTATAGAATTTCAGAAATAAAGTATCTTAGCCATTGCCTGCTTTGATCTTTTTCCTATGCAACACAGATGGGGTTAAATTAGTGCAATTTTAAAAAGCCAGTGCTACAAACGAGCTAGCATTCAGAAAGTTAAAAGCAGAGGCGAATACAGAGATACATAATTAGAATGTTAGGGGTGGGGTGTGCTTAACGGCATAAGCAAAAATATTTGGGGGTCCCAAGTGTAATAGAAATGAAGGTTTGTGTCTTAAGCTAATACTCAGTCTAGCAATAAAATCGATCTACTGTGGTGTTGACCTGAATAAATGCTTTTAATGGCAGTGGGTGCCAAAGGTAGACCCAATAAACATGTTCATCAACTGTGTTCTTGTTTCTGGAGGTTGGTTTGAAATGCTACTTGCTCTTTATTTGTGTTGGAGAATTTAAGAACGCCAAAGAGTGGTTTTAAACTTGCTCCACAATGAGAATGGTTTTGGTGCATTTGATTTCTCTTTGGAGAAAGTTGACCATCAGGGTGCAATTCTTCACCCATTGAACTCAATGGTTTAGCTTCCATGGATTTTACTGGTGGAGGATTTGCTCCCTCTGAAGTCAAGGCATGGATGCAGGGATCTAGTATTTTGTATCAATGATCCAGCACCGGGGAGTTTTAAATACAAAAGGCTATGATGCTGCAGCTAGTAGATTCCTTCACTGGTGTATTGCCTGCTTCCTGGTGCATTGCCTGCTGGTGGTTATTGGAGACCGGTTCCTACCCAGTAGACTTAGTCTAAGAAGGACAATGGTGAGGGGAACTCAGGGAGAGAAAGTCACACACATTTCCATTTTTTACAGATGGGGAACTGAGGCTGTAAAATTCTATATTAATTTCAAAATTTGGCTTGACCCTGCCTACTGTTGGCTCTTCCCCCACTGCTGGCCTCTTGATTCTGCCTGGGGATTCGTCTGGAGGTAATTTCAGGCGTGACGGCCCCAGAGGCCCGCCGCGCTGAATCACACACTGTCAGAAATCAGGCCGTCCGTCCTTTAGACGTGCCGGCCTGATTCGCACTGGGGATTCGGGAGGGGGAGAGGCGGTGTGGGGTGACGTGCAGCCACACAGCCCCGCCCCCTCCACACTCCCCCGGCCGCCCGCCCTCTAGGAGACAGGGGGGCACAGCAGCCAATCCAGCCACTGCGCCCAATCCCGTCCCGTGGTTGGGCCCGGATTCCCAGACAGGGCTGGTGGCCAGACGTTCAGCGTGACCATTGCCAGCCCCGTCCCGGATTGTGGCCAATCTAACCACGATTCCGGAGGTGAGGCCGACCTCACCTCCGGAATCGTGGTTATTTTGATTCCTGCCAGGTATTCCCCGTGGTGAACATCTGGCAGGAATCTTTTAACCGTTACAGGACAAACGGCCGCCACAGGGGATTCACTGTGGTTGACCATGGTCTCGTAACGTCTGAAATTACCCTGGGTCTCCAGGCCCTCCCCAAAAGTTTGGCGTCAGGCGAGGCATGTCCTCAATGTTTTCTATCTCCAGACTTCTCTGTGACCTCCTTCTCTGTTCCTGTGTGTGCAGGGCAGGTGAGCATTCGCGCTGCCTGGTGTTGTGTCATTTCTATTTAATTTCTTGTAGCTTCCAATTCCTTCTGGAGTGACTTGTCTAACAGCTTAGCAACCTATGAAGTTGAGATAAGGATCACTCATTTCCTCTGGTTTTTCATTGTGTCCAGCAGGTACAGATGCAGAATAATAGCCACTCATGGCTCAAGCCTACATCAAGGGTGACTGACACAGCTGTGTGCCTACCGGAGATGACTGTGTTGCTCCTGGCCAGTGAAGGATGTGCCTTTCTTTTAGCCCTTACAGCACTTGTAGACAAGTTCATAATATTCACTTAGCTGCCAAAGTCTATCACTTGGAACAGCCATGGCAGAACCCAGTAAATTCACTCCACAGCACCATACTGGGGATTGCAATGTTCTGTGCCAGACAGCAAATTAGTCTAGCCCTTCCCCCAACACACCCCTGGCTCCAAGGCAAGGTCATAGAATCATAGAGTTGGAAGGTTCCTCAGAGGTCATCTTGTCCAACCCCCTGCTCTGTGCAGGAAATTCACAGCTACAGCAACTTTGACAGATGGTCGTCCAGCCTGTGTTTGAAAACCTCCAGCGAAGGAGAACAAACCACCACCCTAGGCAGCGTCTGTTCCACTGTCAAACAACTCTTACCGTTAGGAATTTCTTCCTAATATTTAGCCAAAAACTGCTTTCTCGTCATTTGAGCTCATTGGTTCTAGTCTTGCCCTCAGGAGCAACAGAGAACAAGTCTACTCCATCTTCTATGTGACAGCCCTTCAGATATTTAAAGACTGCTATCATGTCTCTACTTAGTCTTCTCTTCTCCAGGCTAAACATACCCAGCTCCTTCAACCTTTTCTCATAGGACATGGTTTCCAGACCCCTGACCACCTTTGTTACTCTCCTCTGAACCCATTCCAATTTGTCAGTGTCCTTCTTTAAAATGTCCTTCCCACATCCAGGGACGTATGGGCCCTGTGATATGGTGGTGTGGGCTCCCTCCTCTAACATAGGAAGTATGGACATGCACTGACTCACCCATTAGAAAAAAGAAAATGCTGTCATAATTGTTTGTTTAATTAAACATAGCCCCACAGCAGGGGGTGAGACTCCCTGTATTGCAGGTCCTGTGGACAAGTATGTTATACATGTGTTGTTTCTAGTTTACTTATTGACCCCACGTGTTGAGGCCCCCTCCCAAATTTCTGCAGGCCATCACAGACGGGATCCCCTTGTTTGAGACTCTGTGGGCACATAGGGTATTTTCAGAAGTGACGGGCTTCTGGACCCACCACGCTGAATTCCAGACCAGGACCATTCCCCACTCCTGGTTCGTGATTAGGCTGGCCGTCCTTCAGACGTCCCGGCTGCATCACTACTGAGAATCAGGGAGGGTGCAGAGCCAGGGCAGGGCTGAGCAGTGCATCGTGCAGCTGCATGACCCCCCCCGCTTCCGTGCTCCCACAGCTGCCCGCTCTCAGGGAGATGGACGGGCACAGCAGCCAATGACCACCGCTGGTGGTCGGGACCACAATCAGGAATTGATCAAAATAACAGATGTTACTTTTGGCCCTTTCCTAATCATGGTCAATCTAACCACGATTCCAGCTCTGTGGCCGGCCGCAGGGCCAGAACCATGGTTACAATTGATGCCTGCCGGATGTTCACTGTGGCGAACATCAGGCAGGGATCAATCAGACGCTACGGGGATCACAGCCACCCCACAGTAGTCACTGTGGTTCAGTAGGGTTCACTGTGATCCCATAGCATCTGAAAATACCCATAGTTTGTGTCAGTGCTTTGCACATTCCGGTTATCATTTTGCGTTTATTTATGTACCCCATGAATTGTGGGATCTGCGGGGGCTCCTAACAAATGGGCCCTGTGTGGCTGAATGATATGCACATGCCTCCAGGGTCTGGAAGAGGGTTGGCATGGTGTCATGAGATTGGGGTCTCACTACCCCACTCTAGGCTGTTTGTGACTCAGTTTCCCTTGCTTGCAGCTCTCACTGGACCAGCTCTCTCTAGAACTGATTCAGCCTGCAATGGGTTAACCCTCTTGTCACCTTTAAACCTCAGAGTTTCCCCAAGCACGGATTCTTCTCTCTAGATCTACCTGTGTTTGAAAACACAGAATTTACCCAAACTCTGTCAGTCCAGTGTTAGGAATTCACTTAACCACATTAGGTTTAGTTAAAAGAAGCTAAATATGTAAATCATGCAGTGCTAGATTATACTCAGAGTACAGTAAATCAAAATAACATTTCCCAAAACAAAATCTACAGTTTTAAAAACCATTTCCAAAACAAAAAACTTTCCTTCAAAACCATTTCACAAAATATATTTTTCCCTAACTTAAACTCAAAAAAACATGAAAATTAATTACAATTGCAATTCATAAAACATTTAACATAAATTACATCAAAACGTAAACACCAAAAAGCATGAAAATTATTTATCTATATTGCATAATTTAAATTTACCATTGACATTAATACAATATATATACTTTATTACCATAATGCCTTGCTGTTATAACTATTTACCAATAACTAAGCTATGACATTTCTTTACAGGTCATTTCTTTATTATCATAAGTAGTCTACAAACAAATTTTTTGCAGTGCCTTAACTCTGTCCTTATGTGCAGAATTGCATTGTATAAGTCATTTCATTGTATAAGCAGTTGTATAAACATTCATTGTAATAATTTCATTATATAAAGTTTATCCAGTTTCTATACATGTAAAGGACAGAGTTAAGATGTTGGGGAAACTTTTTTGTAGGCAGCTTATGATGATAAAGAAATAACCTGTAAAGAAACAATGTCATAGTTTAATTATAGGTAAATAAATAGTAATAATAGCAAGCCAAAGTATGTGTTGTATTAATGTCAATGGTAAATTATGCAATATAGATAAAAAAAGGTATACATAATTTCCACGCTTTTTGGTGTTTAAGTTTTGTTGTAATGTATGTTGTTAAATGATTTTTTAAAATTGCAATTATAATTTTCATGGCTTTTGGGAGTTTGTTAGGGAAGAATATATTTTGTGAAATGGTTTTGAAGAGGAAAGTTTTTTGTTTTGGAAATGGTTCTACCTTTAATGTTTTTTTAAATGGTAAAGTTTTGGAAATTTCCCAAAACAAAAGTTTTTTATGATGTGATTAATATCGTGATTAAAAATGTTAAAAGATATCACATGTCAGTTATATATGGGTGATTTCAGACGTTACGAGATCACAGTGAACCACGGTGAATACCCACCTGTGGTCACTGTGCCTCGAACGTCTGTTTGGCGGCCGCCAGATGTTCGCCACAGTCAATACCCGCATGAGGTCAATTTGAACCATGCTTCCCGGGCTAGCCGGGGGAATGTCCTGGGAAGCGTGGTCAAAGAGATCCTCAGCGGGGACCAAAAAAAAATAACGTCTGGCTGGGCATCACGGCCCGGGATCACCGGCGGGATCCCGGGCCGTGGCGAATTCGGCCAGACGCTGCGGCCGCATTGGCCCCGCCGCCCGCCTGTCTTCCCAGAGGGCGGGCGGCGGAGAGCGTGGAGGGGGCAGGGCCGTGCGGCCGCACGTTGCGCCGCGTGGCCCCGCCCCCTCCCAGATCCCCCACTGGGATCCCCCGGCACGTCTGATATGGCGTGACGGGGTCACCCCGGCGGGGGATGGATTCGGTGTTTTCGGTACGGGGCCAAGCGGCCCCGTAACGTCTGAGAACACCCTATGGTTCACTGTATCATGGACACATTATGTCTCACACTGATACAATGTACCTAAGACAGGTTTTAGGAAATGCTCTGTTTCTCTCTTTCTCTTTCTCTCTCTCTTTCTTACACACACACACACACACTTCTCCCCCCTACACTCACTCATTCTATACCCTACATTCTCACTTTCTCTCACATACACACACACACACACACACACACACACCATGCAGAAACACAGGCACTCCTGCTTTCCATTCCCCTAAGGATAAATCATTTCTTAATCTTGCTGCTGCCACTGGAATTTTAATTCTAACCTTAAAATGTGTTTGTTTATTTAAAAAATCCCACAATAAATAATTCTTCAATTCTTGTCCAACTGCATCTGCTAAGGTTGCAGTTCTCCCCAGTTTTGTGTCACCAGAGAAATTGATCCATGCCTTCATTTTTTAAAGTTATTGTTCAGCACTCTATTGTGCTTGAATACACTTTGGGGTTTGCAGCCATTGGACCAGGAGAAGGGAGGTCTGGAGTTTCCACTAAGGTGTTTTCCCTGAACTCAGCACTGCCTGAATGTTCAAGGAAGATCAGCGAAGCTCTAATGCATTTGCTTAATTAAAGATCTTATTCACTAAACCAAAGCTTGATAGGCATTTGACTGTGTAAGGCTCTTAGTTCTTGTTGCAAGATTATTTATCAGAAGACAGAGGACTTTAATCTTTACTGAGAATAAGATGGGTATAGAATAGTGAAAATATTGTCTGTCGTATCATTTTCATTTTGCTAGTCTTGGAGGTTATTTCTTGTTCTTTCAGGAATGTTGAAGTATAAAACCCATTGGTGAGTAACTCTGTTTTTGATGTTAGCAAACATCATTATGGTTATTCAGAGCCTGTGCATTCCCTAGAGAAAGAATTAAACATTTCTCTTCAAATAAAAATAAAGGGAAAAGCTGAAGTGAGAAGTGTCACTGCCTGGTTTTGTATTAAATCCATTTTTACTTGATACACAGCATATTGAACGCTGCCTGCAGTAGCATAGTCACAGTTTACCCAAACGAGATTAGGAGATATAAAAATGTTAAATAAATTACTGACGATGTAGGATAAAATTTGGGCACAAGAAAAGGATTGGGATGAAATTAAATTTTTCAAGTTCTGAGACTCAATACAGACATGTGTCCAATAAAAGGCTATCTTGCATGTCTTTGTTGCTCTGTGGAGTTGCAGCATTTTATTTAAGTTTGAAAAGGGGTTCATACAGGCAAAGAGGATTGGGAACTACTAGACTAAGACACTTGTAAAAGTGTCTCCCTCTGCGTATGTTTCCTGCCTGGATCCTGGATTGCACTGGGGTGGGTGGGGAGGTTGCTGGAGAACTGTAGAGCAGGAGTGGAGGTCAGGGGAGGAATCCATCATTTTACTTTTCTCTGGAATTCTCTTTACTTGCAGCTACGTAGCATTTTTTTTAAAAAAATAAATATTGATCTTCCTCTAGCTTGGGCATGTTTATTGCTTGCTCTTTAGTGTCTCCACTCCAGCTCTAGATAAATCATTCAGGGACAGTGACCAAAGAGATAGAAAACAGCCTTAACGAGAGTTATCTACGTGACTCACGGTTGCTAATTATTGATTGCATGTGATGTAGGGTGATTTCAGATGTGACGGGCTGGCGGTTCACCACAGTGGACCCCGAGGGGGGGTGAAGACATCAACCACCCCCCGAGGCCATAAAAAGCCCCGAACAGACGTGACGGGGCCTGGACCACGGAGGGGAATGAAGCTGGCAGATCACAGACCGGGGCGGCACAACAGACGTGACGCCGATCCCCTGCCATGGCAAGCACACCCAGAATCCCCCGGACAGGGGCGGGACACAGACATGGCCGCCCGAGGGCAGACGAAGCCAAAAGACACCGAAAGGGAACGCCCACAGCAGGGAAACGGGAAGGGAGGGGGGAGAGGGAGACTGAGAACAGGCGCATGGGTCCCATACACAGCAAGCGCGCGCGCACACACACGCACGCACGCAGGCACGGAGGATAGCAAAGACAGGGAAGGGGGGGGACAAGGGGGACCAGACACCAGGGAAGGCAGGCCGGGCTCCGCAGGGTGTGTGTGCGATGCGGGACTGGGAAGAGGGGAGGAAGGGGCACAGGGGGAGGGCAGGACACCGGCACTGGGTATAGCACACCCCCCAGCAGGACGGTCCCCACGGGCACCCCCCACAGCAAACACACAGTCCCGGAAAGGGGGGGCCCTGCAGCTCAGGCGAATGCCACAGCGGG
>QEPC01013023.1:129217-157036 GCA_003113815.1 Sphenodon punctatus | reverse complement strand
ACCACCACCGCCTGTGCCCCTGCCTCCCCCTCCTCCTCGCCCCTCGCTCTCTCCTCCGCCACCGCTCTCTTCCTCCTCCTCCCTCCTCGCTCCATCCCGCCACGTTCACCAGCCGCTTTTTCCCCTTTAAATCTCCCTCCGGTGAGTGTGTTGATGCCGGTTGCCTGGCAGTGACGTTGCGCTCATTGCCCACGCCTGGGGGTGATTTCCTTTGATCCCGGGTGGCGGCTGGCGTCCAGACGTGACTTTTGGTTGATCACGGGTGGGGATATTGTTCACCACGCGTCCACGGGAATTGGTTCGGCTAGCCCAGGAAGCGTGGTTGGAATTGGACCCGCGCGGGTGTTCAGCATGATGAACATCTGGCGGCTGCCGAACAGACGTTCAGGCCGCCTTGGCCCCGCCGCGGGGTTCACCGTGGTTCACTGTGGTTCAGCGTGATCTCGTCACGTCTGAAATCACCCATAGTCAGTCACAACAACAACAGACACCCACCTTGCTCTCATCTCTCTCTCAAAAACACAAACTTACTGCCCCCCCCAGCTGAGATTGCTGCAGGGGGGCATCGCAGAAAGCTCTGCTAGTGAGTGGAGGTGGCCCATTTCTTGGGTAATGTCCCTCGTGCCTGACAGAGCTTTCATCCAACCCTATTGGATTTCAAGCAGGATGAGCAGAGCTTCCCCCAATGCTCCCTGCAGTGAATCCCCCTCCTGCCTTCAGGGGATTTCACCCCTGCAAGTAGCTTCTCTGCAGTGCAACATTGCTCTCCACTCTAGTTGAATGCAGGGGATTTTACCCATGCTGGATCCAAAGTTGCAAAACCAGGATCCAGCATCTTGTGGGGGGGCTGAGGCTGGATGCAGGTCCCACAACTTTGCATCCAGCGTGAGGGTGTCCGCATTCAAGTGGAGTATTATAATAATAATAATAATTAATAATAAGCTTTTTATATAGCGCCAGCATTGTACCTGGCACTATACAGAGAATAAAATAGAGACAGTCCCTGCCCAAGAGCTTACAATCTAAAGACAGGGGGAGGGGAGACAGGGAAGGGGGAACAGAGGGAGAGACGAGGGATGCAACATTCATGAGGATGCGAGAACTTAGGTACACGTTCTTGACTTGGTTACAGTAAATTATGAGTTTGCAGATAACCGGTAGGGGATAGTCCTGGGTGGGGATGATTAGCAGGAGTTAGGAAGGGTGGAGCGGAAGAGGTGGGTTTTGAGGAGGGACTTGAAGGTACAAAGGGAAGGGGCAAGGCGGATGTGGGTAGGAAGGGAGTTCCAGGCGTGTGGGGCAGCGAGGGAGAAGGGACGAAGGCGCTTGGGGGAGCAGGGGAGACGTGGGAGGGTGAGAGAGGGGATGGAAGAGGAGTAGAGGGCTCGAGCAGGGGTTCAGAGGGAGATCAGGGCAGAGAGGTAGGGGGGAGCAAGGTTGTTAAGGGCTTTGTAGGTGAAGATGAGGACCTTGTGCAGAATATGCTCAGGAAGGGGGAGCCAGTGGAGGGAGGAGAGGAGAGGCTGCACATGGTCAAAGCGAAGGGCTAGGTGGATGATCCTGGCAGCAGAGTTTTGAACAGAGATGAGGGAAACAAGGTGAGAGCGGGGAAGGCCAGCGAGGAGGAGGTTACAATAGTCAAGGTGTGAGTTGACTAAGGCGTGGATGAGAGTTTTGGCAGAGACAACCGACAGAAAAGGGCGGATCTTAGCAATGTTGTGCAGGGAGAAGCGGCAGGATTTGGTAACGGGGTCAATGTAGGGTTTGAAGGTGAGGTGCGAGTCGAAGATGAAGCCCAAGCTACTGGCTTGGGGGACAGGGAGGATGGAGACGCCGTCAATGGCATTTGATAGGGGAGAGGGAGGATTGGGAGGGAAGATAAGAGTAGAGACAAGGACGCCATTGAAGCAAGCAAATCCCTTTTTCCTGTACCCGAAACGCAACTAAGAACGACTCCAAGCCATAAGGAGTTCTGCTTGGGGGCTGAGCTCTGCACGCTGCTTTGGGACTCAAACCTTGGTGCCCCATTAAAACTTCAGCGAAGCCAGAAGTGAAATTTAGGACCCAATCCTGGCCAGGTTTTGCTCCCCACTTCCTTCCATCCTTGACTCCCCTTCTCAGTACACCACCTTGGGGGGGCGGGTGGGGTGTAAGGAAGTAGCAGCAGCTCCCAGAGCCCTTGCCACGCACTGTGGAAACCATCTCCTAAGCAAAATAAACCAAGCCCTCCAGGGACGATTTCCTCCTTGGGGCAGCTTGCTTCTCCATCGGCTTCTGGACATGTCAGCGAGTGCACACACACGGAGACATAGCCCAAAGATAAACTGGGGCTTGTCTTGGAAAGAGGAGGCATGTTTAAAATTAATAATAATAAAATAGTAACGAGTGAATCCCCCTGCAAATTTAGTACAAAGAGAAAGCCCCAAGCCCCCTTCACTGCTCCCCGGTGACCATTTTTTTTTGGAGCTGGGAACCAGTATGGAGGAAGCAAGGGAGAGGCAGGGGATGGAGGAGGACGGAGCTTGCACTGAGGTGACGACTCACCCCATCTCACCGGCCGGGGTGGGGTGGGGTTAGTCTGGGGCGTATTGTGCATCTACAGTAAATATACCACACACACACACCCTCCAGCTGGAAGAAGTTGGGAAGGAACAGCCTCTCCAAATTGTGAGACACTGCATCTCACCAGGGGGATCTCAGCGCCCCCCCTCCGCCAAGCCCAGCCAGAGCGAGCCAGCAAACCGGGGGGGGGGGGGAGAGGCAGGAGGAGAAGGAGATTTTCCCTTCCCATGCAAACTTTGTGGCTAGAGCTTAGTTGCCTGAGGAAAGGCTGCAGCTTCACCCGAGGCTACACTGGATCAGGATCACCTGATCTCAGAAACTGCCTGTTCCAGACAGAGACCTGCCTGTGGAGCAGGCCAAGCAGTGTCCCCCAAACCCCTTTTCTGGACCTCTTCTGAATCCGGAGCTGCCCTCCTGAGGAGGAGAGGAAAGCTGCAAGCTCCGGCTGACCTCCTGGAGTAGACCTGAGTAGGGCACCTGGTCCCGATCCTGAGCTGGGTAACGAGCTCTGGGTAAAGGCCCCACAAGAGAGCGAGCAAGTGAGGGGGTGGCGACTCTGGGGGCGTTTTTAAACGAGACAAGAAATGTAGCTGATCCTTTGATCAGCCGCCTTTCTTTGTGCTCGTTTAAAAGTCTAACCTACTTTGAAGGCAGATCTTCCGCGCGTTCGACTGGCCCAGCAATCCTGCCCCCTACGACGTGGATCCCTGATGTGCCGGCTTTAAGCCGCACTTCCAGGTCCCCTTTTAGAGGGTGCATGCGCAGAAGGATGCGCATGCACACATAGTCTCTGAGACGGGTCTGATGCTCTTCTGAACATCAGACCCGTCCTAGAGAGGAAGGCGGGGGGGAGATGCAGCAGATTAAACAATCCTGCCTGTGAGCGGGATCGTTTAAAAGCGCCCTGGGGCAGTTCCTTCCTTCCCCATCAGGGGGGAGGATTTACTTCCTCTTCCCTCTGCCGCGAGGGTAGGGACATGGCTCCTATGGAGGGGAGCAGCCGCCAGCACCTGGCTCTTCCAAGGTGTTTTCTGAGATGACGCTAACCCCAGTTTTACCACACTTGAACATTTCTTATGCATGTTGCGGGGTTGCATAGGGCATCAATACAGCCCTGTAACATGCATAAGAAATGTTCAAGTGTGGTAAAACTCGAGTTAGCGTCATGTCTGAAAACACCCCCAGTTTCCCCCACTCGAGTCTCATTCATCTCCCCGGAACCCAGCTCTTCCTCCCCCCAACCCTTCATCTCCCTATGAATGTGCGGAAGGAAGGAGAAACAGATCACTGGTGCCGGCTGCCGCTTTTCCCGGGCAGTTTGTTAATTTCACCCAGAAATCAAGCTGCTTGATCTCTGGTTTGGAGAAGTGACAGTTAAAGCAGAACTTTAATCACACAAGACACTGTGCATGTGCCTGAACAACATTTTGACTGCCACAGAACTGAAATTTTAATATTTAATTTCTCTTTATCGGCTGAACCAAACACCCTCAGACTACAACAGCACTTGATGGACATCTCAAGCTCCACAGCTGTGAAGTTTTGGGGCTGAACTCCTCTGGGGGAAGGAGATATCAATCAGAATAAATCCTCGGGAAGCAGTGCATTTTGACCACTGGCAATTAACTTTTAAATAGTTATAACTTTTGATTTTCTGTCTGGATATTTTTCACATTTTGCATGTATCACAGTCTCCACAAATATAAGCTATGGATCAATTTTCAGAACTGTAGCTCAAGCCTTTCCCCCCAAAACAGGGCTTTTGATTTCCTTGCTTATAATGGAGTGTGGTTCTAACCACATGGGGCTAGAAAATAACCAATAGCCCTTGTAATACAATACTTGTATTATCCTAACTAGGCTTATTCTAATCAAAGTCCAAAGAATATTTCAGTCCATAACTCAGCTGTGATGGTAAATCTTAGCTGGGCACATGTCTTAAAGTTTCCAAGAATCAATGTTCTCACTCCATTGTTTGTCTCCTCCCCAGACCTCTCTGTCTAGGTCTTCAGTTGTTGATAAGATGGCTGAGATGACTCTCCTTTCTCTTGTCTTACCCCTTCAGTACTTTTCAGGGTTCTTTGTCTCTTTCCCCTGCTCAGGTGAAACTCTGTGTCCTAGCACTAGGCAGATGTCCTTCATTTGCAAGTCAATGGCTGTTTGCTAGTGTCATTTATTTATAATAAAATTTGTATGCCGCCCCTCCTGCTAAAGCACCTTCATTGGAAGGTGTTAGGCAGTTTTGTGGTTGCACAGTTTCATTCATGTAATGACTTCTCAGTTTTCAGTTTGCACTGCATACATGCGTAATGCAACCAGTTTTCAGTTCTCAGCTTATATACATGTTGCCTTAACACTTTCCTAGGCATATATGTTACACATGAGGTCTACATGTATCTCATGATCTCCTCATGACACATGGGAACAGGTTCTGTATTATCCAACTTGGGTTCTCTCCCCACCAATAATGTGGCAGACAGGTGAGTTTCAGCTTCCTGTAAGTTAGTGGCTGCTATAGTTAAGTCAGATACCCTTATAGAGAGCTGTCAAACAAACAACCACCTTGTCTCTACCTGTCCCTGCCCATGCACTGGAATTCAGAGTTGACTCTACATTTATTTGTTCCTGAGTCTAGGCAGATCAACTTGTATGTCATTGTGGGAAGATATCCTTGCAGGGAGAGAAGGGAAAACAGGAACAGCAGGTGTCTCAGAGGCAGACCCTGCAAGAAGTGTGTGTTTGCAGAGAGAGTTGTGACCTCCTTCCTTCTTCTTGCACAACAGCAGAGGCAGTTTTCAGAATTCTCAGGGGTCTGGGCTGAAATAACATTATGCCAAAAGATCATTGCCCTTGACCATCACCCTCAATATTTATCCCCAATATTAACTCCTCTCTTTCTCTATTGCAATGATGACACAAATCCTACAGCAGCCACCAAGGAACTGCTGGCACTACCTGCTGTGAATGAGCTGTGCCTGTAAATGGGTGGGGCTCTCTCCCATGGACCCATTCCTTAATCTGCTCCTGCACAACAAGAAAATCGAGCTACATCTATTTCTGCCAGAAAGCTGGAACGGACTGAGAGGCTCAGCAGCAACACCCCTGCCTTACCCAGGGTATCTTTAGTCTGGCTTCCACTTGAAAATCCCAAACCATCTGGCAATCTACAGAGAATGAGCACCGAAGTATGAAAGCAGCAACTACTGGACTGTTGTGCTGATCAGAGTGTCACTTCTTATGTGGTGCACTACAACTGCTTGGAGCCCAAAGGCTTCTGAAATGCAAGCTTTCAGTGCAGACATAGTTTTATAGGCTAAGTCCTACCAAAGCCTTGAGGGTGAACAGGTCACCAGTGTAATTTTTAGACTTCTGCACCCATTTGGGTTTTTAGTGATAAACTGATGCAAACCCAACTCCTTGTTTTTTATGCACTTGAAGATGATGCAGTTCAACTAGTTATTGTATATTTGCAACTATGTTTTTTAGAAACACATGTTACTTTGTAGGGTGCAATGACATTGATTGTATGAATGTCTTGTTTATGTCTTTGAACTGGGAAACGCAGGCTGTTTAGCTAATCAGATGTTACTTGCATTTGCGTTGCTTGAACAGCTCACCAGACAGTAAATGGCAAATGCAAACATGAGGTGTAGCAAAGCCTTTGGGCTGTAGGATTCTGTATCCTAACAACACGTGACCGAACTCCTTCTCATTGGCATTTTGACAATCCATAACCAATCTCTTTTTGTTTGCCTGGAAATTGAGTGTCTATCTAAAGACAAGTCACACGTCTGCTATAAAGCATAGATAAGGAGACCTTGGTTTTGACTGCTGCATGAAATCTGACTGTCCCCCAAAAAACCAACTCTCTGGGTTCCTTCCTATTGGACATTATGCTGGCAGGAAGGCCTTGTGGAACAATTCTACAGCTGTCAACAGTAAAGCCAGTTCTGACTCTGCCAAGTATTAGGACAGAGCTCTGCCTGACTAACATCTGAAGCCAGTGCACAGGCAAAACTGTGTGTTTTGTTTATTCCCTTATGCTTGTTTATATACTGTAATAAATTTGTTTTCTTTAAAAGAGAATCAGGCCTTGCTGTATGGTTTATGAGAAATTATCCATGCAGAGAGCATATACCTTAATGATTATCCCAGGACAGGCCAACCAGGTTCCCACTCAAGATCTGTACAGGCATGGTTCATAGTTCAATAGAACTTGGGAGGCTCTGGTGAGGAACACTTGTTGGAGAGTAAGCATGGGGGCTGTGGAGCTGGTGTGTGTCTGGGCTCCATTTTCGTATGTGTCTGGTGGGTGGTGGTCAGCTGCAAAACAATACTCTGAGCTTGAACCCATACTTTCCTGGTACGTGGCTAGTGGTTGTGTGCATCACACTTGCGCACACACACATAATACAGGACCTGTGCTACAGGTAATAGTTATTCGTCACTTTTACGCTTGAAACAGGCAGGCCCCAGTTCGTCTGTCAGCCAATGGGAATCAGTCTCCACAGCAGCACCTCTGCGTAGCACCACACCAGCCCCATATCTTACAGACGGGGCTGCAAAATGTTGGATTTGTGAGGTTACGGTTTTGCTCACCTATGGCCCCTCTTTCCCAGCCCTTCTGCAATGAAGTCCCTGTTATTCGTGTGGCTTTTAGACCTATTGGTGTCCTTGTCTTGTGGAACATGCACCATTACAAGAGCTGCTGGTCAGAACAGGAGAGAGCCCAGTCTGGCATCAACATCTGATCTACCCTGCTCCATTCAAAGGAAAATCCATTGCTTGTGTTGCTTTAATTTAACTCTCCATACAACATCCTATGGATTTCACTTTGAATGGTGCCAGCAGTATTGGCGCCATTTTAGAAAAGGGCAGCTGTTCTGTGCATGCCTGGCACCATTCACGCATGCCCTTTCCCAAAATGGTGCCAACACTGGCGGCACCATTTTGGAAAAGGGCTGCACATGCGCCGAATGGCCCCAACAGCCATTTTTCACATGCGCAGTGTTTTGTTTTTGTTGTTCACTGTGAGGTGGCTGCCTCCTCAGCAGAGAAGTGGAGAGGAGTCCTGGAGCAGCTTTGAACTCTGAGAGAGGCAGTCTCATGAGTAAACGGTTTGTTTGTTTTTTAAGAAGTGCGGGGGGGGAGGCGCGGGGGAAGGCAAGATTCTTGCTTTTCTCAGCGAGAGTCAGAGCAATTCTCGTCTCAGTCTTGTTTGCAAGAACGAGCTGAGCACCTTGATTCTCCTTGAGAAAAGTGAGAATCCGAGAAGCGAGTATCAGCCCTGGTTCCAATCTGAACACCCGATTATGGTCTCCATCTTCCAGTTAATGGAGATAATAATTCTGCTCTATTCAGCACTGGTCAGACTTCACCTGGAGTATTGTGTCCAGTGTTGGGTGCCTCATTTTAAGAAGGACATTGGCCAATTGGAGCAGGTTCAAAGGAGGGTAATAACAGTAATAAAAGGTTTGGAAAGCAAGTTGAAGAAAGGAAAGGTTGAGGAAACTGTATATGTTTAGTCTAGCAACGAGAATATTAAGGGGAGACATAATAGTCTTTAGATATCTAAGGAACTTGCCACCAAGAAAATGGCAAGGAGCTGTTCTTCATCGCTACAGAGAGCAGGACTAGAAATAATGGTGTCAAATTACAGGAAGGGAGATTTCGGTTAGATATTGAAGAAAATTTCCTAACAGTAATTGCCGTTCAGCAATGGAACAAGTTGCCTGGGGAGTTTGTAGGTTGTCACTGGAGGTTTTTAAAATAAGGCTAGACAGCCATCTGCGGGGGAAAGTGTAGTTGTCATTCTTCATTCAAGCAGTATGACAACAGCTACATGCCCCTCGAGGTCCCTTCCAACTCTGACATTCTTTTATTCTGTGATCTGATTCTAGCAACCCCTCCCAGGGTTACACTACCAACTCTGCCATTGGAAAGCAGCGCTCCAGCTCTCTCTAATATTTAGCAGAGGGATAGGATGGCCGTGGAGAGAGACAAAACATTCTACCATGCTATGTTTAGGGTGAGCTGTCGTCATGGCTGTCTGATGCTCAGCACAGTGCTGGTTTCTTTTAGCAAGTCATTTCCCACCCACCACTGAGCAGTTCTCATAGTGCCATGTGGGTTAGTAATGAATACTTTTCCCAAGGGCCGGTGCAGGATGGTTTTCTTGGATTCTTCAGTGCTTTGTTAACTTGAAAGGGCTTCCCCCACTTCCTTGGAAAGCAAGGAGTTGGGCACTGAGTAGTTCTTCCATTGAAATGCATTCTGAATATCCTTTTTCCTGTTTTCTTTCGGTCCCCCTTGTGCCTCCATTATCCCTTCTTTGCCGGGTGCTTTAGGAGGGTGCTAGTGCCACAAATTCTTGGACCCCAATCTTTTAGAGGTGTATGCATGGTTAACACTATTCACTGGAGCAGACCTGCTGAATTTATGTAGCTAGTGGGACAACACGCAAGGGTCTTAAGATGCAAGCTGAATGGAGTTCTGATCTGCATTGCTTTTGGGGTTCTACTATCAATGCAGCTGGTTAATTAGCTGAGATTGTAATGTAGCTTTTCAGACTGGAGAAGAAAAGGGCACTAGTCTTCTAAATTCTGACCACATCACATACCAAAATGATATTCAGTATTCAAGCCTGCGTCTCCTCTGTGTAGCTCAGCCTCACATAGGCCGTGGGCTGATGTAGGCTTCTTGGGCACAGCTCATTTTTATTGGATAAAAATGGAAGTGGTGGGTACTTGCTTGCGACACTCAAGTGGGATGTCACCCACTGTGAACCTGTGAATATCTGCCATGTACATACGCACGCACACACATGCACAGTGAACAATGAGGAAAGAAACAGTTAACTATAACTATATATAGTATAGTTATAGTCCTTTCTAGTCCTGCTCTCTGTAGCGATGAAGAACAGCTCCTTGCCATCTTCTTGGTGGCAAGTTCCTTAGATATCTAAAGACTATTATGTCTCCCCTTAATATTCTCTTTGCTAGACTAAACATATACAGTTTCCTCAACCTTTCCTTTCTTCAACTACTATATATAGTTATAGTTAACTGTTTCTTTCCTCATTGTTTATTGTGCATGTGTGTGCGGGCGTATGAAATAAAAATGGAAGTATATGGATGTATATGTATAGTTAACTATAACTCTACATGTATACATTATGGACCCTCTATATAATCCTTCACAGAGATGAACGGGCCGATACATGCCTCTCTGAACTATTTTCCAGGCTTTCAGGTGAACCTTATCTCATATTGCTTACACTTGATTCATGTTTTGAAAATTTCCTTTACAGCCGAGTCTTGCTTTTTTAATTAAAAAGCAGAAGATGGTAGCTTCAGTGTCACATGGGGACTTTGTACTGCTGTGCACCAGCAATTCTTGATTTTTGGCTCTGTGGGAAAACAGGTCATTATTTATTTTAAATTTTTATCCAACCCATCCAATTAGTATAATCTTTTGAAATTTTAACTGTTACTACATGACACTATTTTATTTATCTTAAAGTACAAGAGAAAAACAACTCCTTTTTAATCTGGATGACTGATGTTTATACAGCTACCTGAGGTGTTCCATGTCTTTCTCTTTTCTCCCTTAGTTTAATTAAAATGTTCAGGATAATGACCAGTCTGTCCCTTTGTTAGCTCAACCTTTAGTTTTCTAGGTAAACTCTACCTAGAAACCTTGCTTCTTTGTCTTGAAGATTAGTTTTGTTGCTTGGTCTGTTTAATCATGTGATTAGAAAATTGGGAGTCGTGACTCAATTCCTGTCTGACTGTGCCACAGACTCTCTATGTCAACATGGGCAAGTCACTCAATCTCTCAGGGCTTCAGTGTTCCATCGGTAAAATGTCTTGTCTCTATAAAGGGAGAAGCTGGGTGCTCAGCTTTCATTTTGCTTTGGAAGTCTCCTTCCAAAATTGTAAAGTGTTGTCTGGGGGAATTGTGTGTGCATGAAAGTCTGTGCGTGCATGCATGTGCTTGTCTGCATGTGTACATGTCTGCATGTGCCCATGTACGTACATACAACATCTATCACAAAAATCGTAGCTGGGGTCCCTTTGATCACTGCAATTGAAAGCATTCATTCATCTTTTAATAACACAATAAAGCCTCTGCCTGTGTCCCAAAGGAATAAAACAGGTTTGTTCTTCTTCAAGGATCTCAGCGATTCTCACTCTTGGGATTCACTTCCTGCTCTGCAGGCACCGGAGACCTTGTTGTCAGTAGTCTCCAGGCAGAAAGCCTGGAAAGATCTAGAATATGGTGAGGGCTCCGCCCCTCCATCCCCCCTCCCGTCCTGTCAAAAGAGCGGGCTCAAGATCTCGCGAGAACAGGGCTGCATAAATAGGGGGAGCAGCCCTCACCATCTCAGTTCCTTCCAACCGCGTCGTGCTTGGAAGCAGGGCTGGCCCCAGGCATGTGCCACATGTGCGGCTGCACATGGCCCTGCCGCCAACTGGGGCCCCGCACTTGGCTGGCTGGGCAGCAGGCTGCAGCCAGCTTCTCCCCCAGAAAGTGATTCTTCCTCCCCTCCCTGGCTCCAGACCCCATCCCTCACCTGCCTCTGCCTTCTAGTAGTGCTGCAGCCACTGCAGCAGCAGCAGGGGGGACACTGGATCTGGCTGGGAGATAAGGCTGTTTACAAACAGCTCCTCCCCAGTGCTGATCAGAAGGTTGCTACCTTGTAAAGAAGGTTCTTCAAGATGGCTCCCAACATTCTCACAACTGGGTTGTGCGTGCTCACCCTGTTCAAATAATAGACCACATGATGGTCTTGAGCTCCTCTGGTATAAAAAGAACCCTCCCCCTCTGAATGACAGTTCCTTTCAACCCTTTCTAGAAGTATAAGAAAAGAATTCCATGCGGGCCTGGAAGGGTGGGTGTTGTGAGAATGTTCGGAGCCATCTCAAAGAACCTTGTTTGCAAGGTATCAACCTTCTGTTCTTCTTCGAGTGGCTCCTCACATGATATTTTTACATGGCTCTGCCGGGTGGGGAGTTCGTGGGCGCGCCAGTGCATGGATGGGGCATGCACACAGCTGCACACACATCCCCATTCACCCACCACTCATCCACACCCACATAGTAACCACCATTTTCCCCGGTTGCTCCGTGCATGGGGATGAGTGGGGGGGGGTGAGTGCGGATGCGTGTTAGGCGAGCGCGCACGCACCCCCACTCACCATGGGCGCGTGCACCACGTCATTCACGTGGGGTTCCCCCACCCATGAACACATAGAAATCTGTGTGTTTACGGCTGGGAGGAGAGACCCGTGTAAAAAGGGCCACATTCTCACAACTGTCTTACTTATACTATCTTAGGTAGGAATTTAGGATGTAAAGCAATATCTGTTCTGTCTTGGAAAATAAATCTGCAAATATGGTTCTGAGATTATTATGGCTGCTATTTCACTAACTCTTCTTAATGAAGTTATTGCTAACAGGAATACTGTCTTTAAACCCGCACCCAATAACCAATTCATTTGCACCACCATATAATCAATTCACGCTGCCCCATGGGCACAAATTAAATGGTTATGGGTGGGGGCAGCGTGAATAGATTATATAGGGGTGGGGACAGAAATGAACTGGTTATGGGGTGGGGGCAGCATGAACTGATTATGGGGGCAGAACTGAACTGGTTATATTCTCTTTTCATGGCGTAAAATTTATAAAATAAAATTTTTATAAAATAATGTGCTTAATAAGCTAGCTGCATTTTGGGTGTCTTGTGTGTGTGATAGCAGCACCTCTGGACTGGTCACACCACATGCGTGCACAAGACACAGGTGGCACCGGCAGCAAGAAGCAACAGGCCCTGGAGGCCAGACTGGCTAAGCTCACTCCCTGGCCCCTCCTCCAGTAAGACAGTGGACGCAGTCAGTCTCTCTGTGTCACTGCCCGCTTGGCTGCCCCTGCAGTGGAACCACTCCTGGGGAGTGGTGGTAGACACTCGGCTGGGGAGGGGGGGGAAGCATTAGAATCCTTCCTGTCCAGAGGGAGTAAGTTTTATGTAAATGTATACATTTGCATAATTAGGTGGTACCTAATTTTGCAAATTAGGCTCCGCACCAAGACTTCGCACATGGCCTCACAAACCCTGGGGCCGGCCCTGCTTGGAAGACCTTCAGCACTTTACAATGCTTGTCAGTAGTTAAAAAAAAAAAAAGAAGAAGAAGATTAAGAAGAACTACTTGAGTGCAGTGCCGTGGTCCGCGGGTTTCGTCCCCTGGGCTGCACCCGCTTTCACGCGGAGTCGCCAGACTATGCACAAGCAGACGGGCTTAAACGCTGCCGCAACTGTCCGGCTACACTCTCTGTGAGTGACTATGCCTCAGAGAGACCCATAATACTCAGACTTGTAAATCCTGCTCTGTCCTGTCTACCAGAATAAAGCGGGCTAGGGCTCTCTGCCTCTGGACATTCTAACAAAAGGGCACTTCCGGCTCCCCACCCAGCACTCTCTAACCTCTGAGATGAATTCAGAACCCGTAGCTCCTGCCGCTCCATCGGGACCACTAAGTGCCCCCGGTACCGCTGGTGCAGTAATCCAGAGCCTGCAGCTCCTGCCACTCCATCAGGACCACTAAGTTCTCCCGGTACCGCTAGTGCACTACCACTGGTACCAGGCGCCCACGACTCCTGCCGCTCCATTGGGACCACTATGCGCTCCCTGTACCACTGGTACATTCTCTGAGGAAATCCAACCTATGGTACAGGCATCAAACAGGGAAGTCTTCCGTTCAAAGAGCGCCTCCCACACCACAGAGTGCAGTACCAGGCGCCCACGACTCCTGCCACTCCATCAGGGCTACTAAGTGCTGCTGGTACAATCTCTGAGCAAATCCCAACTACGGTACGGGTCTCAAACAGGGAAGTCTCCTGTTCAAAGAGCGCCTCCCGTACCACAGAGTGCAGTACCAGGCGCCCCCATGAGGAGAAAAAGAAAAGGAGAAGAAGCAGAGGTACCGGCACGGTGGACACCCCACGTTCCGTGGAGGTAGAGACTCTTTTTTCAGAAATGGAGTGTTCTCTCACAGTGCAATCGTCACCGGTTCCCACGGTACTGTCAGGTGCCCAGCAGCTGCACAAGCAACTGCACCCTTAGTGGTGACCTTACCACTGCACCCTGAATGGCGCAGAGACACTCGCTCTATTTCTCACCTCAGTGAGCCCCACAGACATCGTATATCACGCTCTAGATCTCCTCGGTACCACACAATGCACGCGGATCATTCTACCACATCCGTGCATAGGTCTCCTCCCGGATAGCTCGCAACTTCCTTTCAGTATCATAGGAACCAGCAGACCCACACCCCTTCCTCCTGCTGTTCACCATATGAAGACTTCTGGTACCGACGGTACCATTATGCCTCCTGGTGCCACTCCCGATCCCGGAGCAGATCGCCACCATATCCTTCACAGTCTGACTTTGAGCATCTGGAGTGTGCAACTCACCCTCCACCTGCTCCTATGCCAGCAGGCGCTTACCTGCCATCACTGCCTCCTCGTGTTCCTCCTACAGCTACCATTTCTCCCCCACCTCCTCCTGAGGTGCCATTGGTACTGGCTCACCTACCAACCTCTGGGAACCACATTCCTTAGCACTCTACTAGGAAATCCACCATCAGACCGCCTGCTTCAGAGCTGTCTGGGCCTGCTCTTGGGATCTCATCAGGGAGATCTGCATCCCCATTTTCCTCTTCCTCCTCACCCATCCTTGAGTAGGATGAAACTTATCACCCCCTCCCAACTTTGCCCTTGCTCGGAGGACACTAAGGCCTTTCAGGCCATGCTAAGAGATTAGTTTTGGCTCTGCCAAGACTGCCCACCAAGATAGTCAGAAGACTCAGTCAGGCCCTGTGTTTGGGATCCTTGGTACTGGAGAGTTGGGACATATTATGCTCCCCATACTCGACCAGCTCGTGGAGTATTCCACTTATGTTTGGAATAAACCCTCCTCAGCTGTTCCTACCAACAAGTTGGCAGACACTCTGTATGCTATTCCTAAGGAAGGGGCCAATATATTCCTCAGACATCCTCCCCCTAATTCTCTGCTTATTGCTGCAGCCTCTATCAAACCTCGGGCAGGGGGTATCCAGCCTTCCCCCGTCTGACAGGGAAGGGAGATGTCTAGAAGTCCTTGGGCGAAAGATTTTTTCCTCAGAGACTTTGTCCCTTAGGGCATCCAACTTTGCCTCCACTCTGTGCAGATATCAACATTGGCTTTGGTCACAGCTTAGTAAGACCACTGACCCTAACCAAATTGCCTCTATTCAGAAGGAAGGGATACAAATTGCCCAGCCCAGCTAATGACAAATATGCATATTACTGATTCCAACATTAGGGGTATGGCATCTGCCATTACACTCAGGAGGCATGCCTGACTCCATTCCACTGCTCTCACCCCTGAAAACAAGACCCACATAGAGGATTTGTCTTGATTGTGAAGGCCTTTTTTTGCTTCATCTACCGATGAAACTCTTAAAAACATTCAAGAAACTAGCCAGACGGCCAGGTCTGCTGGGGTGATCAGAGCTGTGAGGAAGAAATTTTACCCATCCTCTGCTCCCTATTCCTACCCCCAAAGCAGCGCTCTACGTACTCCTACCATGCAGGGAGATGTTTTTTCACCAAACCGAGGCCCCTCTTTTCTCAACCTCGAAGGAGGTTCAATAAGCAGAAAGGGCGAGGGAGACCTTCCTCCAATTCATCCTCAGGGCAACCTCCCAAGGCTCAATTTTATCCTCTGTCAGATTAAAGGAGTGGAGGAGGTTCCTCTCTCTTTCCGTAACTGTCTCCTGCCCTTCTTTCACCAATCGGCATCCCTCACCAGTAATTGCTGGGTCAGGGAGATAATTCAATTTGGATATGCCATACAATTCCTTTCCCCCACATAACTTAAATACTTCTGGAAGTTAAGAAGCTTCTATTAAAAGGGGCTATTGAGGAGATACCCTTCTTGGAACAGAATATCGGGTTTACTCCCATTTCTTTGTGGTCTCCAAAAAGGATGAGGGTTTCAGACCGATCCTAGATCTCAGATGTCAAAGATGCATATTTCCACCTACCTGGGGAAAATGCAAATAAAAGTTTCCCGTATATGGAACATTTGGCTCCTAGTAGCTTCTTCCAGAGACAGCATGCTGAATCATATTCATGTTACCGTGACACTTTGCAAGCTCTGGGATTAATCGTGAATATACAGAAATCCTATCGCCAGCCAACAAGTTGTCTCCAATTCATTGGAGCTCTCTTGGACACAGATCGGTCCAGAGCCTACCTCCCGCTGGACGGATTTCATACGATCAGATGTACTATAGAGTCTCTATGCTCCCAATGATGGGGTCGCTGAACTGGTTCGTTGGTGTTGATGTAGTACCACGAGCGGATGTTATAGGCGTCCTTCCGTCTTTTATATTCCTGTCACACCTAGACGAGCGTCCTTCCTTCTTTTATGTTCCTGTCACACCTAGACGGGCGTCCTTCCGTCTTTAATTCATAGTTAAAAGCTGCCACTTTTAAGGTCTTAGAGCCTTCCACTTGGATTCAAAAGCTGCTAGTTAAAAGCTACCACTCTTAAGATCTTTGAGCTTTCCACTCAGATTTCAAGCTACTTTTTATACTTTCCTTGTCTCCAGGATACACAAAAGTTGATCAATCTTCAAGGTCTTATCTTCTAGCCTCCCCTTTCTCCTATCTCAGAACTTCTGAACCTCCACAGTATCCTGCCGACTATGCCAAGTAGGGCTTCCCCTAAAAAGTAGCTTGAATCTGAGTGGAAAGCTCAAAGATCTTAAGAGTGGTAGCTTTTAACTAGCAGCTTTTGAATCCGAGTGGAAGGCTCAAAGACCTTAAAAGTGGGAGCTTTTAACTATGAATTAAAGACGGAAGGATGCCCATCTAGGCGTGACAGGAATATAAAAGACGGAAGGATGCCTATCTAGGTGTGACAGGAATATAAAAGACGGAAGGACGCCCATCTAGGTGTGACAGGAATATAAAGACGGAAGGACGCCCGTCTAGGTGTGACAGGAATATAAAAGACAGAAGGATGCCTATAACATCAGCTCATGGTACCACATCAACACCAACGAACCGGTTCAGCAACCCCATCAGCTCTGTTATGGGTTGGCCACCCTGACAAGAGGATAGGTAATGTATGAAAGAATGAATGAGTGTTGAATATGGGATGTTGTGTTAGTATATGTACTTTAACTTTGTACTAAATAAAGCTAAGAGGTTTGCCAATATATTTTCCAGTCTGTCTCTGATCTCTAGAATTGACCACAGTATTTAAAAGAACATCATAAATTGGTTGGGTTAACGTGTGAATGGTAATAACCGTGGACCAGGTCTGAGACTTAAGCCAGGTTCAGCCGCCCAGAGGCCATCCTATATGGCTGGTTTCTACCGCAAGGGGGCCTGGTGGAACCTCATGTACCCCACGGGTGTGACTGCATAAAACTTTCCCTTTCCTTGCATGAGCCAAATCCTACAGTTAGCTGCCTTTTTGGCACTCTGTAAGGAAACAGACTTCCTTCCCTTTGTGTGAGTGTTTAAGAAAGCTTGTAACACACTTGTAGTGTGTACACTTAACAACCCCAAAAGGGTGTATTCCTCAAAGACACACTTAACAACCCAAAACCACATGTGACAGCCCGATCCATGTGCCTATCTCTCGAGGCAGAAGCTATCTGGAACTGGAGCATCAATCACGATATCCACCTCCAGGCCATTCATCTTGCAGGGCAGGACAATTCTCTTGCAGATCAACTCAGTCATCAAACATCCAACCACCACGGGTGGTCCATGAACAATCGTGTTCTACAGAACATCTTCCAAGAATAGGGTACCCCGTCCATATATCTATCTGCCACTACAGAGAACGCAAAGCTCCCCATGCTCTGCAGCCATGCAGGGTTAGCGCCAGGATCGATCTCAGACGCATTCGCAATCTCCTGGACTGGGGACTTCCTTTGTGCCTTTCCCCCAACACCTCTCCTGCACAAGCTGCTTTACAGAATCCAATCAGATCACGCCCACATCATTCTCATAGCCCCATTCTGACCCAGGCAAACCTAGCTCGAGACGCTCTTGGAACTGGCCTCCGAGGCCACAGACCTTCCTCTCCAACCCGACCTCCTGTCACTCCAACGGGGCACCATTCTCCATCACGATCTATGCATGCTCCATCTCTGCGCTTGGCTGTTCATCCATGACGGGGGAGGTATTCCCAGAGATTTCCGCTATTCTGCTAAATTCTCGACACCCGTCCACCTGAGCGTGTTACATGGCCGAATGGACTCGTTTCTCTAGAGGGTGTTCTTCCATCAAGATTCCAATGACCTCCCTCAATAGGAACCATATTTCCAAATATCTATTACATCTCCAGGAATCGGATCTTTCCCTCTCCTCCGCTAAGGTACCCTTGACTGCCCTTTTGTCCCCCTTAGAACTGGAAGACACAGATATCCTATTTTCCCATTCCCTGATGAAAACCTTCAGGAACTGCCTTATCAATACCTTTCCTCCCACTACTCAACCGGCCCCCTAGTGGGACCTTAATCTCGTACTTGCAAAATTAATGGGACCTCCATTTGAACCTATGGCCTCTTGTTCAATGGAAAACTTATCCATCAAAACTACCATTTTAGTGGCTATCCCCTCAGCCTGAAGGGTTAGTGAGTTAACAGCCCCCAGAGCCTCTCCTCCTTATATTCGCTTCTCAAAGGACTAGGTGGACCTCAGGATTGACCCATCATTTTACCAAAGGTAGTCTTCCCCTTTACATCTGAATCAGACTATCTCTTTCCCACTCTTATTTCCAAAGCCACATGCCTCACGTTTGGAACAGTCTTTACATTCTCTAGATGTAAAGAGAATTTTGTCATTCTATATCCACCACACTAGACTGATCAGAGCTTCTGATTCGCTATTCATCTCCTATGAGGGACAGAGAATTGGGGTTAAGATTACCTCCTAGACACTGTCGAATTGGATTCTCCTCTGCATCCAGAGATGTTACCTTCAAGCTTGGAGGACACCACTTCCCGTCTCCGAGTACACTCTTCTAGAGTGTACTCGGCCACAACCATGGCCAATCTCCGCAGGGTCCTGATCGTAGATATTTGCATAGCTGCTGCCTGGTCCTCCGTTCACACGTTCTCTAACCATTACTCTCTGGACCTAGCAGCTAGATCGGATACCCTAGTGGGAAGAGCAGTTCTCCAATCTCTATTTGCTTAACTTCCTCGACTCCCACCACCTTGTGGTAGGTGTTATGAACTGCTATTCACTCTCCCAAGAGTGAGAATCACAGAGATCCTCGAAGAAGAAATAGAGGTTACTTACCGGTAACTCTGTTCTTCAGGAGAGCGCCACGTATTCTCACGACCCATCCTCCTTCCCCTCTGTCTCGGATGTTCCTTTAATTCGTCTTCCGGGATGGGGTTGGAAGGAACTGAGGCGGTGAGGGCTCCTCCCCCTATTTATGCAGTCCTTTTCTCGCGAGATCTTGAGCCTGCTCTTTTGACAGGACGGGAGGGGGGATGGAGGGGCGGAGCCCTCACAATATTCTAGATCTTTCCGGGCTTTCTGCCTGGAGACTGCTGACAACAAGGTCTCCGGTGCATGCAGAGCAGGAAGTGAATCCCAAGAGTGAGAATACACGGATCTCTCGAAGAACAGAGTTACTGGTAAGTAACCCCTATTTATATTCCTGCCTTGCTGTTTATGCCAGGATTTGTGGAGGAACCATGACCCAGAACATCCAACACACAGGTGAGGAGGAAGATAATTCTCTGGTGTGTTCCGTATACAAGAAAAAATGCATGTTCTCTGGCTCAGACGCCATAGGCTTAGTTTACTCTTCATCACTGGTCCTGCATCCCATACCTTTTGGCCATTCATACTGAGGAAGGCTTTGGTGTTAATTGTTTCGAACGTCTTGCTCTGTTGTTTCTTATGGAACTTCTCGCTGCATGCACGTGGAGATGATACACAACCAGAGTTCTCTCTGAACTCCCTTTTTAAAGCTATGGCAGCCAATGACAGCCAGCCATGGCAACTGCCCATGGTGGCCCTGACTTGGGTTGGAATGGCAACCCGAGAACAGATATGATAGCCCACTGTGGTCCGTATTAGCCTGGATGGTAGGGCCTTAGCCTGGACTGTGATCTTGTAGGTTTTCCAAGGTCACAGCTCAGGCTAGCTGCCAACACAGCATAGGGCAATTCCAGGCCAACAGCTAGGCCTGGAATGTGCCTGGACAAAGCTGGCCACAACAGGCTGCTGTCATGTCTGTTTTTACCCATTGTATTCCCATACCATCCAGAAATACCTTCCTTTTGGGAGCGCTTGCGACTGTTCAGCAGTATTTCCTCACTATTGATTGATTCTGCACTTCTGCTATTGTCAAGATTGGCGCCTGCCAATTTCTGTCATTTTTTGGCATTTTCCATCAATTTATGGCACTTTTCATCATTTTTGGCATTTTCCATCAATTTTATGTCACTTAACCAGTATATAAATCATAGTATTAGCAGTTCGTTTCATTTTGTGTTAGGGCAGAGCCTTCATTTCTGCATGCTACCAGATGTACTGAACAACTGCGACTCCCATACGGGAACTAGTGAAAAGCCAGTAAGTTTCCTTGTCATGCAAGTGAAGGAAAATGACCTGTGTCTGGCAAAAACAGCTTTCACTGCGATTGCTTGTTTCCTGCCTATGCACAAGAATAGAGGACAGAGCCAGGGCACAAATCCATGAAGGGGCCACCTTCATCTTGAACACACCACTTGTTGCCAACTTCTGTGAGGTTGTTGAAGCTTGCACTACTTTTAAAAGTGGCCCCTGGGAGGGAACCTTTGGAGAAAGGGGTAGAGATGGATTACGGGGGGTGCTAGCCAGGGGGCAAGGGGTAGGAATTGGATTGGGTGGGTGCTGGCTAAGGGGTAAAAATGGGACAGGAGGACTGGAGCACTGGCTAGGGTTTGGGGGGTAAGAATGGGACGGGGGAGCACTGGGCCAGGGTTTATGAATGGGATTGCTGTTGCTGCTAGCTTCCTGCCTAGCATACTAGAAGCTAAGAGAAGGGGAACTGAACAGTGAGCTGTACCTCTGCCTTGCCATCTGCAGATGGGAGAAAGCTGAAATGCATATGAAATAGCTGTTGTGGTGGGGAGTGCTGGGTTTGCCTGGATGATTTTGGGGAAGGAGGATACTGTTTCTCTCCTGATAACCTGGAGAAAGCCCCAGGCTTCAAGGCACTGCTCCTCTGCCTGGCATGTTGTTAGCACCATTTTTCATTTTTATTACTTGGATGCCATAAAATATTATGAAAAGGCTTGTCTCTCTTAATCCCCTGCAATGTCCTAAACATCTTTGCTCTTTCACTTTGGATTTTCTTTGGTGACATTCTGCTCTTTTCACAGAGGCGAGGTGGCATCCTCTGTGTATGAGTGAAAAGGTGAAAGGTGGTTCCCTCCCCCATCTGGATATTTAGTAATATCAAGTGCTGCTGTGTGTTCCTTGTTTCTTCTGGTCTTCTTGAGGGACTTGAGGATTAGAGCAGTAATTTTCTCTAACATATACTTGAAGGGTTCAAGTCTTTACTGAAAAAAAATAAAAAATCTTCCCCTTAGTTGTTCACTAAGCATTTGAATTAATAATTCTTTAATCATAGAGTTATTAAGAACGTAAATAGTGCCATACTGGGTCAGACCAATGTCCATCGAGCCCACCACCTGTCCCCGACAGTGGCCAATCTGGATCGTTTGGAAGAAGAACCCAACAGGTCACAATGGGGCAATACATTCCCTGTTTTCACTCCCAGCTCCCAACAGTAAGAGGTTACATTCCCCAAACCTACCCAGCTAATAACTGTTAATGGACCTATCCTCCAGAAACGGAGCATGAGTTCATGGCCACCATGGCAACCATGGGCCTGTCCCAGATGATCATTGGCCCGACGCATCAGGGGGGACATACCTTAGACCTTATGTTTTGCACTGGCCTTGAGGCAGGGGTTCCATTAGTGGGGGAGATAGCAGCTATGCCCTTGTCATAGACGGATCATTACCTCCTGAAAGCCTGTCTCCTGACGCATGTCTGCCCCCGGAAGGGTGTAGAACCGATTTGAATGGTTTGTCCCCAGATATTGATGGAACCAGAATGGTTCCGGAATGCTCTGGGTGAGATACCCCTGATCTTGACGACCGTCTCATCGATGACCTCGTTGATTTATGGAATATTCTGTTGATGGAGGCCATTGGTCAGATGGCTCCTAGGTGTCCATTTCCCAGGCAGTGGCACCACAGGCCTCCTTGGTTTTCTGAGGAGCTGCGGTTGCTGAAGCAAGAAGGGTGGCGGTTGGAGCGACAGTGGCATCGTTCATGTGCAGAAGCTGACAGATTGCATCATAGATCTAGTTTACAAGCCTATGTCGTGGCTATGTGGGCAGCAAAAACGGTTTTTGCTACCCTCATAGGGCGTTTATAGACAAGACAAAAAAGGCGGCTGATCCTTTGATCAGCCGCCTTTGTTTGCGCTCATCTAATTGCCTAGCCAGGGTCTTACCCCACGTCGGAGGGGGCAGGCGATCCTGCCCCCTCCGAGGCGGATTCCCGAAGTGCCGGCTTTACGCCGCACTTCCGGGTTCCGTGGGCGAGTGCGCATGCGCGGGCGTGCGTGCATGCGCAGGCGTGCGCGCATGCACACTCGCACTCTGCGCCGTGCCTGAACATCAGACACGGCAGACAGAGAAGGCGGGGGAAGAGATGCCTGCGCAGAACGATCCCGCTTTTCAGCGGGATCGTCTCTAAACGCCCATAGTGTCTGCAAAATCCCATCCAGCTGAGCTTTTCCAGGTGGTGTGAGGGCTGGTCGGTCCAGCCTCCCTCTGCCTGGAAGGGGAGTCATCTAGTGCTCTCTGAGATATGTTTGTGAACTCTTTTGTGGATAAAAGTGCTTATATTCACCACAACTTCGACGTTGCACTTACTACACTTGGGAAACCAGAGGTTATGGAAGCCCCGCATTGTCCTATTTTGTGGGATCAATTTCAGTGGGTGACATCCACCAATGCAGTTGATGTTCTGGGGGCAGTCAGGGCCACCTCTTGTGAACTAGACCCGCGTCCGTCATAGCTAGTGAAGGCTTGCGGGGAAACGTTGAGGCCGTTGCTGGCTGGGGTGGTCAGTGCCTCCCTGTCAGCATCCGCCGCCTGAGAAGAGGTGGCCAGCGTGCTGGGGGATTCCCAGGAGCGGAGCTGGGGCTGGCGGGCCCAGAGGCCATTACGAAAGAGGATGGGACAGAGGGGCAGGGAACCCCAGCGCTGCTCGCCCCGGCAGCAAGAACAGCGGACGTCCCAGATCCAGGAACCACACCCCCTAGAGAGCCGGTGCACAGAGGGCCACGTGGACTTCCTGGAACCGCGCCCCCAACGTTGCCACGCCGCTCGGAGCGGCTGAGGGTACGTACGGGTGCGGGGCTTGCTGTATAAGAACCAGCGCCGCAGTTAGAGCGGCGCTGGTGATTCAGAGAAACCGGCCCCCTTGCGTTGTTCCCATGTGCTGAGCTTTGCCTGAGAAGTTAACCCCAAGAGTGACTACGTGTGTGTGGACCGTCCTACCATAATCTTCCTGAGTGATTAGTGAGTGAGTGGAGGAACGCGGGGTGAGCGAGTGGGTGCGTGCGAGCCCCTCCTGCCGGGGTCCTCCTCCTTCCCTTCCCCCCCGAAACCACAGCGTGAGTTTGGAGCCTATTCCTACCCCTGCAATTCAAGGTGGGCCCTTCCTTCACTACCTTCCCCACTCCCTCTTCCCCTTGTTACCGTCTTTTCCCTGAAAGTGAGCACTAGGGTGTGTGGGGGTACCTGGTGGCCTCTCATGATCCACACGCCCTGTGATGATAGAGGCCTGTTCTCTTTAATTAGAGGTGACGGCCACAATTCTATCCTGATGGGCATAGTCAGTTCCCACGTTCTGCGTAATCTAGAGAGCCACCTTTTGGGCACCATGCGGGTGCAGTGCGTGCGTGTACGTGTAACTACCCTTCCCCCCTCCCTGGTGACAAATCACCAGCATCAACCCTAGAACAGCCAAAAGGGTCCTGCTATGGATCTCGCGAGCGAAGTAGCCTGCTTGGGGCAGGCCATACAATCACTGGCAATGGAGATGAAGGATCTCCATGACCAGCAGGGAGGGTTAGTCACCACCGTCAATCAAATCCAGGGAGCTGCAGCAGCGGGGCCAGCCCCTGCCCCCCTCAACGTAGCCGCCGCCCCAGTGGCCCCTGCACCACCAGCGGGGGTAGGCCCCCCCATAGGTGCACGGGACCCCAAAGGACCCAAGATCGAAAGGTTTATAGGGGATCGGCGGGGTTTCCAAGCCTTCCTTGCGCTATGCCATCTTACCTTTACCCTACAACCCCATACTTATCCTACGGATACCCTGAAGGTGGCATTCATCATTGGCAACCTTGGGAGTATGGCCCTCGAGTGGGCGACTACCCTGCTGCGAAGTGATTGTCCATTATTGACAAACTACGCTGACTTCCTCAGAGAGTTCGCATTCCTGTTTGACAACCCCCACCGAGTTCAAGATGCACAGACAACAATGATGAGCCTCCGTCAAGGGCGGAGCTCAGCACTAGAGTACACCACGCAATTTCAACAATTAGCATTAGAGCTTCAATGGCCCAACGACGTACTTCTAGTGATGTTTCGAAAGGGGCTATGCGAGGACATCAAGGACCAGTTAGCCTTCGTCGCACTCCAGGCTACATGGGAGGATCTAGCGAACCTGGTCCTGCAAATCGAGGATCGTTTGGCTGAGCGAAGGCGGGAGCATCGCCAAGAAGTACGCCCTTTCCAAGCACGACCTGTAATCCCAGCCACACCCCCTGGGTTACCAGAGCTGGAACCGATGCAAGTAGGAGCCTCCCGGGGGCCCCTATCGAAGGAAGAACGCGAACGACGCCGTAGTTCCCGTGCGTGCTTTTATTGTGGGGACACGTCGCACTTCATTGGGGAGTGTCCGGAGTTGCCCCCCAGTCGTAGGTCAACGGGAAACATCAGAGGCCGAGGCAGACAGGGGCCGTCTCGGTCTTAACCACCACCAAGCCCCTTGCAAGAAAGCCTTTAGGCTCTCACCTGTTGGTGCCAATGACTCTAACCCTTACCCCTCATCGATCGGTCGTCTGCTGGGCTCTTATCGATTCAGGGGCTTCCGGGAACTTCCTTGACAGTACTCTCGCCAGGAATTGGCAGCTTGCGACACAAAAAAAAAACCAACCTGAACCCATCCATACCATTGATGGTTCCCCGTTGGTGTCCGGACCTATTACCCGGAGTACTTCACCCCTGGAATGCACAATAGGAACGCACTGAGAAAGCGTGGCTTTTGACCTAGTCTGTACTCCTCTTTTTCAAATCATCCTGGAGAGCCCCTGGCTTTGTCAGCATAACCCTACGATCGAATGATCCCCGAAACAGATACAATTTCTGTCGCCCTATTGCCAGCGAGAGTGCCAACTCCCCCAACCCACACGGAGCCTCGGGCTACCTACGAAACGCCATTGGAGCCCGAACGCTTGAGCATACCTAAGCCCTACCAGGATTACCAAGACGTCTTTTGCAAGATTCAGGCTACTGAATTGCCCCCGCATCGATCGTACGATTGCCCAATTGACCTCGTACCCGGAAAAGAACCACCCTTTGGACGAATTTACGCTTTGGCCGAACCAGAATTGCAAGTCCTCCACCAATACCTGGAGGAGAATCTCCAACAAGGGTTCATCCGGCCTTCTACGTCCCCAGCAGGGGCCCCCATATTTTTTGTACCAAAGAAGGATGGGGGCCTCCGACCGTGCGTGAACTATCGGGGTTTAAATAACATCATGGTAAAAAAACGCTCCACGCTCCCCCTTATCCTCAAGCTATTAGACTGGCTACAAGGAGCACAAGTATTTATGAAATTGGACCTACGGGGGGCTTACAACTTACTTCGCATACGCGCCGGGGACTAATGGAAGACCACGTTCCGCACACATTATGGGTTGTTTGAGTATCTTGTAATGCCATTTGGCCTCGCCAATGCCCCTGCTGCCTTCCAGCACCTCATCAACGATGTGCTCCGGGATATTCTCGATGTATATGTTATTGCATATTTAGATGACATCCTGATCTACTTTATGAATTTCGAAGACCATGTTCGCCATGTAAGGGAGGTGCTCGAACGCCTCCGTAAGAATAAACTGTATTGTAAGAGAGAGAAATGCTTCTTTCACCTACGCTCCCTTAGTTTTTTGGGCTTTATTATAAGCCCCGAAGGCATTCGGATGGACCCACAAAAGATTGACGCAATATGGCATTGACCGGCTCCCAAGGCGGTAAAGCCCTTGCAGTGGTTCCTTGGTAGTGCTAACTACTACCGCCAGTATATCCCCAACTACTTGGCCATCACGGGCCCTTTAACTATGCTTCTCAAGAAGAACCAGCCTTATGAGTGGGGGCCGGCGCAAGACCATAGTTTCACTTACCTCAAAGAGGCATTCACGATGGCACCATTGTTGCACCACCCGGATTCAACCAAGCCATTCTACGTGGAGGCGGATGCAACTGGCACCACCATCGGGGCAGTCCTGCTGCAAGAACATGAACCCCCCGAACCGCTACTCCCATGCGCCTATTATTCTCGGCAGCTGACCCCCGCCGAGCGCAACTACAACATCTTAGACTGGGAGCTTCTCGCAATTAAGGTTGCCTTTGAGGTCTGGCATCATTATCTGGAGGGTGCCCGACATACCATCACGGTGATAACAGACCACCGGAACCTAACCTTCCTCCAACAGGCGCACATCTCGAATGCACGCCACGCCCATTGGGCTCTATTCTTTGCGAGGTTTGATTTCCATATTCGCTATCGTCCCAGGAGGCTGCATGTGCTTGCAGACGCCCTCTCCCGCTATCACGAACGACAACCCGAGTTAATCACAGACCCCGGGAGGATCCTGCAGACCCGCACCTTTGCAGGCACGTATAATACTCTGCAGGAGATCCGAGCGGCGGCTGCGGAGGAGATTCCTGAAACGGTAGAGACCCCAGGCCTCAAACCCCGGGAGCCCCGCAACCAAGCGTCCTCAGTGGTAGTCCCTCCGTCTCGGCAAAACAACATATTATGGGCACACCACGATGCCCCTACAGCTGGCCACCCTGGCATAGACAGGACACTGCAACTTATCCATCGTTCCTTTTGATGGCCCAGTATGCGACAAGACATGACTCAATACGTTACCAGTTGTGCCACCTGTGCCCGAACCAAGGTACCACGTCAAGCCCCAATAGGGTTTCTCCAAGTAACCCCATTACCATCAGGACCGTGGCAATGTGTAGGCCTCGACTTTGTGGTAGAACTGCCCCCATCAAGGCAGTATACCACCATACTCGTAGTGGTAGACCACTTTACTAAACTCGCTCACTTTATCGCGTGCAAGGGAATGTCCTCGGCAAAACGAGCGGCCCTCCTCTTCATTCGACATGTATTAAAGCTCCATGGCTGTCCTCAAGAAATCGTAAGTGACCGAGGGACACGGTTTACTTCAAGCTTTTGGAAGGCGCTCTTCCATGCCCTTCATGTCACTCTTAAACCCACCACCGCATACCACCCCCAAGCGAATGGGCAGGTGGAGAGGGTCAACGAAAACATGGAACAGTATCTCCGATGCTACATCAATTATCTCCAGGATGACTGGCACACATGGCTCCCACTTGCGGAGTTCGTATACAACAACGCTCCAAATGCCTCTTTAGGAACGTCCCCGTTTTTTGTAACATACGGTTTTCACCCGCAAAGCGGGGCTATTGAATCCCTCACACCAACAGTCCCGGCTGCAGGGGCACTAGTAAAACAAATTCAGCACGCCCAGAAAGCAGCGCACCAGGTATTGCTTCAAGCCCGGCAAAGATACAAGACACAGGCGGACCGACACAGAAGCCCAGGAGCAACCTTCAAACCTGGCGACCTAGTATGGATCGACCGACGCCGCTACCCATCCACCCGCCCATCCCCCAAACTGGACCAGCGCTTTATTGGCCCTTACCCAATTCAGCAACAATTAAATGAGGTAACTTATACAGTGCAACTGCCCCCCCGATCCCGCATCCACCCCACCTTCCACGTCTCCCTTCTCAAGAAAGCCATGCCTCGCCCAGGCATCTCCCCACGCCCCCCCCCCCCCC
>QEPC01013023.1:95421-112688 GCA_003113815.1 Sphenodon punctatus | reverse complement strand
GTGTATGTGCACCCACCCACTCGTGGTCTTTTACCCAGACGCTCTCCCACTCATCCGATGGGTGTTTCTGGGTGTACGTGGGTGGGTGGCGTCCGTGTAAAAGTGGCCTAAGTTTCAGGCAGCTACCGCTGCCTGAAAATAATCAAATCCTCAGGACTTCCTGGCTAGGTGGCATCCCCTCTGTCCTTCTCCTCCCCCCTGTACCTGGTTGGTGCCTAATCTGAGGCAGCCCAACCACAGATTGGTGAGCAGGGCATTCTCTTATTTCAAGCAGTGTCCTTTAAATTTAAAAAAAAAAAAAAATTCCCTGTGTGATGGTCACCATCTTGGTTGAGGCACTTGGTTTTGAACCATGAACCGCTGGAGCTAGAGGCACAAGGACTTAAGGTGCTTGGATTAAGATCTGTAGCTAGACTGACAGTCTTGCATATAATACACACTGTGGACTGGACTTATAGGGGGATATGTGACACACACTCGTGGCTCATGGCATAGGGTCAACCGAAACCAAACCTGAACCTGAAAATAGGTTCAGAGAGGGTTTTGGAGTAAACCAGAACTGAACCTCAAAAACCAAAAAGTGGTTCAAAATACCAGGTTCAGTAATGAGATCTGAGCTCTATCAGCCAGCTAACATCATGTTTGCTGTTATTGCTATAAAGACATTTTCTGGCTGGAATTCTTTTTTTTTTTATCCTACCCTATCCCCCAGGGTGGCTTACAATTCTTTAACTTATTAACTGTAACATTAACAACCAATTATCTCAATTCTTAATTCTCACAACAGCCCTATAAGGTAGGTTAGGATGAGAGATCTGTGTCTGGACCAAGGTCACCCAGGTGAGATTTGAACCAGGGCCTCCTGCTAACTCCCAGCCCAAGTATTGTATTATTAACCATTACACCACAATGCTGCTCATTTTTTGAGAGTTTTGTCACCTCAGCAATCAAATATGGTTAATGTGTTTACCAAACTGTTATTCTAAGTTAGTGTTGAATCTAAATTGAACCAGAGAGTTAAGAAATACTTGACAAACCAAAACCAAAGTAAAATGTTGAATAATTTGATTGACTTCCAGGTTTGTGGGAGCTTTCAGATGTAGTGAAAGGCATCCATCCCATTGCAAGAAAGCAATGTGTTGTGTGTTTGGGATAGTGAGGTGGCTGTTACATGCGGTAATGGTGCAGCAGTGAAACAGCTGGTTCTTGAATTGAGCAACATTGATACAGGATTGTGGCACAGAGAAGGGGCAGGGACAGCCAAGACATTTCTGGTGAGGAGAGTGGGCAGAGAGGGGTTGGGCTGTGACTGAGGGGAAGAGCTATTTTGTACTGGCCTGTGGAAAACTGGTCAGTTTGGGCCTGATCCTGAGAGATGCACTGCTGTGAACACTGGTGTGTTTGTGTATAGTGTTCTAGAGGTGTAACAGGAGCCTGGGTAGCATCCTTGCTGTGTCCTGGATAGGCACCAACACCCTGGGGTGGATTACTCTGTCCTATGTTGCTTGACAATGCTGCAGACATTTGGAGTTCTCAGCTCCCTGGCGGGGGAGGTGATGATGATGCACATGCCTCCTGCTTGGGCTCCTATACAGACTGTGAGTGACAGGTTATGTGGGAGGCTGTTGGTTCACTCATGTAGGTGTGGCCCACCCAGCACAGTGGAATGACCTGGATAATGACAACTAGGATTTGTCCCACAAAGAGTTATGGGAAAGTTTCTGGTTCTGGCTGGCCATACAGGAGTCCCGGTTTGCATTTCTGATGCTGCCAGTCACGGACCCTAGGAGCACAGGCAGGGGCTCGGGGTGTGTGTGTGTGTGTGCTGGGCAGTGTGTCACATTCGTGTCTTGTTTCATGGTAGGTGCTATGCTTCAACATGCTCTACGACAAACCCTGCAGGGTCTTTCCCCCCAGGCTAGAAAAGCAGGGAGAGCAGTGGAGGCAGCCCTTTCAGTCACTAGTGGGGAGGGCAGCCAGGGTCTAGGGTTGGGCAGCAGGTATCTCTCACAGTCCAGCTGGCTGCAGCACTACAGCTATGCCATACTCCTGGTACAGCCACCCCCCAGCAGAACAAGGCCACAGTTCTCCAGCTGTCCATCCCCCTAGCCTTTGCCACTTCCCAGCTGGATGCTAGCTGATATACACGGCTTGGCTGGTGGCAGCAGGGAACTAGGCAGAACTTCTTCTCACTGTCAGGTCCTGTCCCTGCCTAGCTCTTCTCTCTCCTGCCTAGCTCTTCTCTCTCCTGCCTAGCTCTTGCTTCTGGTCCTGTACTGCTCTCGTTCCTGTTTCCTTAGCCCTGCCCTGCTCCAAGCCTTTGTTCCTCCTCCTCCTCCTATTCTTACCTTCAGTTCTGACCTTGACTTTGTGTGCCAACCCCAGCACCCACCCACAGACCTTATGCTCCCATCCCTCTGTATCCTTGAAGAAGGAGAATCCTGGCTGTCTTGCTCGGACAGGAGTATTGAGACCGTGCAGGCTGCACAACAATAAACTTCTTTTAAAGTTTCAAACATTTCAGAATTTAGTTTTCAAATGCATTCATTATCATTAGAGTGCTTTAGAAGCAGAAAATTGGGATCATGTACCTGGTGGACTGGGCTATTTATTTATTTAAATTTATATCCCGCCCTTCGCCAAAGGCTCAGGGCAGTTTACAAAAGCCAAAACATACAATAATAAAAATACAAAATAGAATAAAAACCCACTATTGAACATGTGGTTACCCAACAGCTTCAGGCTTATCTTTATGCTTTCAGATTCCTGGACCCATTTCAGTCAGGTTTTCGTCTAGAGTATAGTAAGGCTTGTGGCCTTGGTTAATTATCTATGCTTGGAGATTGACAGAGGGAATTGTACCCTGTTGATCATGTTAGATCTTTCAATGGCTTTTGATACAGTTGGTCATGACTTGAAGTGTTTTTGACGCATCTGTGGGACCTGGCAGGGTTGCGCGAGACTTCTCTTGAGTGGTTCCATTTGTTCCTGTCAGGAAGGATCCAGTGGGTGGTGATGGGTGATTGCTTGTCATCCCCTCAGGACCTCCCTTGTGGTGTTCCACAAGGTTCCAGTCTGTCTCCCCTCTTGTTCAATCTTAAGCCGCTGGGCAAGATCATCCGGAGGTATGGAGTGAGGTTCCATCAGTATGCGGATGACACCCAACTCTACCTTTTATCTGACCCAGGTCCTTCAGTCTTGGTGCTCTCCCAATGGCTGGATGCTGTTGGGGACTGGATGAGAGTGAGCCAATTGAAGCTGAATCCAGACAAGACTGAAGTGATGATGGTGGGCTGATCTTGTGACTTGGAGGGGATCGGGACCCCTGTTATTATCCAGCCCCCTCTAGTTACTCAGGTTCACAGCCTTGGGGTAATTCTGAATCCTCTGCTGAGTCTAGATTATCATGTTGTGGCAGTGGTCATGGTCAGGAGTACTTTTCACCAACTCCCATCTGGTGAGAAGGCTGCGGCCTTTTCTTTCTGATTTGGATCTGGCCACAATCATCCATGCTTTCATTGCCTCAGGGCTAGACTACTGTGATGCACTCTATGTGGGGCTGCCCTTGGTGACTGTTTGGAAGTTGCAGCTGGTGCAGAATGCAGCAGTCTAGCTCCTTTCTGGGGTGGGTCACCATGAGCACGTTACACCTGTGCTCTACAATCTCCACTGGCTTCCTATAGCTTTCCAGGCACAATTCAAGGTGCTGTTTTTGACCTTTAAAGCCCTAAACAGCTTGGGCCCTACATATCTCAAAGATCACCTTTCTTTCCATGTTCTATTTCTGCCCCTGAGGTTGGCCGGGAGCACCCTCCTGCAGGTCCAACCAGTCAATTTTGTCCGTACAACAAGGGCCCACAGAGAGACTTTCTACTCCGCAGAGAGGAGTTAGTTGGAATGGGGGGAGGTCATGTAACTGCCTGGGGGAGTCAGGGTGTGCACTAAGGGATAAACAGTTGGGAGTGTCTGTCTTACAGATTAGAGTAGCCACAGTTCTGCCTGCAGGACACCTCTCTGAGGAGGGTCAGAGCATAGCTAGGTTGGAATTGGTCATGGGTGCAGAAGATAAAATGTTACCCCTGCCCCTGCCGGGTTGCAGCTACACCACGTGTCCCCAGTATAGTTATGCCTGTTGGTGCGGTTCCAGGTAGAGGAGCCTTCCCATCATAGTGCATGCAGTGTGTCTGTCCACTCTTCAAAAAACCTTCACCGGACTCTGCTTGCCATGCTAGCCATTACCCCGTTCCCCTCATTCCCTTTGCCTCCAAACTGCTTGAGCATGCGGTTCATGCCTGCTGCCTCGATTTTCTCACAGCTCAGATGATTCTTGATCCATCTCAAACTTGCTTCCACCTTCTACATTCCATGGAGACAGTCTTTGACAAAGTTGCCAATGACCTCTTAATAGACAAGGCCAGGGGCTATCACTCTGTTCTCATCCTCCTTGACCTCTCTGCTGCTTTTGACACTGTTGATCACCATCGTCTTCTTGACACACTATATTCCTTTGGTGTTTTTTGGATTCCGTCCTATCTTGGTTCTCTTCTTACCCCTCTGACTGCACATTTAGTGTATCCTTTGGTGGATCCTCCTCCCTGCTATCCCACTCTCAGTTGGTGTCCCCCAGAGCTCAGTCCTGGACCTTCTTCTCTCTCTACACCCACTCCCTTGGTAATCTGATCTCCTCCCATCTTTATGTTGCTGATTCGTAAATCTACCTGTCTGCACCAGAACACTCCACCAGTATCCAGTCCCACATCTCAGCTTGCCTGTCGGACATCATTGCCTGGATATCTCACTGCCACCTTAAACTTAATATGGCCAAGAGGGAAGTACTTATCTTTCCTCCTAAACCCACTTCCCTATCTCTGTAGAAAACACTGTCATCCTTCTAGTCCCCTCAGCCTTTAACCTTGGAGTCATCTTTGTCTCTGCCCTCTCCTTCTCTCCTTCTCACATCCAAAACACTGCTAAAACTTGTCACTTCTTTCTTTATAACACTACTAAAATCCATTCCTTCCTTTCTGAACACACAACCAAAACTCTTATCCATGCTCTCATCACCTCCCGCTTAGACTATTGTTGCCTGCTTCTTGCAAGTCTGAACCATCTCTCCAATTCAATCTATTCAAAATTCAGCTGCAAAACGCACCTGCCTTGCACGCCATTACGACCCTGTAACCCCCCTCCTCAAGTCACTACACTGACTCTCCATCTGCTTCCATATACAGTTCAGGCTTCTTCTGCTTACCTATAAGTGTCTTCACTCTGCAGCCTCTCACTACCTCTCCTCCCTTATCTCCCCCTGCACCCCTTCTCATGACCTCAGTTCATGGGACAGGATGCTCTTATCTGTGCCCTTCTCCTCCGTGGCCAACTCCCAACTCCGTGCCTTTCACCTTGCTGCACCGTATGCCTGGAACATTATTCCCGAGGCCTGGCCCCCTCCCTGTCCATATTCAAGTCCCACCTAAAAAACCCGCCTCTTTGAAGTCGCCTTTAAATCATGATCCCAGTCATGAATCATGATTTTAATCAGAATAAATTGATTACTGAATAAACTGCACCCTGTCTATAATTCATCTATTGCCTTGGTTTTAACTGTCAATAGCCATTTTTAAATGGGCATGGCTGAGGGGCAGGTCTGTGTGCACCCGCATGGAGTGCCCAAGCAGATCTGATGGGGGGGGGGGGCTGGGATGATTGTGCAATGGGTGTACGCCCCTACCCACGGGCAGCCCACGCATGCCCCCGCATGGTGCGTGATGCTCCATGCGCGAGGATGAATGGATGATGCGTGGTTCACGGGAGTGCATGCCCACCCATGCTGCCTTCAGATGGGCGCTCGGGTGGGTGGGGGATGGATGGGCCTACGTGAGCACATCCCGTTAAAAACGCCCTATGTCCATATCTTAGCTAGATTGTAAGTTCCTTGGAGCAGGGACTGTCTTTTATGGTACGTGTATTTGTACAGTGCTGCGTACAACTAGTAGCGCTTTAGAAATGGGTAGTAGTAGTAGGTGGCATTTGGTGCTTAATTAGTCCTCACCTTTTGAGCAGGCGTGTGTGCCATATCCTGTTTGCAGGGCTGACAGAGCAAGGAGAGGCCTAGAGTGCTGCTCACGGAGTGTTGGGAGCAGAGCCCAAGCAGAGTGTGTTCCCATTCCCTGGGATAGGGTGGGCATACCTCCCCTTTTAAAAAGGACGCTTATGAAAAATACCAGATACAAGGCTGCATTGGTTAACTTACAGCACAGCCCTGCACCATGTATTTTTCATACGCATCCGCTTTTAAATGGGAGGTATGGCCACCCTACCATGGGAGGAGTCTGTGAAGAGTGATGAGGTGCCAGAGCACTAGGCCCCAGCTCTCTGCAGCCCAGACAGTGAGTCAGGTTGATCAGGCTGGGCATGCCAGCACTGTGCAGTGCCAGGATATCATGGTGGAAGGAGCAGCACTCCTGCAGAAGGAAGGCATATCATATCACCTTTACTGTAACTATGATGACTGTTGAACATCCCAAAGAGGGGCTACACCGTCATGTCATATGGGCCCTGACTTCCCAGGATCTGGCCCTGTATAATGTGCTTAATAGTGAGCTTGTAGGTGAAGCAAATTCTCTCCATGTACTCCGTGGCCTAACTGTGGAGCTGTGTGTGCATGGCAGGTGCTGGGCAGGTCAGATTGAATCAGTCTCTTGGATGAACCCATCTTTATTTTCTCCTTTCTCCGTCTAGAAACAAAGGAGGAGCTAGAGGAGTTAATGTCTGACATCAAAAAGACTGCGAACAAAGTGCGCTCCAAGTTAAAGAGTGAGTATTGACCTGTTGAGCTCCCAGCTAGACTGCCACTCCATTTCCTCCCAGTTTCACTACTCCCTGCAGCCATAGGTATATGCATTTGTGGACAAGTCCCCCATGGCATGAACCTGCAGAAGAGGTTAGCCTCACTATTATCACCCCTGGGGACACTGCTCAGTGGCTTTCAGGAGGCTTGGAAAGAGGATTGTGATGGTGGGGGGAGGGATTTCCCCAGGGCTGATTAAACTGAGTTATGCCCCCATGAAAAGTCTGTCTGCATGGGGGTTTATCACACGCAGGGTCACAACCTCCTACAAAGAGCTGTTTGCAGAAGCTGTGCTGCAAATGAGGGGCTCCCTTGAGGCAGAGCATTTAGTGCAAACCTCTCTAGTGTGGCTTGGTACCACCTCTCCTTCCAGACACCGGCAATCACAGTTTGGAGCCCAGCATGAAGGCCATAGAAACCAAATGAGGAAAAGAAAGAGCAGCACACTCAGCCCCCAGCTCAGCAATCAGAAGGCAAACAAAAAAAACCTCAACGTTGTTATTTTAAAATTCTCATTATTTTTAAGCCTGCCTCACTTTGGGGAGGACTCCAGTCCTCCTTCCTCTGATGTAGGGGGGTGACATTTCCACTTGGCTGACCATGTGGATGTGTGTGAACTGACAAGCATGGGTGTACTGGAAACAATGGCACAGGAAGAAAACGCCCCTGCTCCTGCCTTCCATCAAGTGCTTCTTTTTCTACATATGACAGGCAGGTAATGGGTTGGGGGTGGTGAATGGAGTCCCCAGGGCAGGTAATTAGCTGGAGTCCCTGTGCAGCAAGTCCTCCTGTGCTGGAGTCCTCCCTCCCCGCAATCCTCTCACAAGGCCTGGCCCCAGTCTGCATTTCTCCAGCAGCCAGCACAATAGGCAATACATTCCAGACACAGAGCCTCAGCCCACCCCTCTGGGGACAGCCAGACTATGGGACGCTGCCAGCACAGCAAATGAGGGGCTGTGCTTGGGAGGGGGAGGAGAGAGAGAGTAGACAGGGGAGTCAAGGAAGGGCATCTAATTCAAAGTGCTCCATTTTGCTGACATCTCCTTGCCTTAGGGTGGTACAGCAGGGAATGGAGTGGACTTGATTAATACCTTCCATTGCTAGAAGAATCAATCTTTGTATAACTGGTGAGTGAGGAGAATGAGGCGATCAACCTGAAGGGAATTTTACAGTATGTAGGTGAGGAGGAAGGGCTCTCTGGTGTAGAGAGGAAGCATTGGAGACAATGGGTGTTAATAAATGAGACAATAGCCCGCTGGAGATGGGGTTCGGTCTGTGCAGCCTCCACTCACGTGCTTAGTGTGCAGAGCCTAATAAACAAGCAGCCCCTTGCGTGTAGTTGTTGTGTGTCTGTGTAGCCCCCATTCACAGGTGTAGCATGTTCAGTCCAGCCTAATAAACAGGCAGGCATTCTTCCCCACCATGCTCCCCTGCCAGCCCCCTTAAGCCGGTTAATACACTGGGCAATAAGCTGGCCAATGAGTCAGTGTCCAAACATGGTTTCTTGAGCAGGGGCTGGACAACTAACTGTGTCTGTCTGCCAACATGCCCTCCCAAAGGGAGACTATTGACAACCTCAGGCAGCAACAGCCCCAATGCCTCCCAGCTGGCTTTCACTAGCCAGGACAGGCAAGGATCTAATTCATACCTGTTTGCCCACATCACTCCAAGCACATTCTCTGCATTAGCGGGTGACACTAATCGAAACTGATCCAAATGAACAGAACAAGTCTGAGCTTCCACAACCCCCGACTCTGACTTTGCAGTAAAAGTAGCAGTATCCATGTTATGGTGAATAGGAGCGATTTTGTCTGCAAAGTAATTAATAAAAAATGTCACAGCAGGGAATAGATTACTCTAGTTCATAGTGGAGACACACTGAATAAACTGTGCCATTCACCACCTGGAACAGCTCTGTAGGACAAGACTTTGCAGACACTATGATATTTGAGAAGAAAACGTTTTTTGCCGCCATCACAGCCATGGCATAGTCCTTCAAAAATGATCTATGCTGCAATTGGTTGACTTCAGCATGAGTTGAGCTTTTCCCGCACTCTAACCGCCTACCCTCCTGCTTCACCTGCCTCAGGTCCCCCATATACCAGGGGGGGACCTATGCTGTTGCAGCGATGGGAGCGGACATCTGGATGCAACTGTGTCAATTGCTGTGGTCAAGGTGTCATTCCACACGGAAACCAGGGCATCAAAAGAGTAGTCATCAAGGTCAGTAGGTAAATCCCATAGAGAGTTCTGGAAACCAAATGGATCCATTAGTCTCCAGGGGCAGACCAACCTATCTGGTCCACCACCCAATGGGGGCATAGGAAGGCAGAGATCTAGGCCTTCCAAAGGTAATGGTCCGAACAACACCCCCAATAATCAGAACCCTTGTTTTCAAGCTGGAACAAAACATCAAATCCAATGTGCATCCTGCCTCATGCATCGGGCCAGATATTATTTGCTATAGTCCCATGTCATAGAGGCCACAAAAGGTTGGTCTCTGTGTGTATGTTGATGAAATCACCCAAAACATAAGTCTGGATGACCTCAAGACCACTTCGGAGACCAACTCAGCCAGCTTGGCCAGGGAGTCTGCTGTGCAGCAGGGTAGTCAGTACACCAGTAAAATCCCCACAAGGTGAACACACTCTATATTGGATGAGGTAGGCATTGGATACCTTAAAAAGGTCAGGGGCCAGGGTAAAGATCACTGCTGCTCCAACTTCTGCCCATATCCTTGATTGATGCTGCACCGAATACCTGGCTGGCACCAGCTGGGCCAATACAGGCCCAGATGCCTCATCTAATTAGGTCTCTGTAATGCATATGAGGTCAGTGGCCTCATCCTGAATAAGATCAAAGATGGCTGTTGTTTTTATTTGCTACTGACCTTGCATTAAGCAGCATCAGCTTCAGATCAGGAGCCCCACTGGCCTCAACCCTCAAATATCCCAAGATCACTGCCGCAGAGAGGGAGGAGTGGGACATGGGAACAGACATTAAAATGCCTCTCCTAATTTCCATGGTAGTCTTTCCTCCCCCCACCTCCACGATATGTCCCCATGCTCAACATGACCCTAATTGGCCCCCTCTCTGGCCCTGGATTTTCCATGCCCACCCCCGGAAGGTGATAACCCTCAAAGGACCAGCAAGGCCCCAGGAAGATGGGTGGCCAGAGTATTTTATTTTATTATTTATTTATATTTGTATTTCTACCCTGCCCCTCTTGCATGAAGCTACTCGGGGTGGCTTACAAAATACTAAAAATATAACCAAAAAATATAAACACATTAAAGCATTAAAATAGATATTAAAACAATACAAAAACTTACAGTGTGTGTAAAAAAAAAAAAATCCCAGTGCAAAAAAACCCAAAAACCCCACCCAACCAGTCCTACAAGCCCTTCCCCCTCTCCCCTGCCAAATGCCTGTTGGAAGAGCCAGGTCTTACAATTGTGTAGGAAGGCGAGAAGATTTGGGCTGAGGCACTCCTCCACTGGGAGAAAGTTCCACAGCAACGGCACGGCCACCGAGAATGCCCTCCTGTCCATCCAAATTCGTCAACAGCACAGGACTTCCAGGAGACCGCCCCTGGACGACCGCAGAAGCCAATCAGGGGTCCAGGAGGTGAGTCAATCTCTCAAATAAGTAGGACCTAGACCATGAAGGTCAAAGGTCAACACCAGCACCTTGAAGTGGGCCTGGAAGACAATAGGCAGCCAGTGCAGCGCTTGGTACACTGGTGTTATGTGCTCCCTACTGCCTATCCCTGTGAGGAGACAGGCCATCGCATTCTTCACTAGCTGCAGCTTCTGAACCATCACCATGGGTAGCCCCACGTAGCGCGCATTGCAATAGTCTAGCCTTGAGGTGACAAACGCATGGATGATAGTGGTGAGATCGGAGTCCGAGACATATGAGCAGAGCCTCTTCACCAGATATAGTTGACAAAAGGCGCCCCTGGCCACAGCCAACACCTGGAGATCCAGACGCAGCTGGGAATCCAGAAGCACTGACAGGCTCCGTACAGATGGAACCAAGGGAGGACGAACACCTCCAATAATGGGGGAAACCTCCGCACTCAGATCACCAATCCTGCCAACTAACTTTACTTCTGTCTTATAGGAATTGAGCTTCAATTGGCTCGACCTCATCCAATCTCCCACAGCGGATGAGCACTGAGACATCAAGGAGACAGCAGGGCCTGAGTCAGGGGAAAATGGCAAATACAGCTGGGTGTCATCCGCATATTGATTACCACAGACACCCCCCCACCCCCCAGTTGCGCACAACTTCTCCAAGTGGTTTCATATACACGTTAAACAGGAGAAGGGACAAGCTGGAACCCTGCAGGACCCCACTCGGGAGACCACCAGGCAATGAAGTACAGTCCCCCGTATCACCCACTGAGATCTATCCACGAAGTACAAATGGAACCATCATAAAACGGTCCCATCCACCCCCACCGCAGACAAGTCACCAACAACTCATGGTTAACAGTGTCAAAGGCCGCCGATAGATCTAATAGGACCAATAGGGTCATACATCCCTTGTCCAATTCCACAAGGAGGTTGTCAACCAAGGCCACAAGCGCTGTCTCCATGCTGTAACGCAGGCGAAAACCAGACTACATGGGATTAGGAAAACTGATGTCATCCAAATGCATCTGGAGCTGACAAGTCATTACCCGTTCAGTAACCTTCCCTAAAAAGGGGAGGTTAGAGACAGGTTGGTAGCTGCCCGGGGCATCAATGTCAAGTGATGGTTTTTTGAGGAGGGGCCGGACCACAGCCTTTTTGAGGCAGTTTGGCAGCCTCCCCTCCCGAAGGGAGGCATTGATAACCACGGCCAGCACAGGGCCCACTATCTCCCTGGTAGCTTTTACTAACCAGGATGGGCAAGGATCTAATTCACAAGTTGTGGCTTGTACAGACTTCAGCACCACGGCAGGTGTCACCAATTGAAACTCTTCCCACAAAATGCAACCAGACAAGGCATTTCCAACCTCTGGCTCTGCTGCTGACTCTAAAATGGTGGAATCGAAGTCATGCTCAATACGAGCAATTTTGTCCACAAAGTACTTCAAAAACATGTCACAACAGGCCATTCAGGTATCCCCGGAGCCTGGCATTCCCAGAGGATGATTGGCAAAGGAGGCATGCAGGGAACGACACCCCCCCCCCAACCCAATCCAATCTCCCCAGGGAGAGACTCCTCCCATCCTCGCCTAACTCATCTCAGCCACCCTGATTTCCCACCTGATGACAATAAAAGCACTTCCTATAAACCCCATAAACCTCACCCTCTTCCTCCCATGCCAGAACCTCCCTCTCACTAAGGGGTCCTGGAAAATTCCCCTACTCCCCTTCCTTCTCATGCCAGTAAAATTACATCAGCCTTTTTAGAAACAAAAACGTATGGACAGTATATGTGTGTGGGCATATAAGAAAATCAAAATAAAAGATTTCTAAAAATTTAATTTTGTAATTACTTGATCATCTAAATGTAACTGCAAAAATATCAAATTATACATGGATATAGCAGTTATATCATATATATAATTATTATTTTATATGTATTACAGTTGGATATAGCAAAGAAAATTATAAATTAAAAATATGTAATATAGAATTATAGAATCATAGAGTTGGAAGGTTACATCAGAGGTCATCTAGTCCAAACCCCTGCTTAGTGCAGGAAATCCACACCTACAGCATCTCTGACAGATGGTCGTCCAGCCTCTGTTTGAAAACCTCAAGCGAAGGAGAGCCCACCATCAACCTAGGCAAGTAGGCAGTGTCTGTTCCACTGTTGAACAGCTCTTACCGTTAGGAAGTTCTTCCTAATGTTTAACCAAAATCTGCTTTCTTATAATTTGAACTCATTGGTGCTAGTCCTGCCCTCAGGAGCAACAGAGAACAAGTCTGCTCCATCTTCTCTGTGACAGCCCTTCAGATATTTGAAGACTGCTATCATGTCTCCCCTTAGTCTTCTCTTCTCCAGGCTAAACATACCCAGCTCCTTCAACCTTTCCTCATAGGACTTGATTTCCAGACCCCTGACCAACTTTGTTGTTCTCCTCTGAACCCGTTCCAAATTGTCTATGTCCTTCTTAAAATGCAGTGCCCAGAACTGGACACAGGACTCCAGATAAGATCTGATCAGCGCAGAATAGAGTGAAATTATTACTTCTCGTGACCTGGACACTATGCTTCTGTTAATATAGCCTAAAATTGTATTAGGCAGCTGCATCACACTGCTGACTCATGTTCAGCTTATGATCAACTCCAACCCCAAGGTCCTTTTCACATGTACTGCTGCCAAGCCAGGTATCACCCATCCTATACTTATGCATTTGATTTTTCTTACCTAAATGCAGAACATAACATTTATCTTTGTTGAATTTCATTTTGTTAGTTTTGGCCCAGCTTTCCATCCTGTCAAGATCATTTTGAATCTTGTTTCTGTCTTCTAAGGTGTTAGCTATTCCTCCCAGTTTTGTGTCATCAGCAGATTTGATAAGCATCCCCTCTACTCATTCATCCAAGTCAATAAAGATGTTGACGACTAGTACAGGGCCCAGGACCGAGCTCTGAGGCACCCCACTTGGTACCTCCCTCCAGAGTGATGGGGAGCCATTTATGAGCACTCTTTGGGTACGGTTCTTCAGCCAGGAGTAACTCCACTTAACAGTAGTATCATCTAGCCCATATTTTACCAGCTTGTCAAGAAGGATATCATGGGGGACTTTGTTAAATGCTTTGCTGAAATCAAGTTATACTATGCCCACAGCATTCCCATGATCTACTAAACTAGTAACTTCATCAAAAAAGGAAATAAGATTAGTCTGACATGACTTGTTCTTGACAAACCCATGCTGGCTCCTAGTAATCACAGCATTGTTTTCTAAATGCTCACAGATTGACTGTTTATAATCTGCTCTAGAATCTTTCCAGGTATTGATGTCAGGTTGATGTCTGTAGTTTCCCATGCCCTTCTTTCCCCCCTTTTTGAAGATAGGGGCAAAATTTGCCCATCTCCAGGTGAGGTGCATTCCGGCACCTCACCCGTTCTCCAAGAGTTCTCAAAGATTAAAGACAGAGGTTCTGAGATTACAGCTGAAAGTTCCTTCAGTACCCTAGGATGTAATTCATCTGGCCACAAAGACTTGAACTCCTTTAAAGTAGCTAGGTGCAGGGCCGACCCCAGGCATATGTAACATGTGCAGCTGCACATGGCTCCGCACCTGCCTAGGCCCCGCAGCCCCACACTTGCGGGCAGCTCCCCAGCCCAGCCCCAGGCCACCTAGATAAAATGGGTTATCCTCCCAAGTCCCCAGCCCCCACCTCAACCAACCATGGCACAAAGCAGTTGCGGGCAGGACTGCCCAACCAGCCCTCTTTGTGGCCACATGGGTCAGGGGGCTGAGGCTGCGTACAAAGCTGGGGAGGTGGAGGCTTGGAGACAGGAAATGGTGGCAACGTTGCATGCCTTGTGCCCTTCCGCGCCCCCAGCCAGCACCACGTGGTGACTGACTGGCTGGGTAGAGCTGCCATTGGGAAGGAGCAGGAGTAGGAGCTCAGCAAGGAGGTGTGCGCATCACGGCGGGTGAGGCAGCATCAGCTGCAGCACGAGGACTCTTCTCTTCCAAAGACAGATGGAGAAAGAGTTGTCTGAGCAGCCTCAGTGGCGACAAATCCTGGGCTAGCAGCCGCAGCACAGAGAGGAGGCCAGGATGGGAGCAAAAAGGACCCTTCCTGTTGCCTCCCTCCCCTTTCAGCTCCAGCCTCCTCCAGCACCAACAAGCCTGCCTGCGTTGTCTGCTGTAAGCTTACTCCAGCCAGGCAGCTGCTAGCGCCCCCCCCAAGTGACCGAGGCTCCGTCGAGTGGTGCACCGAGAGGCAGCATGCCCCAGGCAGCCCCCAGCAACAGACAGGGCCAGCTTGGGCACGTTTGTGGCCCCCCCCCCCGGGTGTGAGTGATGGGGTAAGGCTGCAGGTTGGAGGAGTCGGCAAAAGTGACACTAAAAGCAGCCAGTGAGGGTAGAGTGGAGAGGCTGAAACTGTAGGCAGTCGGGCTGGGTCGAAGGGTGTTGCTGTGTTGGGAGCCCTTTGGTGCTAGGATGGGGGAGGGGAGAGGAGTCGAAGCTAGGGCCAGGCTGACCTGGAAGTGCTTTGTTCTTGGGCTGCGAGTGGGACACAGGCTGCATTTCCCCCAGGGATCACCCCTACTAAAGTTCAGTGCTTGCTTACCTTGCGGAGCTCCGGCGGTGGCAGCGGCGGGCGGTCCAGCGGCCTCAACACCAGCTGTGGCTGCCAGCGTCAGAGACGCTCTAGGCCTTCTGGGTTTCCCCGGAAGGCCTAGAGTGTCTCTGATGCTGGCAGCCACAGCCGGCGCTGAGGCCGCCGGACCGCCCGCCACCGCCGGAGCTCCGCAAGGTAAGTAAGCGCACTGAAATTTAGTAGGGGTGATCCCTGGGGGGTTGGGGGGGTGTTAAACACCCCCCCCCCAGGGATCGGGTCATACTTACCGGCGGCTGCGGGGACGCCGCGGCCGCTGGTGCTGGGGGGTGGGCTCGCCTCTCAGTCTTTTTTTAAACAAAAATCCAGGCTGGGCAGGGTGGGTGGGGGGTGTCCCCCCTTCCACCCGCGCAGCCTGGGAGGGGGAGGGAATTAATTTATTTCATTGATTTCAATGGGGACACAGCGCCCCATTGAAATCAATTAAATAAATACGGTACCGGCATACCGGATTTAATCCGGGAATCCGGTTTTCAGAGAACCGGTAAATCCGGTAGCCGGTAATGGGCCCGGGGTCCCACCTCTAGTACTCAGAGTGCTCATCAATCTGCAGGAAGGTGTCGAGCGGGGTGCTGCACAGCTCTGGCCTGGGCCCGGTACTGTTCAACATCTTTATTAAAGACTTGGGTGAGGGAGTAGAGGGAATGCTTATTAAATCTGCAGATGACACAAAACTGGGAGGGCTAGCTAGCACCTTAGAAGACAGAAATAAAATTCTGTCATCTTGATAAGTTGGAAAACTGGACTGAAACTAAAAAAATGAAGTTAAACAGAGATAAATGTAAAGTTCTGCCTTTAGGTAAGATTAAAGATCAGTTTGGAAGGGTGACTCCAAACTGTAAGAAAAATTAAATGTACAAATACAGGATGGGGGACAGCAATACATGTAAAAAAGATCTGGGGACTGTAGTCAATCACAAACTGAACATGAGTCAGAAGTGTGATGCAGCTGCAAAAAAGGCTGATGCAATTTGAGGCTGCATTAACAGAAGCATCGTTTCCAGGTCACGAGAAGTAATAGTTCCACTCTATTCTGTGCTGGTCAGACCGCATCTGGAGTCCTGCGACCAGTACTGGGCACCACACTTTAAAAAGGGCATTAACAAATGGGAACGAGTTCAGACAAGGGTGACCAAGATGGTCAGGGGTCTGGAAAGCAAGTTCTAGGAGGAAAGGTTGAAGGATCTGGGTACGTTTAGCCTACAGAAGGGAAGACTAAGGGGAGACATGATAGCCGTCTTCCACTATCTGAAGGGAAGGCAAAGGAGGATGGCAAAGACTTGTTCTCTCTTGCCCCTGAAGGCAAGACTAGGTTCACTCTGTATACCTCTACTCCCCTCTCCACCTCTGTGTTGTGATTATCTGCCCCCCCAGCTCCCTCTCCTCCTTTCTCTCTGAGTTCGAGTCCTCCTCTCGAAGGACTCCTCTCTCGCCTCCTCTCTCGCCTCCACCCTTGACTCCCTTGCCCCCTTCTCCTCCCACCCAGCTTGCTCCCATAACCCTCGCCCTTGGCTCACCCCCACCATTCGCCATCTCTGCTCCAGCACCCGGGCTGCTGAATGCTTCTGGAGCAAATCCCACTACCACGCTGACTTCCTCCACTTCAAATTCTGCCTCTCATCGCTCAACTCTGCTATCTCCCTTGCTAGATACAGCAGTACTATGCCTCACACATTGAGTCCTGTTCCCAGGACCCTCGCTGCCTCTTCTCCACCTTCGATTCCCTTCTCAAACCCCCCTGTCCTCCTCCTCCCTCTTCTCTCTCCGCTCAGGATCTTGCTCTCTTTTTGACCTCTAAAATTGACAAGATCCACTTGGAAATCACTACCAAGTCCTCTCCCTCTACCACTCCCCCCTCCCCCCACCTCTCTCCTGTCCTTCCTTCCCGCTTCCCTTGAGGAAATCTGCTCCCTACTGTCCTCCTCCAACCCCTCCACTTGCCTCCTGGACCCCATTCCTTCCCACCTCCTGACCTCCATTGCTTCCACTGTCGCCCTCCCCTCCTGCACATCATCAACCTCTCCCTCTCTACCGGCTCCTTCCCCTCTGCCTTTAAACATGCCACTGTCTCCCCCATCCTCAAAAAGTCCACTCTGGATCCCTCTGAACCCTCTAATTAC
>QEPC01013023.1:75576-95321 GCA_003113815.1 Sphenodon punctatus | reverse complement strand
AACTCTTGATTCCCGGGCATCAGTTAGGCATTGGATTGATGTTGTCAGGGTCCTCTGCTTCTTCCGTTCATTTCCCTCTTCAAATGCCGCCTTCCTCTTCAGATGAGACTTTGCTTTAAGGTGATCAACCACAGTAGATTTTCTGGTATGGTCCAGAACCACGTTGCAGGATGAGCAAAAAAGCTTCCCACCATCAACATGCGTATCCTTGGGGAACTCTGCAGCGCGCTCGTGGGCAGTGGTTTTCAAAGCTTTGTGTGCTGGGTTTTTTGTCAGAGGACAATCCATTTCCTTGTACCAATGAATAAAAAAAATCTACTTATGTTTTTTTCTGTGTACGGGTGTTTCAAACAGCAGGCAATTCCACCCCCTCCCCCCCCAACACATGGCAAAGCAGAAGGCAAAGCAGGCAATTCCCTCCAAAACACATGGCAAAGCAGGAAACCCACCCCCAAAACACATGGAAAGCAGAGCTCGCAGCAGGACACCCCCCCACACACACACACAAACAAACACATGGCAAAGCCGAGCTCGTAGCGGGACACCCCCCTCAAACACATGGCAAAGCAGAGCTCGCAGCAGGACCCCCCACCCAGGAGGACACCCCTCCCCCCAACCTCCTACTTACCTTACGGCTGGAGTGGCGTCGATCCCTGGAGTGGCTGGAGCAGGCGGCGGCGGCGATTCCTGGAGTCCCTCGGCGGCGGAGGCAGCAATCAGGTCCCTCGGCGGCTGGAGGTCGGATCCCTCGGTGGCAGTGATCCTGGAGCAGCGGTCTCAATGAAGTGGCTTCGTAAGTGGCAGTGACCTGCTTTATAAAGGCCGTGCAAGCTCTTGATTGGCTTGTGGCCTGAATAAAGCAGGTCCCAGATTGGCTCACTGCCAGGGAAGGGAAATCCCACAGGGATTTCCCCAGTTTCCACGCTAATCCTGCCTCGGGCAGGATTCTGCGCAAATCCCGCGAATCGCGGGAACGCAGAAGACTTGGGGCCCTGGGTAAGAGCTATTAGACAGTGAAACTAATTACCTAGGAGGTCGTGGGCTCTCCTTTGCTGGAGGTTTTCAGACAGAGGTTGGATGGCCATCTGTCAGGGATGCTGTAGATACAGATTTCCTACATTGATCAGGGGGTTAGACGATGACCTCCGAGGTCCCTTCCAACTCAGATTCTATGAAAGTCTACCTTCATTTTTAAAATATTACTTCCAAATTATTGCATAAAAACCAATGCTTGCCCCCCTCCAATCATTCTCTCCTTGTCTTGGGGGTGGGGAGGAGGGAACTGTGAGAACAAAGTTGGGGTGCTAGGTGAGGGGGATGTTGGGGGTGGCTAGGCAAGGGGGCACTCTGGGGGATGTTGGAGAGTGGGTGGATCTGTGAGAGAGAAGTGGCAAGGGGGTGCTGTGTATGGGAAGCTAAGGGGTAAGTGACGAGGCTGATAAGGCGTGTGTGCAGGTAGGAGGGGAAATTATGCAAATTGTGGAAATTATGCAAATTAGACCCTGCACAAAGATTTTGCACATGGCCCCACAAACCCTGGGGCTGGCCCTGGCTAGGTGTTCTTTTACCATCTCTTCATCCTAAGCTGCAATTCCTTTCTTTCATCATTAGTGCTACTCTTGCCCGGTTGAACATAGTTTCCCCTGTGGGAGAAGATGGAAGCGAAATAGGAGTTGAGCAATTCCGCCTTCTCTCTGTCACCTGTTAACATTTCACCATCTTCACCAAGCAGCAGACTTACCGCTTCCTTTTTCTTTCTCTTGCTTCAGACATAGCTGAACCCCCCCTTTTTGTTGTTCTTAGCATCTCTCGCAAGCCTCAACTCATTCTGAGCTTTAGCCTTCCTGACACCATTCCTACAGGCTTGGGCTGCTCGTCTGTACTCATCCTTGGTGATTTGTCCTTCTTTCCATCTCTTATACATGTTCTTTTTAATTCTCAGTTCCTTGTGCAGCCACACTGGTTTCTTTAGATGTCTTCCATTTTTCTTTTTCATTGGAATGGTTTGCGATTGTGCTTTCAGTATCTATTTTTCAAAAACTCCGACCCATCTTGGACTCCTTTCTCCTTTAGATTTTCTAGCCATGGGATCCTACTTAGCTTTTCTCTGAGTTTATTAAAATCAGCTTTCCTAAATACACATCCGACTATGCTCAGCTTTCCCTTTCCTTGATATCATGAATTCCAGGATGACATGATCGCTTCACCCAAGATTCTCACTACTTTTGCCTCATCGACCAGTTTTTCCATGTTGGTAAGGATCAAGTTCCAGATAGCCACCCTCGTTCCTTCTTCCACCTTCTGAAAGATGAAGTTGTCGGCAAGGCAAGGCAAGAATTTATTGGATTGGATTTCCAACAGTTTGATTTCCAACAGATATCAGGATAGTCCCTAATTACTTGATAGTCCCTAATCAATGACTTGCCACTTCAAAGGTTTTGTAATCTGGTTTAGGAAAGCATCATCCACATCTTCTGCTTGGTTTGGCAGTCTGTAGTAGACTCCAACAATGGTATCACTTTTATTTCTCTCTCCTTTTATTTTTACCCAGATGCTCTCAACAGGTCTTCCATGCTCAGATTTCTGTGCAGGTGTATATATTTTTTACATATAATGCTAGTCCACCTGCCTTTCTGTTGGGTCTATTATTTTTTAACAAGTTATATCCTTCAATTACTACATTCCAATCATGAGTCTCATCCCACCAATTCTCAGTAATACCTATTAAATCATATTTGCTTTGCTGTATTATGATTTTGAGTTAATCCTGCTTATTTAGCATACTGTCTGCATTAGTGTATAGATATCGGAGACCATGAGGATTACACCCCAGTGGCTTCCCTACTGTTCTTTCTTGCAAATTACCGAGTACCCCCACCACTCTCCTAATTCCCAATGCATCGCACATGTTCCTGTCCCTAGTACTTACCTTTCTACTTACCTCTGGGCTTTTGTCTTCTTCCCCCACAGGATTTAGTTTAAAACCCTCTTGACCAGGTTTGCGAGGCTTCTGCCAAACAGGTTTTCCCCAGTCCTTGTGAGGTGCAACCTATCTCCTGCCAGAAGTCTTCGTTACACAAGCATAGCCCATGGTCCAAGAATACAAACCAATCCTGTTGACACCATCTGCATAGCCAGTCGTTCACCTCCAGTATTCTTCTCTCTCTTCCTAGGCCTCTACCTTCAACAGGAAGAGTCGACGAGAACACCACCTGTGCCCCAAGGTCCTTCACCTTCCTACCCAGAGCCTCATAGTCACATGAGATATGTTCAAGGCTGTGCCTGGCAGTATCATTTGTTCCCATGTGGATCAGCAGGAAGGGATAGTGATCAATAGGTTGAATGAGTCCTGGCAACCTTTCTGTCACATCCTGGATCTGCGCACCAAGGAAACAACACACCTCCCAAGATGACATGTTAGATCGGCACGCAGCTGCCTCCATCCCTCTCAGTAGGGAGACACCACCACCCTTCTCCTTCTCTTCCTGCGGGTGTTGGTTGGATTCTTTCATCCTTGCAGGGCTGAGAGTCCTCCTTCCTGTCCAGCGGAGCCTGGGGTGGCACTTCTCTTTCAGATGACCTAGAATCACTCTCAGTGGGAAAATCCTGGAACCGGTTGCTTAGCTCCAGTGACAAGAAATGTCTTCTGATTCTCCTGGTCCTGTGAGTCACTTTCTTCCACATGCCTGCCTCTTGCGTTTAGCTTTCTTCCGGCTCCTTGAAAACCTCCTCCTTCTGTTGTCCTTCCTGCAGTGCTTCTTGTGACCTGTCCAAGAACTCCTCATCTTCCCTGATAAGCTGAAGCGTGGAAAGGCAAGCCTTTCAATTAGGATATATTTGTAAAACTCACAAATACTAGTAGTATCAACTACACCAAGGAGTTGCATACTAATTCCCTTGACTTTAAGTCATTAAGGAATGTTACTGTGAGAGTAATTTTGAGTTAGATGATATTCATGCATGCATTCTGGTTGTCATTGACATACACCGTAATCCATCAGGGCAAAAATGATAGAGATCAGTGAGACCCTTTATTTACAGTGCCCTTTGGCCCCAACAATAAAGCAGGAATACCAACTAATCACAGCTCCAGAGAAGGCTAACAGTCATAGTTCCATCCTTTCACTCCTCTTGCCTGGATTAAGAAGGCTTCCTGGCACAACAGCCTTTCCCCCAGGGTTCATCCCTTCCAGAACCCTGGAGCATTCCCAGCAGCATCTTGGACCATCTGTCCTCCACAGTGGCTGGCCCCAGACTGAATCCTTAGCCAGGAACTCAGACATTTATACCCCTCAGTGTGAGTGTGGCTACTGTCAAGCAGTTTGGCTTAAAGGGCCAGTATTCCCCCACTGTCTTATTCCCACAGTGCAAGTGATAGTTCCCACTTTCCCTACTTTACATACACACATTTATCACATAGACATATACATCAACAACAATAATAATTTACAGTACTGCAGTACACACACACAAACCACAATGCTAATTACACATGCTATTTGCACATAATAATAAATATTAAGAGCAAGGCCCTGTCACACTGCCTGACTGTACAAATTGCTGCCACAAGCGGGCCCAGTTTCAGTCCTTCCACCCAGGTGACCATTGCCAGCTGCAGCCTTCTGCTCTACTACATTCTGCTGCAGCAGTCACCTATGTTATTAATTTATTATTATTATTATTATTTTTATTAGCAAGCACATATAGTGCCAGCAATGTATCTCGCACTTTACAAAGTAATGGACTAGACATAGTCCCTGCCTTAGGGCTTAAAATCTGAGATACAGGGGGGGGAAGGGAAGGGGGAACAGAGGGAAGGAAGGGGGAACAGAGGGAGAGACAAGGGGTGTAGCATTAATGAAGATGTGAGGTCCCAGGTGCACATGCTTGGCTTGGTTACATTGAGAATGATGGCTGGTTGGTCCATGTGGTGAGGCTATGAGTACACAGACCTCAGGTAACAGATTGAGCTGGATGGTAGGAATCAGCAGGAGTTAGGAGAGGGGAGCGAGAAGTCAGGGAGGGCAGAGCGGAAGAGGTGGGTCTTGAGGAGGTATTTGAAGGTACAAAGGGAGTGGGGGAGGTGGATGTGGGCAGGGAAGGAGTTCCAGGCGTGGGGGGAAGCTAGGGACCAGGGACAAAGGTGGTTAGGGGACCAGGGGAGGCGTGGGACAATGAAAGAGGGGACAGAGGAGAAGCGGAGTTCATGGACTACGGAGGGAAATTAGCGCAGAGAGGTAGAGGGGAGCAAGGTTGTGAAGAGCTTTATAGGTGAAGACTAGGAGTTTGTGCAGGATTTTTTCAGGAAGGGGGAGCCAGTGAAGAGAGGAGAGGAGAGGAGGGGCTGCACGTGGTCGAAGTGACGGGTGAGGTGGATGACTGGCAGCAGAGTTTTGGACCGAGATAAGGGGAGAAAGGTGAGAGCGTGGGAGACCACTGAGAAGGAGGTTACAGTAATTGAGGCGAGAGATGACCAGGGTGTAAACAAGGGTTTTGGCAGAGGAGACAGAGAGAAAAGGGTGAATCTTAGCAATGTTATGGAGGGAGAAGCGACAGGATTTGGTAACAGAGTTGATGTAGGGTTTAAAAGAAAGGGGTGAGTCAAAAATGAAGCCTAAGCTACGGGCTTGGGGGACAAGAAGGATAGTGACCCCATTGATAAGGATCGACAAGGAGGAGGGAGAGGAAGGATGGGGTGGGGGAAAGATAAAGAGTTCAGTTTTAGCCATGTTGAGTTTGAGTTGATGTTGAGACATCCAGGTAGAGATATGGTGAGGCGAGCTTGAACAGATGGAGAGAGAGAGAGCAAGAGAGAGAGGGAGTAGAGAGAGAGAGTTGAGTGTCATCAGCGTAGAGGTGATATTGGAAACGATGGGAGGCAATGAGTTTGCCTAGGGACAGGGTGTAGATAGAGAAGAGGAGCGGGCCAAGGACAGAGCCTTGGGGAACACCAGCCAAGAGGGGAAAGGAGGAGGAGATGGAGTTGGCAAGAGACACATTGAAGGAGCGGTTAAAGAGGTAGGAGGAGAACCAGTTGAGGACAGAGTCCTCTGGCTATGCCCTGTATAGTGTCATGGATCTTGTGTGCTCACCACCTGGTCTTCCCAAGCAGGTCCCTAGCCAAAACCTCCCTGCGCTGCCAATTGCAGACTCACAAGTTATGCTGCTGCTGAGCGCTTGTGACAGGGTTCCATGCTCGCCTGTTGCAAGGCAACAAGGAAAGCCATTAGTTCATATGGCCCCACCCTCATTCCTAACCCAATGTTTTCACCCACCACCCACCCAATTCTAAAGTAATGGGGCCATCAAAGGGAAGCAGAAGTGACTAGGTGGCCTCTGCAGTTGCTGCAGCAGGATCCCAGTGCTGTTTGGTTCTTTTCCCGTAAGCACTGTAGGGGAGCAAATCAACCAGTGCCATTTGCACCATGTTGTCCCTCCCCACTCCCTGCCAGGTCGTCAGGTTTCCTTCCCCCATTTCCATGCCTTCCGATCCTGTCCTCTGGTCCTGCATCCTGGTGATTTTATGGCTCCTCCTCCCTGTTTTCCCAGCCACCTGTCAACACAGTCAACAATGGAATAGATAATTAAATAACAATAAATTGAAACCTTTATTATGCAGATGTATAAACGCCCCCACCTCAAATGCATGAACTTACCATTCTTCTCCGCCTCCTCTATAAAGGTGGCATCCGGGTCCTCCATGTTCTGAACCAGGACCTTGGATGACTCCTTGAATATGGGTTGGCTGTCAAAGTGAAGGGGTACATTGTTTGAGTAATGGTTTCTGTATCGACCCGTGCTGGCTCCAGGGCAGTGGTATGTCTACAGGCAGTCACGGCTTCTGTGGGGATGAGTGCAGTTGCAGTGGGAGTGGCTGAACCAAACAAGCAGTGTGGGAGCCACATCCACCCAGTTCCAGCCCCTGTGAAGGCACAGCTATGCAGGCGGGATGCAACGATGGCTCCATCCACACACAGGAACCAGTCCAGGGGCTCGTAGTAGGGCGATGTTTGTCTCCTGTGGTCGGAGGCAAAGTTGTTGTCCCAGATCTCCTTGTATCCATGCCTCAAGACTTTGGCCACTGTCAGCATTGTTTCATATCCCAGTGGTAGCCCTACTGTGCCTTTTGGGACCATATCTTCTGGAACACCACCTCATACCTGTAGCAATTCACCAGGGCATAGTGGACCTTTTGCTCTCCCCATAGAGCGATGAAGCCCTTGGTCTCTTCCTTGGTCCAAGGAATGCAGCATTGGAGAGTGAATCGCTATGCAGTGAGCACCTGAATTTTGACTGTAGTGCTAGTTGTTGCCTGGCTGTCAGTATGAGCCATATTCACAGCAATGATAAGCCACTGCAAGTCATTCCAGAGAATGCAGTGGCTGGAAAAGCGCAAGCAAGCATTGGACACATACTGTCACCCAGGACAAGTGGGAGAACACATTTTTTAAAATGGCATGTGGGGCTTTTAAGGTGGATGTTATGTATAGATGCTCACTTAGTGCCACGAGTTAAGAGCCTTGGCCATCCCATTAGCCAAGCTGCTTATGGAGCAAGGTGGGGATAGGCATGTCAGAATCCTGCCCTCTCTGTCATTGTGTAAAAAGTCCTGCCCCACAGGTCAGACTGGCTTTCTGTTTGTACAGAAATTATTACAGGTTATTAATAATAATAATAATTATTATATGCATTTATATAGCGCCAGCGATGTACCTGGAGCTTTACAGAGAATAAGATAGACACGGTCCCTGTCAGAGAGCTTACAATCTAGAGCCAGGGAAGGGGGAACAGAGGGAGAGGCAAGGGAAGCGACATTCATGAGGATGCGAGAACTCAGGTACACTTTCTTGGCTTGGTTAAAGTAAATTGGGAGTTTACAGATAACAGGTGGGGGATAATCCTGGGTGGGATGTTTAGCAGGAGTTAGGAAGGGCGGAGTGAAAGAGGTGGGTTTTGAGGAGGGACTTGAAGGTGTGGAGGGTGGGGGCAAGGCGGACGAGGGCAGGGAGGGAGTTCCAGGCATGCGGGGCAGCAAGAGAGAAGGAACGAAGGCGGTTGGGGGAGCAGGGGAGGCATGGGAGGGTGAGGGAGGGGATAGAAGAGGAGCGGAGTGCTCAAACGGGTTCGGAGGGAGATCAGGGCAGAGAGGTAGGGGGGAGCGAGGTTGTGAAGAGCTTTGTAAGTGAGGACACAGAACTTGTGCAGAATACGCTCAGGAAGAGGGAGCCAGAGGAGAGGAGAGGCTGCACATGGTCAAAGCGATGGGCAAGGTGGATGATCCTGGCAGCAGAGTTTTGAACCGAGATGAGGGAAAAAAGGTGAGAGCAGGGAGGAGGTTACAATAGTAGAGGTGTGAGGTGACTAGGGCGTGACAGAGTTTTGGCAGAGGAGACAGACAGAAAAGGGCAGATCTTAGCGATGTTGTGGAGGGAGAAGTGGCAGGATTTGGCCACAGAGTCAAAGTAGGGTTTGAAGGTAAGGTGCAAGTCAAAAATGAAGCCCAAGCAACAGGCTGGGGAACAGGAAGAATGGAGGCCCCATCAATGGCGATTGACAGGGAAAAGGGAGAGGGAGGATTGGGAGGGAAGATGAGTTCGGTTTTCACCATGTTCAGTTTGAGTTGGCGTTGAGACATCCAGGCAGAGATATCAGAGAGAGAGTTGGTGAGACGAGCTTGAACAGAGGGGGAGAGGGAAGGAGTGGAGAGATAGAGTTGAGTGTTGTCAGCGTATAGGTGGTATTGGAAACCATGGGAGGCAGCGAGTTTGCCTAGGGATTGGGTGTAGATAGAGAAGAGGAGAGGGTCAAGAGCCTTGAGGAACCCCGACCGAGAGGGGTAGGGAGGAGGAGCGCGAGGAGTTAGGAAGAGATACATTGAAGGAGCGGTCAGAAAGGTAGGAGGCGAACCAGTCGAGGACAGAGTCCCGGAATCCAAGGGAGTGAAGCGATTCAAGCAGGAGCGAGTGGTCAACAGTGTCGAAGGCAGGAGAGATCAAGGAGGACAAGTATAGAGTAGAGACAGTTGGATTTAGCTACAAGAAGATCGTTGGTGATCTTAACGAGCGGTTTCAGTGGAGTGAAGGGGGCGGAAGCCAGATTTTTTTTGGGGGGGGGGGTCAAGGGAGAAGTTGGCAGAGAGGAGGTCAAGGCAACGGGAGTAGACAACCCGTTTGAGGAGTTTGAAAGCAAAAGGGAGGAGCGAGACAGGATGGTAAGTAGAGGGTTCAGAGGGCTCCAGAGTGGACTTTGAGGATGGGGGAGACAGTGGTGTGTTAAAGGCAGAGGGGAAGGAGCCGGTAGAAAGGGAGAGGTTGATGATGTGCAGGAGGAGATGGGCAACAGTAAAAGCAATGGAGGTCAGGAGGCGGGAAGGAATGGAGTCCAGGGGGCAAGTGGAGGGGTCGGAGGAGGAGAGCAGGGAGATTTCCTCAAAGGAGGCGGGAGGGAAGGAAGACAGGAGAGAGAGGGGGCGAGGGAGGAGTAGGGGAAGAGGACTTGGATGCGATTTCCAGGCGGATCTTGTCAATCTTAGAAGTGAAAAAGAGAGCAAGATCCTGAGCGGAGAGAGAGAAGAGGGAGGAGGAGGACAGGGGTTTGAGAAGGGAGTCAGAGGTGGAGAAGGGGTGGCGAGGGTCCCGGGAGCAGGACTCAATGTGGGAGGCGTAGTACTGCTGTCTAGCGAGGGAGATAGCAGAATTGAGTGATGAGAGGCAGAATTTGAAGTGGAGGAAGTCAGCGTGGCCAGAGGCGTTCAGCATACCAGGCAGTGCTGTAGAGTTGGGTGTTTTCTCCTTCACTTCATGCAATCCCACACCTGGACCTGGGATTCTGGTCGCTCCCTGACTCTCCTGTTCAGAACAGCTGATACAGCTGCTGTGCGTTGTGCACTGATTAATGTCCTTTTATGTAAGTGAGGAATTAATCTCACTTGGTAGCAGCGACAGGCCTAATTGTGTCCACCTTGTGTTTTGGGGCTTGTGATTGAGCATTCTGGTCACCTCGCTGCACAACAGACTCACCGTTTGAGCTGGTCTCAGAGGTGGTGTTGAAGACAGCCAGAGTCTTGAGTGACTTAAGTGGAGTTTGCTTAAGAAAAATTTCTCCAGGCATGTGTTAAAAAAAAAAAAAAAAGGTGATCAGAAATTCTGCTTCAGCACACCTTTCAGGAAATAGACTTGGAGATGGATAAAGCTGATGCTCACATTAAGGGCACATTCACACGAGTGGCTTAGATTGGCCAAATCAGACTTCCCCTGCCTTACTGTTGATCATTTGAAAGGTTTATGCTGCAGGTTGCACCACCTGTAATGTGGGGGAAGTATCAAAAGTTAAACCAAAAAAGTAAGGGTTGACAATCAGACCAAATCCCTCACCCACGTTTTCCTTATCTTGTGAAGGGATTAGTCTGTGTTATGAGTCATCCTTAATTGCTCTGCATAGGAATAAAGCCAATTTCCACCTCACAGGATGAATCCCCACTGCCTTCTTGGAGGGGACAATGTATTGCTGACAAGGAAAACAAAAAAAAGCATAATAGCAGGACAGCTTTTATTGGCCCCCACATACCCATGGTAAATTTAGAAGCAGGAGGGAACTTTTGAATTGTGGGAGGAATCATGTGAAATATAAATGCAGGAATGCTAATTCACACAACAAAAAATACACCTGGGAGAAGGGCCTTAAGTCAGCACCAGGTTTCTCCATCTCCAGTCCCCTTCTTGACCCTCAGAAGCAGTCGGAGCAGACAGCTGGACAGTGGTGTGTGTGCAAATAATAGTCATTTTGGACCATAATGGCCAGGTAGAGGTGGAGGGCATGGAGACCAGAGCAGGAGGTGCTGAAGCCAAGGAGGGTGCCTGGGCGGCTGGTGGATCCAGGTGGGCTGGTGGTGGGACAGATGAGGCCAGTTGGCTGGTAAGGACATCAGACTGGGAGACTGGAACAGGTTTGGATGCAGAGACCTAGGGACTTGGAGAGGTGACAGGATCAGGTGTCAAAGCTTGGGACTGCGTCAGGATCACATGGGTGAGTACAGGTGGAGTCATAGCAGGTGCTAGCTGGTGCATGTCTGGAACCCATTCAGGGACAAGGGTAGACATGGCAGGATTGGACAGACCTGAGGAACAATGCTGGAGACAAACAATACAGGGACAGGAGCTGGGGGTTGACACCTGCAGGGCAAGAGCAGGGCCTAGCCAGGGTGTCATTGGCCTCTTTGGACAGACGAGTTCATGGCCCCATCAGCACTCCTTTTCATTTGTGGCATGGGCTGAGGGAGGTCAAGGGATCTGGGGATGTGATCAGCAGGCATGGACACAATGGGCTGAGGCTGCAGGTTAGGAGGGAATGCTGAGGGCTCAGACACAGGATAACTGGAGGACAACCCAGTCCCTCCCCCCTCACCTTTCCTGGTGACACCCTCGAAGGTGCTGGTCAATCCTTAGGCAGTGTGAGATAAATGTACTCAAATCAGGGGGGCATCCCCATTCTGACCAACTTGTCTTCCCATTGAAAACAGGAGAGTTGAGCTGCCTCGTTCCAGCCAGTGTCAGCAATCAGCTGGCAAAATTCGACTACATAGGTGGTAACAGTCCCATTGCCCTGTTAGAGGTTCTGGAAGGCAGCTTCCGCAGTGTGGGTATGCGGGAGAACCATAGAATATGTCCATAACTGTCAAGAATTGATCAAGTTGTCCCAGCAGGGGGGCTAGAGGTCTCCAATACGGTACATTGCCCAGGCAAGCGTTGGCCCAACCAAGAGACTAATAATAAGCTCAACCTAAGGCCGCTTTTAGACGAGACAAATTTGCGCATGATTGGTGAAAAATGTGCATGTTTTAATGCTCATTTAAACACCTAAACCGTTTAAAATGTGCATTTGGCATGATCGTGTCAAAGCCAAAACCGTTTTGAATGTGATTTTTAAATAATGCACATTTTTTAAAACTGGTTTTGAGCCCCTTTTATGATCGGGGGATGCCAAAACCAGTTTTAAAACATGTGCATTATTTAAAAACCACATTCAAAACTGTTTTGGCTTTGACACGATCATGCCAAATGCACATTTTAAACGGTTTCGGTGTTTAAACAAGCATTAAAACACGCACATTTTTCACCAATCATGCGCAAATTTGTCTCATCTAAAAGCGGCCTTAGTCTCATCCCGGGCATAGGTCTGGGGGCACAGGGTAAACAGGAGGCAACATCAATTAAGAAACACCATGTATTTCCAGGGATAAAAAAAAAAAAAAAAAAAAAAAAAAAAAATCATCCAGGAGGAAAACCTTGGGTTCCTTCAGTGCCACAGTCCCTGGAGCTGGAAACGCCTGAATCTTTTCCTGCAGCGATTCAAGGTGAGCTCTCAAAGCTAGGTTCTCAGCCTGCAGAATGCTCACCATGCTCCCTTGCTTTGGCAGTTCTTGGTTCAAAGACCTGGTTCTGGAGCTGGCATACCAATATAATGGATTGCCGACCAAGGGTTTGCCCATAAAATTTATTACAAGGATTCCACTTATTTAACAGGGAGACGTTGGACCAAAACTCAGTGTAACACTGAACAGTTTTTAATATTAAAAAAATGGAAAGCAACACTTATATTAACTTGGGAAGCTTTCCACATCAAAACCAATGTCGAGGCCTGTAATCAGGGTGTGACCGAACTGTGAACTGTTGTCAGTAGTGATGATGGCAGCAGTGATGGTTGGGTTCCACTTTGTCCAGTGTCTCAGTCCTTACCCAGTACAGCTGCATCGCCTGTCCCTATAGCTACTCCCTTGGCTGCAGCAGTGCATGGAAGGCCTGTGCTCTCTTTTTAATGGTGCCCTGGACTAACATTGCACACAAAGTGGGTGTGTGAAATATCCTGGCTCGTGCTAGAGTTAGTCATAGAAGTAGGGCCTCAGGCCCCCAGAAGAGTCAGATTCACAAGGTCCTGATATGGAAAGGCCTCAAAACACCAGGCCCTGACACCTCTCCCATCCTCACCAACTCAGTTGCTCTCTGCTCCCATCCAGACAAAAGGGGTAGTGGCAGAGATTGATTTCCCTAGAACTCTGCTTTGAGCAGGCACCAAGGGCCAGAAAATGCTGTTTCTTGGTCCCCACGAAAATCTTGATCAGAATGCTACATAGGAGTTTTACCCCTTCACAGGTATTTATTTATTTATACATGCGAGTATTTATACTCCGCACCCTCCTGCACAATGGCAACTCGGGGCGGCATACATCACTATCATAAAAAAATTAAATCATCTAAAATACTACAAAACAATTAAAGAACGATATAATGGGCACAACGATTCTCAGGCAATAAAACCCTCCCACCCCACCTACCCCCAGCCCTCCCTGAAGGCCCAGCGGAACAGCCAGGTTTTACAACATCTACGAAAAGAGGGGAGGTCCGGGGATAAGCAGGCCTCCAGCGGGAGGGAATTCCACAGCCAAGGCACGCCCTTTGTGCCATTGCCACCCAGCGTACCTTGAGCTGGGAGTTCCCGGCCAACCGCATGGGTCGCAAAGGAACCTGGGGTCTGAGGCGGTCTCACAGGTAACCAGGTCCCAAGCCATTTAGAGCTTTATAGGTCATAACCAGCACCTTGAATTGGGTCCTGTGGACAATAGGCAACCAGTGCAGAGCACAGGTGTAATGTGCTCATGGTAGCCCACTCCTGTCAGGAGATGGGCCACGGCATTCTGTACTAGCTGCAGCCTCCGGACCGTCGTCAAGGGTAGCCCCACGTAGAGTGCATTGCAGTAGTCCAGTCGAGAGGTAACGAAAGCATGGATGATGGTGGCCAGATCCGAGTCGGAGACATACGGCCGCAGCCAGATGTAGTTGACGAAATGCTCCCTTCACCACAGCCTCCACCTAACAATCCAGGCGAAGCTGTGGGTCAAGGAACACCCCCAGACTACGGACCTGAGCATCCAAAGGGGGGCAGACCTGCCGATGACGGGAGCTGCCACCTCCACAGCCCTCCCCACCAACATCACCTCCATCTTGTCAGGATTCAGTTTCAGACGGCTCGCCCTCATCCAGTCCCCCACAGCTGCCAAGTACCGGGTAAGCACCGAGACAGCCGCACTTGGATTACTCAAAAATGAGAGATAAAGCTGTGTATCATCATGCCGAAACCTCTCATGACTTCACCCGAGGATTGTATATACACGTTGAACAGGAGAGGGGACAGAATAGAACCCTGCGGGACTCCACACATGCAGTTCTGGGGAGATAATGTACATTCCCCGAGAACCACCTGCTGCGTTCTCCCTGCCAGAAATTAGCAAAACCATTCAAGAACAGTTCCATTCACCCCAGCCCAGTCCCGCAGCCTCACCACCAACAACTCGTGATCAACGGTATCAAATGCCACCAACAGATCCAGTAAGATCAAAATTGTGGATCTACCCTGATCTAATTCACAGTGCAGGTCATCAATCAAGGCCACAAATGCAGTCTCCATGCCAGACCCGGGTATGATACTAAGGGTGAAAACAATTGAGATGAGGCAAGCCAAATCCCCTGAACGTCCTGAGGAGGGCCACTGCAGCCACCACTCCTCAGTTCAAATGAGCACACACACACCCCAGGAATCCAGGTGGGAGTGCTGCCATCACAAGTCCCGTCACACCACAGGTCAGCTGAGGAGCTGCCCACACGGAATAGGACTTCCGACCCCTGTTGCCCAGCAGGATTGGGCCCTCGGAGGAGCTGCCGCTAAACAGCTGATTGGGGGCCTGGAGGAGAGCCCTCACCTGGCCCATCAAACAGCTAATTGGGGGGAGGGGGGGAGCTGGAGGAGTGCCTTCACCCTGCCCGGGTGCATGTGCCAAACGGCTGATTGGGGGTGCTCCTCCAGGCCCCCCAATCAGTTGTTTGGTGAGCGGCACGCTGTAAGAGATTGCCAATCACAGGTTTGCCAAACTCAGTGTAACAGTGAACAATTTTTAGTATACGAAGGACTGAAATCAACACATTAACTTGGGAAGCTTCCCACATCAAAACCAGTGTCCAGGTCTGTAATCAGAGTGGGGTTGACAGTGCTGTCCCCCCTGAACTGTTGTCGATGGTGATGACGGCGGCGGTGATGGTGAGGGCCCACTTTGTCCAATGTCTCAGTCCTTATCTGCAAAGCACGTTGCTGACCACGCTGCCAGCCAAACTCTTGCACCTGGCTCATGGAGAGGCTACCCGATCGCTGTAGCAGGGGGTCTTCCCAGGGCCACACAGGGCGCTGGGTCTCACTCAGGGAATTAGCAAACACCGTTGCTACACCTTTTCAGCCTCTAAGGGAGTGGGTACACTCTTATAGGACACAACACAGTCCAGGCAAAGTCCAGAGGGTGACAAGTCCACAGTCCTTTATTAGACTCAAGTGTCCATAATCCCTGCCACTCAGTCGCCTCCACCCTGCAAGCCAAGGTCAGTCTCTCACCAGCTCAGGAGCAACACAACCTCAACCCCCCTTGTCCATCTAGCCAGGCCTAAAAGCCCTAGGTTGTGATCACGCCTTCCCCAGGCACGAGGCTCCCTCCTGGGCACAGCCTCTCCCAGTACCTGGTTCCAGCCTGGTTCTCCAGCCTTCAGCAGCCTGAAGTTCATAGAGTGGCTCAGCTTTACCAGGGAGATGCAGCCCCTTCCACTCCCAGGCACAGACTGCTCTTCTCTGTTCCTTGCTTCCTCTTTTGTAGCCAGAGTGGGCATGGCCCACAGCACATCATTACTGCCCTTAAAGGGCCAGTGTTCTGCCTACTCTGGCATCTCACTCCTTAACCTGTTTCCTTTCCAGGCAGGTCTCAGGTTCTGGGCTGGCTACCCCAGACCCATGCACATGCGCACAGCCCTCTGGCTGGCCCACACAGCCCCCTTCTTAAAGGGGCAGCAGCCCCACAGAACTGCTCCCTGCTACAATCGCTCCTTTCCACTGTCCTTGTATAGGTCCCTCGTGCAATTACTAGGAGTCAGTCCCTTCTCCATCCTACTGTCTTCTCAGCAGCCAACTCTTCTCTCTCCCCCCCCCCCCCAACTGCCTTTATCTTTTTTCAAAAACCAACCAACATCCCCCCCCTCCCCAAAACCAAACCAAACCACAGCCTGGCTTTTTACTGGCTCACACTAGTGTTCCATTTTGAGAGGGGAGGGGGAAAGTGAGTCAGACACCCACTCCTGGCAGTGCTGGCAAGCTCTGCTACACAAGGCCCAACACATCCTGGAGGGAGGTGGAGTGTCCAGCAAACTCCATTTCTGCCAGACCTGCTAGTATTTTAGATGATTTTATTTTTTTATGATAGTGATGTATGCCACCCCGAGCTGCCATTGTGCAGGAGGGTGCGGAGTATAAATACTCGCATGTATAAATAAATAAATAACTAAATAAATACCTGTGAAGGAGTAAAACTCCTATGTAGCGTTCTCATCACGATTTTTGTGGGGACAAAGAAACAGCATTTTCTGGCCCTTGGTGCCTGCTCTAAGCAGAGTTCTAGGGAAATCAATCTCTGCCACTACCCCTTTTGTCTGGATGGGAGCAGAGAGCAACTGAATTGGTGAGGATGGGAGAGGTGCCAGGGCCTGGTGTTTGGAGGCCTTTCCATATCAGGACCTTGTGAATCTGACTCTTCTGGGGGCCTGAGGCCCTACTTCTATGACTAACTCTAGCACAAACCAGGATATTTCACACACCCACTTTGTGTGCAATGTTAGTCCCCCATCAGGTGAGCACCTAATACCAAAGTGAGGCTCAGGGGAGGCAGAACAAACTGTCAGGCACATGGGACTGGACAAGACAGTGTCTACAGGATTAGGGCTTATCAGCAAGTCCTTGCAGAACCAGATCCAAAAGGTCTTTGCAGGATCAGGCCAAAACAAAGTCCTGATGGGCTCAAGACACTGGCTATACATCCAAAGGGGCAGTCCAAGTACAGAGTTGGTAGTCCAGGCCAAGGTCAAATCCAGAGAAGCAGTCCAAATCAGGGGCATCAGGTGGGAATGGGGACACCAAGGCAGAAGGTAGGCAGGAAGGATCAGGAGTGCAGAGGCAGGAACCAGGAGATGAAAACAGGGAACCAGGAGTCAGGGTTCTAAGGGCAGTTGTCCAGGAGGCAATGAACCAGACACAGACAAGGAAGGAAGCCTAGTTGTTGCTCTGCCGACTCCTGCTTCCTGTTGTATGGCTTTTATACAGAGCAGGACCAGTCAAGGGCATGGTGGGCAGGAACCCCATCAGGCTGTCTTAATGGGTCAACAGAACGAAATCAAGAGCCAAGCCTGGCTGTGCTGGGTGCAGGGGCACCAGAGCCCCAATGTTGCTGGTTCAAGACCTGGGTCTTTACAACTTGTCACTCAGCCCACACACATGGCTATCCCTATTTGGTCCCCTTCCTCAAGTAGCATGCCATGCTTTCTTCCCGCTGCAGAAAGAAGGCTTTGTGTGTCAGCTGCCAGCCCTGCTCATCTCCTTCCTGCTGGGGAAAAAGTGAAGTGGGGATTGCAGCTGGCACGCAGAGTCCCTGAAGCCAGCAGGAAGGAGATGAGCGGGGGTCACAGCCAGCGCCTGGAAACTAGTACATGGCATGCGCACGTGTTGATCCATAGGACAACACATGTGAATCCCTTATCCCGTGTAGCATGCTCCCCATTCTTGGGGAGGACACATGTTCCTGGTCTGTGTCCACCTAATAAATGGTCCGGTAGACACCCACTTGTGGGTGACTATCGTGCCGTTTATTTCCACCCTGAATCTTGGGTGACCTGGAGAGAGCGCATGCCCCTTACGGCCCACTCAAGACTCCCAGAATCAGAACTGACAAGATTTCACACACACGGCTTTGCCTGCATGTCTGGAGACAGAGAGAACCCTAATGCCCATCTCCAGCCTCCTCAGCAAGAAGGCTTTCCCTGACAGGGTAAAATACTGCAATATTTTAACTACATGGTGCCAAGAAATCATTAATACCCTCAAAAGACTTGATATTTTTAGCTGCGTGGGTATGCTCTATATATCTTAAAAATGTGAGTTATCAGGGTTCAGAATTCTGCTTATCGAGATCAATAAGCAATGCATCCCTATGGACCTGGGGCTAAATTAATTTGACTTAACCAGAAATTCAAGTTATGCAAGTTCTCCTTATGTGAATTCCACTGTAAGCTATATTATTCTTCTGCCCACAATTAGGTATTGAACAGAGTATTGAGCAAGAGGAAGGACTGAATAGATCATCTGCAGACTTGAGAATAAGAAAGACCCAGGTGAGTCTGTGCAGGTAAATATGGGCTGGGCTGGGGACAGGGGACTAGTAGCCACTCTTCCATCACTGAGAGAAATGCCAGAGGCCACTAGAGCCCAGAAAATTGTTTCATGCAAGTGCAAATAATGGGATCGATTTTTTATAGTGTGTCTTGAAAGTGCATGTATGCAGCAGGCACCACTAGTGTGTACAACCATTGTTTATATTTGTATGGGTGTCTGAGTTTCTCTGTGTGTCAATCAGGGGAGCACAGTGTCTGGCTGAGTATAATTATTATTGGAACAAGAAATAAATAATAATACACATGCTGTAAAGAAGGAATGACCTTTCTGCAGTATGTCCTAAAGCCTCAGTGTGTGCTTAAAGGGAGGATGCTTTGAATGTTGATGCCTTATGTGTTTATATATATATATATAAACTTTATTCAGCTAGCTTTCGCCATAGCCATACCCACAAACATATATATACAAAAAAATATATAATATAATAATAATAATAATTAATAATATGATATAACATATCAATATACAGATAAGTAATATGCAACTAAAACCATAAAATAAAATAAAATAATAACATCACAAAATATATGTGTTTATAAGAGGCAACAAAGCTGAGTCAGGTTTATGCACAGAATGTGCTCTGTCTGTACACTGTGTGATCTGTGTGCCCAGAGTCTAATTTTGAAGGTTCATCATTAGCATCAGTTCATACTTGCCTTTCTCATACCCTTTGGTTAGAAGCTGGCACTCTGAAAAGTCCTAGATGTTCCAGAGTTAAATCAAAGCCCCCTTCACACCAGAAACCACTGATCAATAGCACCCCCTTCTTAGTTGACAGGTTTTTGTCTTTTGTCACAGTGAAGTGTCACTGAAGGGAACTGGACTGGATTAACAGTGAGTATTCAGAGGAGCTGGAGAAGATCCATAAGAATCCAGAATAGATGTCAGATGCTGTTCTGGGTTCTGTAGGTAGGAGCATCATGTAAAACTAGGAAGGGAATTAGTTCCTCCCCACCCCGCCCTGCTCTGCTCCTCTTAGCACTTAAGAGTTTTGTCTCAGTTCAGGGTAGAACCAACACTGGTTAACTGGTGAGGGACTCCAGAAGGGAGCAACAGCAGTAAGTTGCTAATCAGAAATATAGGGTGATTTCAGACGTTACGGGTGGGCGGTTCACCACAGTGAACCCCCAGGGGGGGTGAACAGCGCAACCACGCGCGGGGGTAGAAAAGCGACCCAAACAGACGTGCCGGGAACGGGACCACGGCCGGGAACCGGGCCAAACCATCGCGGACCGGGGCAGCACAACAGACGTGCAGCCGAACCCCCGGCGGGCGCAAAACTCCCACATGGCACCGGGCAGGGGCGGGACACAGACATGGCCGCCTGAGGGCAAACGAAACCAAAAGGCACACAAGGGAACGCCCACACAAGGGAAACGGGAAGGGAGGGGGGAAGAGGGAGAACAGGCTGACAGCCGACACACACAGCACACGCACAC
>QEPC01013023.1:52344-67327 GCA_003113815.1 Sphenodon punctatus | reverse complement strand
GCCCCATTGTTCCCATCCTGCCGTTATCTGTCAGCCTTGGCAGCCCCTGTCTGCCTGTGCAGCCCCCCTGCCCCGCATCCCATGCTGCCTCCACGGCCTCTGCGGCTCAGACCCTCCAGGAGCTGTACCATGGCAGCTGCATCTCAGCCTGAGGGCCTGCCCGGAGGCTCCGGGGGCTCTGTCCGAGCCTGGCGCACCCGCGAGAGCATGGCCTTTTGCAACCTGTGGCATTCGCCCATCATTCAGCGCTGCCTGCGCTCCTTGCCCACCTGGTCGGATGCCTATCGGTGCCTTAGCTTTGGTATGCTGCACTTCGGCTATGTCATGACCGCTGATGACTGCCGCGTGCACTGTGAGGAGTTGGGGATCGCCCCCTTCCCTGAGGGGCGCTTACCGGACACGCTGGGGGGGCCTTGCAGCATGGAGTCATGCTGAGATGGCCTCTGCTCAGTGTGTGTGTGCCTTCCCAGGATATGCGACCTGCGGCTGTGACAATGGCCCCGCTATGTGCACCTGCTGTCGTTACCACCCCCTCCACCCGATGGGAGCCCCAGCAGCTGGGTGTAGGGTGCTCCGGGCCCATCTGACATCTGGCTGCCTCCTCAGCACCTTCCTTCCGCCTGTGGCCTGGGTGCTCACGCTAATGCCCGCTGCCTCTTTGGGATGGCTGGACCACCTGTGACCCGCCTCCGCTCGCCTGCCTGTCGGCCTCTTGCCTGGGACCTGCTGCCGCCGCCCTGGAACTCTCCGTGTGGCCTCCTGTGGATGTGTCCCTGACAGCCCTCTGTCTCCATGAGCTGCCTCCCCCACCCCTGCGTCCCGCTCTCCTGCCCCTGGCCTGAGGACCCCTGTTCCGCGGGGCTGGGCCTGATCTCCTGCCTTGGTGGACCTCGACCGTGGCCCCGCCTTCCACTGGCCCCCTGGCTACCTTGGGGAGTGTGTCTGGGGGCCCCCCATGCCCTTCCTCCCCCATGCGGGTGGGGGGGGGCTTTCCGTGTCTTCGTCCGGTGACTCCCCTTGCGCACTGGGTGTGCTTCTCCATCTGACCCTGGCTCCATGGTGGGCCATTGTGCTGGTTCCTTCCCTCCTGGACTGAGCCCCGTGCCCCCCTGCTGCTGCCCCATCTCCCACGCCCTGGCTCCACGCGCTCCCACGCTGTCTGTCTCTGCGCCGGACCGGTGCTGCTTGTGTCATCAATAAACACCCGTTGTGCTTCACTGTGCCTTGTGTTGCCTCCTGTGTCCTTGGGCTGCTGGGTCCCCCTTCCCCTTGCCTGCTGGGGTCCTGCCCCCTCCCCCTCCTGGTGGGCTGGCTATGCCGGCCCCTTGCCACCTGCCCTCCTCCCGTGCACCCGACCGGCCAGGGGGTTCCCTGTCCCACTCTGGTGTGTGCCTCCCTCTGCCCCCCCTGCTTGACTCACCTTTGTTGTGTGGGTGTGCTTCTCATTTTGAAGTGTGAGCACCTTCCATGCTGCCGCTGTTTGCTCGTGCTGCTCACACTGCAGCTCTCGCCACCCCCTCCCTTCATGTTTCCCTTCCCTGGGCGGGCCCCTCCACCGTCTTTGGCTTCATTTGCCCTCCGGCAGCCATGTTTGCGTCCGCGAGACCCCGGTGCCTTGTGGGACTCCCACCGCAGTTCTCGCCACCACGTCACGTCTGTTGGGTTCCCCTGGCCCGTGTTTTCTCCAGTTGGCCCTGGGAAGTGGTGCCACCCCTGTCACGTCTGTTGGGACTGCGCGTCTCACCATGGCCCATGGTGAAGCCATTCACACCGGGGTAGGATTCAGTGTGGTGAATTTAACCGTGTAACGTCTGAAATCACCCACTATTGCTGCTTGCACGTCCATACGAGTACATTTGGGCAGTGCTTGGATCCTACACTAATAGGAGCTATCGAATAGTGTTTTACAGGAGGCTAAGGGGTTGCTGTAGAGAAGGTGTTTTGCCCTGGGCTGAGGATGGCATTACTGGGCAGGGTTACAATGCTGCCATCTGCTTTCCTTTCTGGGACTGGGCCGAGTCACAGGAGCACAGAATTCATTAAAAAGATATTGGTCAGTGGGCTGGAGACTGGTCATCCAGTTAGGGTATTTATTCGTTTGACTGTTCTGGAGCAGCTCAGGACTTGGCTCTGCAAATGGCATGTCTCATGTTGGGGTGAGATCCTTGTGACTGCCCATCACATTCATTTTAAATGGGTTGCCTCCTAGGCTCTGTTACAGGAAAAGCCTGGCAGCAGTACCTTGACCAGCTGGTGACCAGCTGGGCCAGTTTTCTGGAGCACATGTGGAGATTAATCCTAAAGAGAGTCTGGGGTGTGTTTAGAAAGTAAACCTCATTAAGCCCCCAATGAACAACAGCTAGGGTGTATAATTACATTTAGTACACCCTTGGCGGGGGTGGAGTGGGTGAGGTGTTAATTCCAGCTCAGGGACACTAAAAGATTGGAATGTGGCCTAGTGGGATCTCCTGAATGATGCCTTCCCCACATTTCCAGATCAAGCAGGTTCAGTTTACAAAAGGATTTTTCTAATTGTCAGCTCCACAGCTTCCCCTGGGCACTTTCCTGCTCTCAGGGACACTTGGACAGCCCTATTGTCGTCACTGAGTTTGCTCAGGTGCAGCTGGGCATAGCATGATAATTGGAGATGTACAATACGGAGCAAAGTCCAGCTGTCCTTGATCTGATCCTGCCTGCCCCTTGCTGTACTTATTACAGTAGTCCTAAGAACCCCAGCCATGGACCAGGCTTCACTCAACAGGCTTATTAACCTTCACTCTGTGTAGAAACAGAACAAAAAGCCAGTTCCTGCCCCAAAAGAGCTCCAATTAAAGTATTAAACAAGAGACAGCAGGGGAGATGACAAACAGACAAACAGTAGTGAAATTCGGGTGTTCTCAGATGTAATGAATAATCTGGCAATCCATCACTTGTTGAAATATCATGATCTGGTAGCTACTTGTACAGACGTTCCTGCTGCTGCATGCTCCAGCAGCTGCCCAATAGACAACTCCCCCCCCCCTTCCACCAACTGCTGCCCAGATGGGATCATATTTCTGTGGCTGCCCAATTGCCACAGACTAGAAGTGAGGCGGTGCTCTTACCTACATGTAACAGTGGATATGTGCGAGCACCAGCTATGGGTGGTCTGCCCCCATGATTTCTAGAAACAACAGATGGGCTAAACATGTAGCAGGATCTGCAGTTTACACAACCGGATGTAATGCTTTGCCAGTGTGTGGCTAACATAGCGTCTGGTAACATCCATACTGAATGTTTTCATAGGTCACTCTACTTTGGGGACAGGCATCCATTTCTGGCACCCTTCCTGGAATATTCTAACGCTGCTCTGTGATTTCAGCAGCCGGACTCTGTTCTAGTCCCTAAAGAGGCCCAAGCACTTAGCATCTGCATTGCCTTTGCCCAGGTCAGACAATGGCAGTCTTTTCTATGTGTAAACAATAAGACACTGAGTGTGTTTGAGAACTTTGCTCATCCCTCTGTGAAAACACCTTCAGGGCTTGGGGTTGGCTGGCTGGTGTTGGCAGTTGGGGTTGATTTCATTTTCTGTGTGTGGAACTACTGCATTATGTTTGATCTTCTGTTCCACAGCTGGTGTCTAATCAATAAAGCAGTGACATTAACTAATCACCTCAGCAGGAACAGCTTTCAGCACCTGATGTAATAAATCCTGCCACATTCTGCACAACTTGTAATAGGCTCCTGACAGCTAAGCCCTGAATAAGCTTGAGAACAGAGCTGCACAAAATGGATTTCAAAGTAAATGATGGAAAAATCTCTCTTGAGTCTGCTGCAGTCAGCACCTGATATCCTGTTAGGAGGATATAGCAAAGTTTCAGCCTTTTTGACATCCCAGCTCAGCCTCCCTGTCCGGTGTAGCCTGGCCAGGACCTTGGGCACAGAGGAGTGGCTACCATGCTGCAGATATTGCTGGGAGAGTGTGCAGGAGGAAAAGCGTCACAGCAGCATCCTACCAGCTCCCCTACTTTGGAATGGCAGAGGAGGATTGGGCCACGGCTGTAGTCCCTGGGTCTTAGGCTTTCTCCCTTATTTTTAATTATAAAATAATTGAATTATTTTTGCTACACTTTATAAATTCTAACTTTTAGGGTTTGGGTTGTTTGTTTTTTTGTTTTAATGGTTTTCTCCTTTCCCCTGAAAAGTAGAAAAGCAGCGAGTGTTCTGTTAGCCTTATGGCTTCTGTGGCTAAGGAATCAGTAGAAGCTAAACTGGTTAAGGCACTGCCAAGCCCAGACTGTGACGTAAGCATTCATGCATGTGTCTTGAAATTGTTTGTTCTTTGGATCACTTCAGTGATAACTCAGACAAATGGGGTCAAGAACAAAGCATAAAAGTAAAAGTAAATACAAACAGTAAAACAAGCTCTCTCACATCCCTTTGTGCAAGCTGGAAACTCCAATCACAGCTGTGGGATGAGCCTCGGGTGGACCCCAGGTTCTGCTGCGCCCACTCTAGCACGTCTGCCAAGTGGCCAGCAGTGAAGTTCGTCTGCGCTTGCATCTGCCCCGATGGGACCTCAGTCACTGTACTTTATAATATTCTGGTGTTACACACTCACTCTACCAATCATGTGCATGTGTGACCAATTATGTAATCCACTATGCAACCCACTGCGCATGTACTAGATATACAAGCTGCAGCTGGCCTGGGTCATCCCTAACTCCCAATTAATAACACTGATAAGGGAGCTTCTCACACATTCCAGTTCTTAACTAGTCTTGACGTTCTGAACAACAACTTATACAATACAAGAAAGTTGCAAAAGAGGCTTACATAAGATACATCCATTGCATAAAATGAGTTGCCAGTTCTCAATTTATATATTTTACACACATGTCAATCAAGATGGATTCTATAACATATAGAGGCCAAAATAAGATGTATAAATGCCCACTAATCTGGCTCCACCAGTGCACAAAGGTCTTCTCGCAATCTTTTCACTACAGCGTGGAGTTGCACTGACTGACCTGATCAAAGGGTCTGCATGGAGATGCACTGGAGGCAAGTTCACAAGGCTGCCTGAAACCTCCTCAGTGTTACACCTGCCCCCTGGAGATGCTTTATGTTGCACATAGCCTATGTAAATTTGCCCATTGTTTTTGTATCAGTGCATATTTGGTCTGATAGCTTCATCTGGCACTCAGGTGTCCTTAATTAGTTACCTTCCAATATAATTTTATAAATTTTTACCATAACTTTCAATAAACCACTACTTTATTGATTATTGATTTAGTTCCTACAATTAATAACTAATCATTAATAATGTGTAATACGTGATAGTGAATGATCAGATAGACACCAAACACCTTTTGGTTTCAAAAAAGGTTTAGGTTTCATAACATGGTTTCAGAAATACATCAGTGTAGAAATTACATGTATTCATGCCATATAATAAACCTATGGGGCCACCTTTATTGGCTGGACTGACCGTGCAGTTATGGGAAATGTACAAAATGCAGTCTTCTCTTCCTCACCGTCCAAAGAGAGAATTCTTTCCCTACAGAATCCTTCTTGTAACTTAAGCTCATTATTTCTAGCCCTGTCCTCTATGGCAATACACAACAGTTCCTTGCCATCTTCTTAGTGGCAACCCTTCAGATATTTGAAGACTGCAATCATATCTCCCTCTAGTCTCCTCTTTGCTCTGCCCAATTCCTTCAGATTTTCCTCATAAGATTTGCTTTCTAGACACCTCACCAGGTATAGTTTGACTTCTGCAATCACCTGTCAGCTTGTCCTTAGGCCCCTAGAGTCTTGCACTCAGTTGAATTTCATTTTGTTAATTTCAACCCAGATTTCTAATCTATCAAGATTTATTTAAAATTCAAATTCTGTCTTCCAAGGTGTTAACCACCCTCTCAGTTTTGTGCCATCTACAGACTTGATAAATATTCTCTCCACTCTTTCATCCGAATCATTAATAAAGATACTGAATAGCATCGGACCCAGGACTGAGCCCTAGGGGACTCTACTTGTTATTCTACCAGCCATGAATCCACCTTGTTCCAGCCCACTTGCAAGCTTATCACTGAGAATCTCATGTGAAACCTTGTTGAAATCAAGATATTTTGTGTCGACAGCATTCCTGACAAATCCGTGCTGGCTATAAGTAATTGCCGCACTGCCATTAAGGGTACTTACAGACTGTTTTATAATCTGTTCTAGTATCTTCACTGGTATTGAAGTCAAGCTGACTGGTCTATAATTTCCTGGATCCTCTGTTTTCCCTCTTTTTAAGGTAGGGACATTTGCCCAGCTCCAATTTTTTGGCACCTCACCTGTTTTCCAAATGTTCTTGAAGATAATTGACAGGTTTTGAGAGTACTTCAGAAAGTTCTTCCAGTACCCTGGAGTGTAATTCATCTGACCCTGAAGACTTGAATTCATTCAAAGTAGTCAGCGGGTGAAAACAGACATGACACTAACCACCCTTTAACCACCCTTGGTGGTCATTTATGCATGTTGCAGGGTTGTATTGGTGCCCTATGCAGCCCTGAAACATGCATAAATGACCACCAAGGGTGGTTCAAGGGTGGTTAAAGCGTCATTTCTGTTTTCACCCATATATTCTCTGACCACCTCTTCATCTATTCTGGCCATCTATTCTGACCTGCAATCTTCCCTCTCTTTATTTAGATACCTGTTGTTAGACTGAACGTACTTTTCTTTTTTTGTGAAGACTGAAGCAAAATAGAAATTGAGAAGTTCTGCCTTGTCTCCTAATAACATTTTGCCATCTTCTCTGAGCAGTGGGCTCACCATTTCCTTATTTTTCCTCTTACTTCTGACATAATTAAAAAACATATTCTTTCAAGTGTTCTCAGTTGAGAGCTGCATGCACACGTTACATAGGATGCTTGCATTCAAGAGTCTACCTTCTGCACATCTCTAGGAGTTTCTTTGAGGAGGCAGATACAGCATCACTCCTGTGTGTTTTGGTGGGGAGCTTAAGTGGATAATACATGGAGCAGTGGTAGTCATGCAGAGGACACTGCCAGCAAGCAAAGGGGGTGCTCTGGTGGGAAGGATGTGCATGTTCCATTGGTCTGAATGCTCCTCTTCCCTGCAGCCAAGGGACTGGAACTTTAACCTGGGCCCAGCATCCATGTATGCTCACACTCTGCTTGTGTATGGTGCTCAAAGTACTATTTCCCCTCCACCTGCAGCAGCTCTGATGCTTGCACAGAGCCTTTGCCCTTTAACCCTTTGGTTTCAATTCCTTTTTAAATATTAATTTTTTTAATTCCTTTGTGAGTTTTATAAAATTGCCATTTGGCAAAGTACCCCATCATGCCTGGAGTGTCTACAATGTGACTCAAAGCTGGCAAAGTGCCTCTGGTTAGCCACCTCATTTGCATGGGGCACAACCCAACTCTAGGAGTAGAGTTTGTGCATTGCCCTAGTTTGGGGGTTGACTTTTGAGTTGAGAGAGTCTGTATAACTACCCCAGTGGCAGGTGCAGGGGGGAGAAAGAGAGGGAGAGTTGGTGGGGAAAGGAGGAGGAAAATTCTTAGGTGCCCTAAATGCCTGGCTTGGTGGGAACTCCCCACTCTAAACTGTGTGTCTGTAAATGGTATCTAGAGAGGCAAAGGGCCTTACACCCCTGTCCTAACACTGGCTGTGTAGCAGTGTGAGCTACCAGGTGTGTAGGATTACTATAGCTGAACTGCCTGTCTGGGGTGCTGTGTTCATTTTTCCTATGGTTTCAGTGCCCCAGGTAATGCTTAGGCAGCCTACCACCCTGGACCACTGTTGCCCTTTGAATTCTGCACCAAATAAATTCCAGAAATAGCCCTGCTGGCCACAGGCCACCCTCGCCAAATGGGAGCCTATCACCAGGGTAGTGTTCAGGGGGTTAGCGAGAGAGCAAGACTTGCCTTGAGCACTCAGCCACTGCTGTCACTGCAGGATGGCCACACAGCAAATAAAACACACCTGTAAGGGGGTCTGCACCTTCCTTCGGCTTCCTGTACTGACTTTAGTATTTAAGGTGGTTGGTTGGGGCTCCATAAAAAGAAAACTGCGCTGTCTCTACTGGAACCTGTCAAGCACAGTAGAGACTCACAGTAGGGTCAGTGAGTTTTGACTACCCAGAGTCAGAGCTAATGGAAAGCAAGGGAGTGGCAGCGACTCCACAGCAGGGCTTGTAGCCTGTGCTGATGCCAGCTTTGCAGTGCTCCAGCAAGCTTTCAGGGAGTTAGAATTGCTGTGCTGCTCCCCCCAACTCCATGTCGTTTTGTTCAGACAAGCAGGAGGTGCTGGAGGATGTTGCATATTTCTTGGCCTGCTCCCATGTTGTGGGATTCACTTTGTGTACTCTTTGTTCTCATGGTCGTAGGGGAAGCAGTGCTCCACTCACTCTGTCTGACAGCAGATTCCATCAGTAACATAGATTACATCAAAGACTCCTAGGGTTCTAGAGGGTCCTAGGTTGGGGGTTAATAAATCTGCATGTACTGTGCCAACCTCCTGTAATGCAGCTGTTGTAGGCATGCCCTGGCCTGAATCCCAGCCTCTGAAAGCACACTCTAACCCTGGGGACTGACAATGCCCAAGTACCTCCCTTGAGCACACTTAGGCCGCTTTTAGATGTGCAGCTGGGATCAGGCGCGGGAGCGGCGAAACAGCCGCGGCGCTGTTTTAGACGAACCGGAAGCAGAAGTTCTGCGCATGATCCGGCGCCGTGCATTCTTTGCCAACCGCGAGCGAACCGGGCTGATTCCTCTGGGGTGACATACGTGGCCGGCAAAAAATGCGCAGCGCCGGATCACGTGCACAACTTCCGCTTTCAGTTAGTCTAAAACAGCACCGCGGCTGTTTCGCCGCTCCCGCGCCTGATCCAAGTGCACGTCTAAAAGCGGCTTTTGAGAGAGACTGAAATCACCTGATTCAAACATTGAAATTTCCCTCTATAAAAGCATGGGGATGTGCAGCTTCTTGAGTTTGGCTCAAACCAATTTCAGGCCCAGTAACTCTGGTGGCCCCGTTATAATGCCCAGGGGAAATGACAGGTGCAATCCCAGGGTTAAGCTCTCTTTCCTCTTAATCAATCACGCCCCTCTCTATCTTTCCTCCCCTCCTCACAGCCCCCTCTTATCCCAGCCCTCTGTCTGTCGGTCTGTCTCCCTATCCTCTTCCTTCCAGCATGGAGATGAGTGACTGGTTCAGGGTGAGCAATGCACTTGGCTAGCATAGCCATTCTTTCTACATGAGGAATGCCCATGAGCCAGCTGCAGTTTGTTTGCTCATGGATGAATCGTCTGGGGAGCCTTTCTTTTCATTTCTGTGCATTGCTTGGAAACCATTCCCACTAGTCTTCCATATCACTATTCAGGCATTGATTGTGAGTTGTGATTGGGCATCGACAGTGCTTAATTTGTAAAAAAAAATCTAATACCAGGGCTCAAGCCTGACCCCAGAAGCCATACCCCCTGACCCCATAATTTAATAAGTACTTACACCCACCCCCTATCTCAACCTGGCAACCCCCAATCTAACTACACACCCCAGTGAGCTGCCCACAATCCCCTCACAGTCAGCTGCTGATCTGCTGGCACGCCAAAGTGCAGGAGGTCTTGGACCCTGGGCTGAGCTCTTCAGCATCAGGAGTCCCTTGGCATTGAGTGGGCTCAGCAGCAGGGAAATGTGGCCACTTCGCACACACACACACCATGTCATGTGACATCATGGCAGATGGGCAAGGGGCCAGCAGTAGTTGGGCCCCTAACTCGGCAGAATCATAGGTAAACAATTCCCAGGACTGTTCTCGCCCTGGGAGAGAAATCAAATGGTGTTAAGACCTGGAATTAGAACTGGTGCCCTTGGGGTGATGGCCAGCTCCACTGTGCCATCTTTGTGTTCTGGCCACCTCACTTCCTTGTCTACTAGGCCCTTGGTTCTAGCACCCTGAAGGAATTCCCAGCTCACAGCGCTTCTAATTGGCTGCTACTTATTTAAAAATTACCTTTATGCAAACAAGAAGCCAGGTGGATCAATGCATACATCCTGTTTCTGAGTAACTACTTTGAACCTGTTCCTGCTTCTAGTCTCCTGCCTCCCTGTCACCTTGTTCCTGATCCCTTCTTGCTTGCTGCCTACCTGCTCCATTCTCAGCCTCCTCATCCCAATCCTAGCTCCTTGTTCCTTCCCAGCAACAGTCCTGCCCCTCACTTTGGACTGACCTTTTGGCTTCATCCTTTGACTTGTCTGCAGTTGCATTTATGGATTGTCCAACTCGGATTTGAGGGCGTAGCTCTGATTCTGATTCTGTTGCAATTCAGCCTGGACTCTGATCTGACAGGTGGTGTATTTCCTATTCCCTGACTGAGCACAAGGTATTCCTGCACAAATCTCAACACTCACCGACAGTGAATTTCAGAGTCCTGTGCCCATGGGTTTATGCAGGCAGCACGTTGAACCTGTGCGATCAATTGCTGTGATGTTTGTGGGGATCTCAAAAGGAGCTCACACATTCTAGTTTCCTGGACTCCATTGGGTGCTGTGTGGCCAGCACTAGCCAGACCAGGCACTGATGAGGACAGCCATGGCACAAGCTCAGCCAGCTCTGCAGGCAACACGCTGCTGCAGGAGCACAGCTGTGGCAACTGCCTGGATTCTGCTTGGGCTGGGTGAACTTTTATTATGAGATTTTCTGGAGTAGCTCTCTGTTAAATGGAAATGAGCCTAGCAAAAGCCTAGTATTCAATTTGCAGATCAGAGAGACCAGTGATTTTCTGGGAAATTGCCCCTGTCTATCAGCTGGAAGGGGCATGGTTTAATGGGGACATAGACTTTAATCCACAAAGTACTTCAGAGTACTTTGAAACCCATAGGAGTGACTCCAGAGTAAGTGCTTTGTGGATTCTTGGGGCAAGCTTCATAGGATTTGTGCTTTAGGGACAAACCAAGCTCAGGGACCTACTCCTTTCTCCAGATGGCTATGTGAAGCGGGGCTGGTGCTAAAGAGGAATGACAAAGCTTCACAACAAACAAAACAAAACAGACTCCAGATCTCCCTTCTCCCACACACACACTTTTATCTGCCAACACTTGAGAGTTATAAATAGAAGCTTTGTAATTCTCCACAGGTCCCCAAAATAGAGCAGACGGACACTGCTATCAGGAGGGACAGAATAGAAAAAGTAGACAGCTTTCCAGTTACAAAAAATAAGGAGTGTTGCAATTGTGGGAACCCTATCACCAAGTTCCAGACCAATCTAGTTTCCGTTTTGACAGGGTTACTAGCTTGGTTGACAAGGGGAATGCAGAAGAGGCACTAGATCTTTCAGTAAGGTTTTTGACACAGTTCCAGATAAAAGCTGGAGAAATGTGGAGTGAATGGACTTACCATTAGATGAGTTCACAGCTGGCTGAAAAGCCACACTCAACAAGTAATAATTAAAGGAACGATATCAAATTGGGAAGAGGTACCAAATAGTTGTTAAACTGGCAGAACCACCGTGCACTCCTACACCAAAAGGGAAAAGCCCCTCTAACAATACAAACACAAATAAACCCAATACAACTACTAAACCCTGCATGCAGCCCTAATGATAAAGGGACTAGAATACAAGCCATATGAAGAAAGTCTGAAATAACTGGATATGTTTAGCCTACAGAAAAAGAGACTAAGGATGGACATGATAGCAGTTTTCAAATATCTAAAAGAATGCCACAAAAAGAATGGCAAACATTTGTTCTCTGCTGTCACAGGAGGCAGAACAAGAGGGAATGAGTTTAAATTGCAGCAATGTAGATTTCAGTTAGCTATGAAGGTGTAACTGTTGGGCAATGGAATAAGTTGTTCAGGGAGGTTGTAGACTCCCCTTCCTTGAATGCTTTCAAGACCCAGCTGGACAATCATCTATCTGAGATGCTGTAGACAAAGGGTTTCCTTATCCTTCCTTGGAGCAGAGGGTTGGACAAGATGACATAAGAACATAAGTGCCATACTGGGTCAGAGCAATGGTCCACTGAGCCCAGCATCCTGTCTTCAACAGTGGCCAAGATTGCTCCAACAAGTCATAATGGGGCAATCCATTCCCTGCTGTCCACTCCCTGCTCCTGACAGTCAGAGGTTATGTCCCCAAACCTACTTGGCTAATAGCCATTAATGGAATGACCCTCCAAGAATTTATCCAATTATTTTTTAAACCCACCTATGCTACTGGCCTTGATCCCATTTTGGCAACAAATTCCATAAGTTAATGGTGCATTGAGTGAAAAAATACTTTTTAATTTGTTTTAAATCTCCTTCCAGTTAGTTTCATGGAGGTTCCCTAGATCTAGTACCATTTGTGAAGGTAAATAACAACTCCTTATTAACTCATTCCAAACCACTCATGATTTTAAAACTTCTCACAGTCGTCTCTTCTCCAAGTTGAAGAGCTACAACCTATTAAACCTCTCCTTGTATGGAAGCAGTCCCATATCCTTAATCATCGTTGTTGCCCGTCTCTGTACCTTTTCCAGTTCTACTATATCTTTTTTGAGATGTAGCAACTAGAACCTGTAAGGTCTCTTCCAGCTCTACAGTTCTAGGATTCTAAGTTTGCCAGTGAGGTGGGAGTGCTTCTGGTCTTGACACTTTATTCCTCCCTTGAAGCCCTCAGTTGTGTATGGCTGTAGTGAGATCTAAGCTGCCATGCTTCCATGGAATACTGTAACATCATAGCACTCTGTGGATGGTGGGGAAGCTCCATAGTCCCTCTCCTTTCCCAACATGACATACCTCCACGGATTGCTATGATGTCACTGTGTTGGTGGGGGGGCTCCATAATTCCTCTCCAACATGACATGCTTTCATGTGCACTGTGACATCACAGCACTTCATGGGTGGCACTGATGGGGCTATGTCAGAAAGGAGGAGTGAGGCTGGGGAGTGTGAGGGACTTGTGCTGGGAGGGTGCTCGCTCCGACCGAAGCTCGATGGGACTAATGGGTCACAGAACTCTAGTTTTAGGTTTCCATCTCAGAAGGCACCTAACTCAATAAAGTGGCTATACCAGGGGTGCTCTCTTTCAAAGAGGAATCATTCAATAAGTACCTTTCCAGTTTTTTGGATCAGAGCCCTGCATTTCTATCCCTGAGGTGCCTTGGGATCACAATCCCCTCTCCCTGTGTAGCCTATAAAGTGTGACTTTCTGTTACTCTTCCCTGTGCAGCACTCCACCTTTTCACGCAAGTTTGTGGAGGTGATGTCCGAGTACAATGCTACCCAGTCTGACTACAGAGAGCGCTGCAAAGGCCGGATCCAGAGGCAGCTGGAGATCAGTGAGTAAATCCCAAACCAAGCTGGGATTTGACAGTTTCTCTTTGTTTTCATGGCCTCCTGAGCTTTGGGCAAAGGTCCTTTGGGTGCAGTGGTGCTCTGGGTGTGAGGGAGCCTGGGATGTTGAGACTACATAGACAGTAACTTCTCAAACTTCTCTAGCTTATGCCAACTTTCTCGGTCCATGAACCATGATTAAATGATGACTCCCAGTCTAGCCTGGTTACTCCTGGCCAGTTCTTGTCCACAGGAAGCAGTAGCACCTTCCTGAGCACAAACGAAGCCCACTCTGGGACTTACACTGCAGGGAGGGGAGTGGTGTGACACCTGGTGTTGTGCTAGCGACACATAGTTTGGGAAACATGGCACAACATAAGGAACCTGTCTTTCACTGTCACCTTATGGAGTCGTCCAGTTCACACTTGTGTTCCCAAAGCAGAGTGTGAGGTGGCTGCAGATTTACAGACAAGGCCTGGTGAGCATTTCCTGTTAGAGGGACAGAGCAGAGAGTCAGTGTGTGTGTAGGCCACATTATTTCTCTCTGACTGCTCTGGAGGGAAATGACAGTCCTCATTAGCAAGCTGCGAGCTGCTGTGTGGGACCAGGTCACTAGCACAGGGCACAAGCTGCTCCTTGCCCACGATCACAGCCCCCCTTTCATTCTTGTCTTACCTGCTGAGGCCTCTTAATACCAGTTGTGATACCCATCCAGTGCGCCGGGAGGGACTGACACACAACAATCCTTTCCCACATGTCTCCAAACCCAGCAAGAGCTACTTTCCTTTCTCTTGCTGATGCAGACCACCTGGTTTTTCATAATATGCTTTCCCCTACTGTGCCCCCCAACAACAGCAGCCATGGGGACTTTTATTTGCTGCTGATCAGAACTCGATTTGACATAGAGCAGAGAAGAAAGCCTACATATCCAAGTGCCACCCCCTAAGCTGGAATATGCACTTGTATAAGTGGGCTGTTTCCTGAGCTGTGTCATAACAGGCGAGCTGTCATGTGCTCTTTGGAAGAGCAGATGGGTGCCACAAAAGAGTAACTGAAACCTGTGTGCTAGGCTTAGGGGGATGTGTTACATTAATCCACCCCTGCTTTCCCCACAGCAGCAGCACTCAAAAATGTTTGCCATTCTGCTGGCTGGTCAAGTCTAGAGACAACTGGGAGCTGCCAGCCCCAGCACAGTGGAAATGATGACAATCATGCAACCTGATCCAGGGGATAACCCAGCACATGGAGTGGGGGAAGGCTGTTTCCCATGCAGCCACTAGCCTGTTTCTCAGGCATCCCACTCACCCCCCTTTACTGTACTGAGATGTACTTGGTTTTTGCAATGCAAGCAGGAGAAACGATGCCCAGCACACTGGGTGTCTTGAGCCAGACCATCACCAGACCTGCTCTGGGGGTGGCCAGCCCTGCATCCCCTGCTCACAGCCCCAGGTTTATACGAATCCAGTGTTACTGCAGCCCACAGTCTGTCCGTGTGGCACCCCTCTCCCCAGCACCATAGAGCTGCAGGTGGATCAGCTGCCGCTCTAGGCTGCTGCCTGCAGCTCTATGACATTGCTGGGACAGCCCCTGGCCTGAAGTGGAGCTACAGTGACCCATCCACCAAGCAGACGGACCACTGCTCTGCCCCCAGCCGATGCTCCGGGTTTGTGTGAC
>QEPC01013023.1:35888-50947 GCA_003113815.1 Sphenodon punctatus | reverse complement strand
GGCGTTACGGGTCATCCCGGCAGGGGATGAATTCATTGATTTCCTGACGGGGCCAATTGGCCCCGTCACGTCTGAAAACACCCACGGTCTCTGGGCTGCTCCAGTCCTTCACGCCTCTCTTGCAGCACTCCAGACACATAGCTCTACCTCAGCATCCAGACTGCTTTGCTTCATGCAGCCCTGTCAATTTCTCCAGCTGCTACACTGTTGGGCTGGTTGATACTTTGGTTCAACTGCTCCACAGCCCATACTTAGGCAGTTTCAGCCCCAGCTGTTGCCTTACAGTTGAGTTCATACTGAGTTCCGGGCTTTCCCAGGCTCTCCCCAAGAGCCTTCTGCCAGCCTATTTAGGCGGCTCCTGTGTGTCCACCAAACCGCCACACAGCCTGCCTCACTTCCCAGGCTGCATCCCAGACTTCTGCTGTTAACTGCATCCCTCATTACTCCCTGGTGCTATCTGCCACCTAGCACCCTTGCGGCTCTCTAGCCCACCTGCTCTCACTGGGTGGCTCCCTGGTGCTGTCTGCCACCCTGAATTCTCCTCTCTACCCTTGGGTAGAGGCCAAAGGGGCCCAGCTCTCTTCTGGCCCGACCAATACCTTAAAGGGACAGACTCAAAAACCTCTGTACAGGGTGCATACATGCAACCTTGTCACATCCAGCCTTGGGCATCATCATGGCATGAAGAGCACCATGAGACTGGCAGGAGATGGGTTTAGAGACCAGGAAGGACTCCAAAAGGGAAGGGGCATTAGGGGTCAAAGTGAAGGCATAGGAGACGCTGGCGGATGAGGCAGGAGTTGAGGGGTGGGAAAGGCAACCACAGCAGTGGGTATGGGGAAGTGTAGGAAGAAGGGAAAGCTCTTTCACACGTTGGCTCTTAGAGGGAGCAGAGAGGGAGATTGGAGGAGAATCTATGTGGTTTGGGGGTAGGGCTGAAACAAGAAGCAATTTTTTTCTTGCAAAATATCACGAGAATTAAGAATTGTCAATGAGATTTCGGTACAATCTCAATGACAGGCTGAGATCTCGACCAAGAATTTTTTCTCAAAATACCGTTTACCATAATTTACCATTTACTGTATACCGATTTACTGTGTACCGCTTACTGTGTACCGTGTTCATCCCGGTAATGTGCACGCGCAAAATGCCACTTTGCACGTTCACATTACCGGGATGACCACAGTACACAGTACGGTACACAGTAAATTGGTATATGGTAAATGGTAAATTGCAGTAAACAGAAACGGTAAATTGTATTTTTAGCAAAATTTCTCAACTGAAAAATATTGAGAATCGTCATTTTCACAATTATTGTTTGAGCTTTAAATAGCCGAGGACCTTGAGTCTCAACAATAACAGAAAAACTCAAGATCGAGTTTCAACCCTTTTTGGGGGGGCAGCAGAGAGAGAAACTAGGTAGGCCTAGCTTGGGCAGGGCAGACAAAGAAGCTTGAAGAAGCAGGGCAGGCCTGGGTGAGCCAATGAATGGAGAATCAGGAGGAGGAACTCTGTGGGTTGCACAAATTTGCATATGACACAAAATTGTGGGGGTGGGGTTGCAAACACTTTGGAGGACAGGATTAGAATACAAATTGATCTACAGGTCCAAAAGAAAAAAATGACAGATGCCCGGGATTCATAGAGGGTCTTGGTATTGCAGCGCTGGTGGGGGTGGTTGGGGGGTAGATTGTTTTTTGTTTTTATTTAAATATCGGTCTTTGTCATAATTGCGGCACAAACATAATTGTTATATTCTCTGTAGTATGTGTTGCAACTAAATTCACGTTTCTAAAGGTGAATAAGTTACGTTTTTACTGCGGAGAAAGAAGATAAGGAAAAGATCATCCAAACTGGTCATGGCAAGATGCTCACATGCTGGAATGGGTGGAGGACGGTACCACCCGCTGTGGGTTTTCATTTTATACGGGTTTGAGGTGCTGGATGTATTCTGTAAAGAATATTGTCGTATGTTACGTGTCATTTAAAATAATAAAAAGTGTTTTTTTTAAAAAGAATACAAATTGATCTAGATAAACTAGAGATCTGGGCTGAAAGAAACAAACGGAGATTTAACAAAGACAAATGCAAAGTACTGCACACCAGGATGAGAAATGAGAAACAAGAAGCACAAATATAAAATGCGGGATTACTGACTACACCGTAGAACTGAAGAGATTAATCTGGGAGTTATGGTGTATCATAAACTAAAACTGAACATGACTCAACAATATGATACTGTTGTGGGTGAAAAGAAGCAAAAGTCACTTTGGGGCTGCATTTAACAGGTGCATCGTTTCCAAGACACAGGAGATTGTGATGCCACTTTACTCGGCACTGGTGAGAGCTCATCTGGAGTATTGTGTTCAGCTTTGGACCCCACATTTTAAGAAGGATGTTGACAATCTGGAGAGGATTCGGAAGAGAGCAGCCAAGAGGATAAAGGAGTTAGAATGCAAGTCATATGACTTGGAGGCAAAGAGTAAATGATACCTCTTGGTAGCCAGTCCATATGGTAAAATACCCCCTCTACAGGCACCGCGCCTGCCCACCCACCTCCCCAAACACAGAATAGTAGAATTCTATACTATATTGTAGGGTTGTAAAGGGCCACCTAGTCCAACCTCCTGTTGGAGGCAGGATGCCATCACAGAGAGATGCTTGTCCAGAGAGCATTTGGAAACATCTGGTGAATGAGATTCCACTACCATCCTATGCATTTTATGAAAACATTTTATATGTTTAGTGTAGAGAAAAGATTATTTCGGGGGACATAACTTTCAAATACCTAAAATGGTACCAGAAAAACCAATGGTGAACAATTTGTTCTCCATGTCACAGAAGATAGAATGAATGGGGAAGAGAGTATGGGGTTAAACTGCTGCAAGGTAGATTTCGGTTAAATATTAGGAAAATCTTCATGTTGAGCATAGGTTGGTGGTAGAATTTCATTCACCAGATGTTTTCAAAGGCTCTCTGGACAAGCATCTCTCTGTGATGCTGCAGGTACAGGGCATCCTGCCTCCAAGAGGAGGCTGGACTAGATGGCCCATTACAACCCTACAATTCTACTATTCTGTGTTTGGGAAGGTGGGGATTGGGTGGGCAGGCATGGTGCCTGTAGGGAAGGTACCATGTGGACTGGCTACCCAAAAGGTACCATTTACTCTTTGCCTCCAAACTACTAAGTAGGACAGGCAGAGTCTCCAGCAGAGACTTTGACTGTGATGGCTTCTCCCGAGTCTTTCCACCTCTCCCCACAACTGAGGCCACATTGCTAGGGGTAAGGGCCAGGCCATTCACCTGGAGCCTTTTTTGTTGTTAGGAATATGTTGGTGGTTGTTTTTCATTATCTTATGGAGTTTACTTTGCCTATGACAGGGGCTTTTTTCCCTGTGGGACTCCTACATGATTATTAAATGCAGGATTTTGTTGTCTCTTGCTCCCCTGCATTTGAGCAGAGTCTGGAGCTAGGTCTGCAGACGGAGCTGCAACAGACCCACACAGACCTCCCCTCTTTTTTCTCTCCCCATCCTGCAGGGGGAATTGTTTGTTGGGACCAGATGTCTCCCCACTCCTTGCAGTCAGTAGCAGCACTACCAGTGCTGCGGAGTGCTCTGGTCCTTTTATGAGTGGGCTGGGAGACCCTGTAAAATAGACAGCTCTCCTCCCCTACCTCTCCTTTTTTCACCTATTCAACTGTTTTCCCTTCTTCTAGTGCTGTGGGACTCAACTGCTACAGGCTCTCTTCTCTCTGTCTAGGCCATGCTACCTCCCTCCTGCAACCCCTGGCCCTTCCTGTTGAGGGTATTCTACCTGAGTTTTCAGAGGAGAGCCTTCCTTTCTTGGAAGAGAAGCAGGTTCCCCTGAGCCATCTGCCCATGCAGTGAAAGGACTAGATTGGTCTTCCCTTTTCACAGAATGGGAGGGGGGCTACATTGGCCTGTGCATAAATACTTCCCCCCTCGCCCTGCCTTTCAGTGAATATTCTGAGGGAGCAAGTGGCTCTGTCTGGTCAGCTTTAGAGAAATCCCATCATCACCCAGCAGAGAGAGGCTCATGCAAATCCGCAGTGACACACTAACCATGGGAGCTTAATGGAAGAGACAAGAAGCCTTTCAGCAAGAGAATGCTTAAGTGAGGCAGCTGGAGCAACCTCCCAGGCAGGAAAGCATCACAGGAGGAATGAGATGGGGGTGGAAGGAGTGTCTTTTTTAGTTGACAGGGAAGTAACAGCCCTGGTGACTAAAACTGAGGTGCCATCCTAAAATTGGAGCAACTTATCTGGTGCAATAGGAAGTAAATCCAGAGACAGCAGCTCTTTCCTGTCATGGTTTGCCAATAAAAATGGAGCCACTGAGTGAGCTAGTACAGTGCGGATCGTAAGTGAGGAGCCAGCACCAACTGGGACACATGTTTGCAACATTTGGTAGTGCAGAAAACAAGCCTCAATTTCTCACCTCCTGAAAGAGGAGGCTACTTGAATAGCTTGACCATTCCCTAAGTTGTGTAATTGCCAGGAAAGGCCTGACTCTGGAGTTAATCCTGACCGTTTACTCTTCAGTTTGGCCTGGATTACATCCTGACCCACTGTAGCAGGGTGGCACTTGCCCGGTGTAAGGCACGCAGGATTGGGGACCAATAAATTAATGTCTCTGGGGTATCAGCTCAAAGTCTCATTATTTATGGTCTCTATAAACAGTCTCAGGGCATTTTCTGATGCTGCACTGCAGAGTAGGGACATGGTAGGAACCCATAGTCTGGCCCCCAAACAACAAAGACAACTATTGAATTGGAAGGGTTGGTTCTCAGTCTCCCGGCCAGCCGTAGTAGACCATGGTGTCTGCTTCCTGGATGTCTTCACAGGGGTGGCTGGAAGAAGCCATGATGCCTGGATCCTCCACACCTTTCTCTTCTTTGCAGGAATGAACATGGGGAGAAAAGCCCCAAATATATTCCAGGTCATGGAGGGTGTGCCCATGCATCCATTTGTGAATGGTGATCCCGCCTATCCGAGTACGCCATGGCTAATGAAGGGGAACCCTGTGCCGAGAACACCTTTGCAGGTGCTCAACAATGCCTGGCTGTGCTCCGTCTGTAGTGGCTTGGAATGATCTTTTGGGGCTCCGAGAATGTGTTAGCATCTCCTCTGGAACAGGAGTGACTCCGATCTGGATGAGGCCCCTGCTCATCAGTGCGGTTTGCATGTTCCACAATATATGGGGGAGGGGTGTGTGGACTAGTCCCTCCCATCTTGATCAGATGCAGCTGGGCCTGTTCCAACAGGCCCAGGGTGGGGTGAAAGACAGTAATTTGCAAGCCATCAATGGGAAAATGAATTGAATTCTCCAGCCCCAAAGAACCAGGTTTCCCCGGCAAGCTCAAAGCAGCCCCTCTCATTCTGTAGTTCTCTATTGTTCTCTGTGACACCTTAATTACTCCTTTATTGTTATTAGTGACTAACCCAAAGACTTGTAGCCCAAGGAGAATTGTAGTCTTTGGGATTTAAAAAATTCTGTTTTGGGTGAAGCTATAGTTTTTAATAATTTATTTTGAAAAAAATCAGCAGGTCAAGACTTCAGACCTGGACCTGGTAAGGGGGTGATGCTGTGATTTTCCCCACATTAAATTTCCTTTTTGAAAACAATAACAAAAAAATTCAAACCAGCCTCTCTGTTAGGCAGTTGCCTAACATATGCCCATGAGAAGAACCCACACAGCATTTTATCTATCAGAAAGAATCCACATAAGGAAAAATAGCTAGATTGGGGGGAAAGCTTTGTTGGAAGGACAGCTGTGTAAACAGTACAGCTCACTTGGCATAAGGGTGTGGAGGAGGTCAAGCAGTTGAGCGAAGTGCCGTGATAGAGGTTGAACATAAAAACTGGCAAGACAAAAGTGTAAGTCTGGGTTACAAGAGAGCTTACTGTGTGGGTATACAAGATTGCCTTTTTTTAAAAAGCCCAGCCTCATATTTAGACTAGAATTTGCGTAACATACACATGCAAATTGTGTAAATTGCACAATTATGTAAATTGTGCAACAGTAAACACATTATGTAAATTGTGCCCTGCATTTCACACATTTTGAGAGTTGCTGTCCCTCATTTCAGAGTTCAGGGGATGAAAGGTATGCTGAACAATCCTATTTGTTACAGTCGTCTCCACCAATTTGCCCAGTACAGATGTCAGGCTCACCAGTCTGTAGTTTCCCAGGTTACCTCTGGAGCTGTTTTTGAAAATTAGCTACCCTGCAATCCTAAGGTACAGAGGCAGATTTTAGAGACAGGTTGCAAATTACCAGTAGCAGTTCTGCAGTGTGATATTTAAGTTCTTTCAGAATGTTTGGGTGTATACCATCTGGTCCCAGTGACTTGTAAGTTTAGTTTATCAATTTGTTCTAAAACCTCATCTTGCATCACTTCATTTTGTGACTCCTTCCCCAGTGGAAGTTGTGGTGACAAAGTAGGGGAAACTATATGGCTGAGCCACCCACCTCGCTGCATCAGACCAAAACTCTGACCTAGGAGCCCCAACAGGGGAGAGGGATCTTCGAGGATCTCAGCGATTCTCACTCTTGGGATTCACTTCCTGCTCTGCAGGCACTGGAGACCTTGTTGTCAGCAGTCTCCAGGCAGAAAGCCTGGAAAGATCTAGAATATGGTGAGGGCTCCGCCCCTCCATCCCCCCTCCCATCCTGTCAAAAGAGCGGGCTCAAGATCTCGCGAGAACAGGACTGCATAAATAGGGGGAGCAGCCCTCACCGCCTCAGTTCCTTCCAACCATGTCGCACTTGGAAGACCTTCCGCACTTTACAGTGCTTGTCAGTAGTAAGAAAAAGAAGATTAGAAGATTAAGAAGAACTACTTGAGTGCAGTGCCCTGGCCTGCGGGGTTTGTCCCTCGGCCTGCGCCTGCTTGCAGGCGGGCTTAAACGCTGCCACAACTGTCCGGCTACACTCTCCGTGAGTGACCATACCTTGGAGAGACCCATATAATACTCAGACTTGTAAATCCTGCTCTGTCCTGTCTACCAGAACAAAGCGGATTAGGGCTTTCCGCCTCCGGACATTCTAACAAAAGGGCACTTCAGGGTGGTGAAGAGGGGCCTCTCCGGCTCCCCACCCAGCACTCGCTAACCTCCGAGATGAATCCGGAGCCTGCAGCTCCTGCCGCTCTATCAAGACCACTAAGTGCTCCCGGTACCGCTGGTACCGCTGGTGCAGTAATCCAGAGCCCGCAGCTTCTGCCGCTCCATCGGGACCACTAACTGCTCCTGGTATCGCTGATACCGCTGATACCGCTGGTGCCGTACCAGGCGCCCGTGACTCCTGCTGCTCCATTGGGACCACTAAGCGCTCTCTGTACCACTGGTACATTCTCTGAGGAAATCCAGCCTACGGTACAAGCATCAAACAGGGAAGTCTCCCATTCAAAGAGTGCCTCCCACACCACAGAGTGCAGTACCAGGGGCCCACGACTCCTGCCGCTCCATCGGGACCACTAAGTGCTCCCAGTACCGTTGGTATAATCTCTGAGGAAATCCTAACTACGGTACGGGTCTCAAACAGGGAAGCCTCCCATTCAGAGAGTGCCTCCCGCACCACAGAGTGCAGTACCAGGCGCCCCCGTAAGGAGAAAAAGAAAAGGAGAAGAAGCAGAGGTTCTGGCACGGTGGACACCCCATGTTCCGTGGAGGTAGAGACTCTTTTTTTAGAACCGGAGCATTCTCTCACAGTGCAATCATCACTGGTTCCCACAGTACTGTCCGGTGCCCAGCAGCTGCACAAGCAACTGCACCCTTAGTGGTGACCTTACCGCTGCACCCTGAATGGCGCAGAGACACTCACTCTATTTCTCACTCAGTGAGCCCCATAAACATCGTATATCACGCTCTAGATCTCCTCGGTACTGCACAATGCACTCGGATCATTCTACCACATCCGTGCATAGGTCTCCTCCCGGATAGCTCGCAACTTCCTTTCTGTATCATAGGGACCAGCAGACCCTTGCTCCTCCTGTTCACCATATGAAGACTCCTGGTACCGACGGTACCATTATGCCTCCTGGTACCACTCCCGATCCCGGAGCAGATCGCCACCATATCCTTCACGGTCTGACTTTGAGCATCTGGAGCGTGCAACTCACCCTCCACCCGCTCCTATGCCAGCAGGCGCTTACCTGCCGCCGCTGCCTCCTCGTGTTCCTCCTATGGCTACCATTTCTCCCCCACCTCCTCCTGCGGTGCCATTGGTACCGACCCACCTACCAACCTCTGGGAATCACTTTCCTTAGCACTCTACTAGAAAATCCACCATCAGACCGCCCTGCTTCAGAGCTGTCTGGGCCTGCTCTTGGGATCTCATCAGGAAGATCTGCATCCCCATCTTCCTCTTCCTCCTCACCCATCCTTGAGTAGGATGAAACTTATCACCCCCTCCCAACTTTGCCCTTGCTCGGAGGACACTAAGGCCTTTCAGGCCATGCTAAGAGATTAATTTTGTCTCTGCCAAGACTGCTCACCAAGATAGTCAGAAGACTCAGTCAGGCCCTGTGTTTGGGATCCTTGGTACTGGGGAGTTGGGACATATTATGCTCCCCATGCTCAACCAGCTCGTGGAGTATTCCACTTATGTTTGGAATAAACCCTCGTCAGCTGTTCCTACCAACAAGTTGACAGACTCTCTGTATGCTATTCCTAAGGAAGGGGCCAATATCTTCCTCAGACATCCTCCCCCTAATTCTCTGCTTATTGCTGCAGCCTCTATCAAACCTCAGGCAGGGGGTATCCAGCCTTCCCCCGTCTGACAGGGAAGGGAGACGTCTAGATGTCCTTGGCCGAAAGATTTTTTCCTCAGAGACTTTGTCCCTTAGGGCGTCCAACTTTGCCTCCGCTCTGTGCGGATATCAACATTGGCTTTGGTCACAGCTTAGTAAGACCACTGACCCTAACCAAATCGCCTCTATTCAGAAGGAAGGGATACAAATTGCCCAGCCTCAGCTAATGACGAATATGCATATTACTGATTCCAACATTAGGGGTATGGCATCTGCCATTACACTCAGGAGGCATGCCTGACTCCGTTCCACTGCTCTCACCCCTGAAAACAAGACCCACATAGAGGATTTGTCTTGATTGTGAAGCCCCTTTTTTGCTTCATCTACCGATGAAACTCTTAAAAACATTAAAGAAACTAGCCAGACGGCCAGGTCTGCTGGGGTGATCAGAGCTGTGAGGAAGAAATTTTACCCGTCCTCTGCTCCCTATTCCTACCCCCAAAGCAGCGCTCTACGTACTCCTACCACGCGGGGAGATGTTTTTTCACCAAAGTACCACCAAACCCAGGCCCCTCTTTTCTCAACCTCGAAGGAGGTTCAATAAGCAGAAAGGGCGAGGGAGGCCTTCCTCCAATTCATCCTCAGGGCAACCTCCCAAGGCTCGATTTTATCCTCTGTCAGATTAAAGGAGAGGAGGAGGTTCCTCCCTCTTTCCGTAACCGTCTCCTGCCCTTCTTTCACCAATCGGCGTCCCTCACCAGTAATTGCTGGGTCAGGGAGATAATTCAATTTGGATATGCCATACAATTCCTTTCCTTTCCCCCACATAACTTAAATACTTCTGGAAGTTAAGAAGCTCCTATTAAAAGGGGCTATTGAGGAGATACCCTTCTCGGAACAGAATACCGGGTTTACCCCCATTTCTTTGTGGTCTCCAAAAAGGATGAGGGTTTCAGACCCATCCTAGATCACAGATGTCAAAGATGCATATTTCCACCTACCTGGGGAAAATGAAAATAAAAGTTTCCCGTATCTGGAACGTTTGGCTCCTAGTAGCTTCTTCCAGAGATAGCATGCTGAATCATATTCATGTTACCGTGACACTTTGCAAGCTCTGGGATTAATCGTGAATATACAGAAATCCTATCTCTAGCCAACAAGTTGTCTCCAATTCATTGGAGCTCTCTTGGACGCAGATCGGTCCAGAGCCTACCTCCCGCTGGATGGATTTCATACGATCAGATGTACTATAGAGTCCCTACGCTCACAAAGCACCAGGACAGTCCGCTTCTTTCTCCGCCTTCAAGGATTCCTGGCTTCCACCATGGCAGTGACTCCATATGTGCATCTGCATATGAGACCCCTTCAGCAGTGGCTCAAGCACGTTCACCTTCCTGCCCTCCATCCCCTCACCACCAAACGAGGTCTACTAAACCTCATTTGGTGGACAGATTGTGCTCACGCACTACAGGGTACTCCCTCGAGCCTCCTGTTGTAACACCTCCATCTCGACAGATGTCTTCCTAACAGGCTGGGGAGCTCACAGAGATCACCTCAAGGTCCACGGCCTTTGGTTCCAGGACAAGGGGGGCCTTCTCATAAATACACTAGAACTCAGGGTCCTTGTATCACATTTAATGGGCGAGAATATCTTAATCATCACAGACAATACTGCCACCATGTGGTACCTCAACAAATAGGGGAGCCTGATCCATGTGCCTATCTCTCGAGGCAGAAGCTATCTGGAACTGGAGCATCAATCACGATATACACCTCCAGGCCCTTCATCTTGCAGGGCAGGACAATTCTCTTGCAGATCAACTCAGTCATCAAATATCCAACCACCATGGGTGGTCCATGAACGAACGTGTTCTACCTCCAGGCCCTTCATCTTGCAGGGCAGGACAATTCTCTTGCAGATCAACTCAGTTGTCAAGCATCCTACCACCATGGGTGGTCCATGAATGATCGTGTTCTTCAAGACATCTTCCGAGAATAGGGTACCCCGTCCATATATCTATCTGACACTACAGAGAACACAAAGCTCCCCATGTTCTGCAGGATCGATCTCAGATGCATTCACGATCTCCTGGACTGGGGACTTCCTTTGTGCCTTTCCCCCAACACCTCTCCTGCGCAAGGTGCTTTACAGGATCCAATCAGATCACCCCCACATCATTCTCATAGCCCCGTTCTGGCCCAGACAAACCTGGCTCCAGATGCTCCTGAAACTGGCCTCCAAGGTCACAGACCTTCCTCTCCAACCCAACCTCCTGTCACTCCAACGGGACACCATTCTCCATCACGACCTACGCATGCTCCATCTCTGCGCTTGGGGGAGGTATTCCCAGAGATTTCAGCTATTCTGCTAAATTCTCGACGCCCGTCCACCCGAGTGGGTTACACGGCCAAATGGACTCGTTTCTCTAGAGGGTGTTCTTCCATCAAGATTCCAATGACCTCCCTCAATATGAACCATATTTCCAAATATCTATCACATCTCCAGGAATCGGTTCTTTCCCTCTCCTCCGCTAAGGTACCCTTGGTTGCCCCTTTGTCCCCCTTAGAACCGGAGGACACAGATACCCTATTTTCCCATCCCCTGATGAAGCCCTTCGGGAACAGCCTTATCAATACCTTTCCTCCCACTACTCAACCGGCCCCCTAGTGGGACCTTAATCTCATACTTGCAAAATTAATGGGACCTCCATTTGAACCCATGGCCTCTTGTTCAATGGAAAACTTATCCATCAAAACTACCATTTTAGTAGCTATCCCCTCAGCCTGAAGGGTTAGTGAGTTAACAGCCCTCAGAGCCTCTCCTCCTTATATTCGCTTCTCAAAGGACTAGGTGGACCTCAGGACTGACCTGTCATTTTTCCAAAGGTAGTCTTCCCCTTTACATTTGAATCAGACTATCTCTTTCCCAGTCTTTTTTCCAAAGCCACATGCCTCACGTTTGGAACAGTCTTTACATTCTCTAGATGTAAAGAGAGTTTTGTCATTCTATATCCACCGCACTAGACTGATCAGAGCTTCTGATTCACTATTCATCTCCTATGAGGGACAGAGAATTGGGGTTAAGATTACCTCCCAGACACTGTCCAAGTGGATTCTCCTCTGCATCCAGAGATGCTACCTTCAAGCTCGGAGGACACCACTTCCCATCTCCAAGCACACTCTACTAGAGCAGTGGCCACAACCACGGCCAATCTCCATGGTGTCCTGATCGTAGATATTTGCATAGCTGCTGCCTGGTCCTCCATTCACACGTTCTCTAACCATTACTCTCTGGACCTAGTGACTAGATCGGATACCCTAGTGGGAAGAGCAGTTCTCCAATCTCTATTTTTTAACTTCCTCGACTCCCACCACCTTTTGGTAGGTGTTATGAACTGCTATTCACTCTCCCAAGAGTGAGAATTGCGGAGATCCTCAAAGAAGAAATAGAGGTTACTTACCAGTAACTCTGTTCTTCGAGAGAGCTCCGTGTATTCTCATGACCCACCCTCCTTCCCCTCTGTCTCAGATGTACCTTTACTTCATCTTCCAGGATGTGGTTGGAAGGAACTGAGGCGGTGAGGGCTCCTCCCCCTATTTATGCAGTCCTGTTCTCGTGAGATCTTGATCCCGCTCTTTTGACAGGATGGGAGGGGGGATGGAGGGGTGGAGCCCTCACCATATTCTAGATCTTTCCAGGCTTTCTGCCTGGAGACTGCTGACAACAAGATCTCTGGTGCCTGAAGAGCAGGCAGTGAATTCCAAGAGTGAGAATACGTGGAGCTCTTTCGAAGAACAGAGTTACCGGTAAGTAACCTTCATTTTCCTCTACTGCTGACAACCCCCCAAAAAAATTGGGTATCACTGCCACCACCCAGACTCCAATAACAGTGGGGGTCCACGCAGTCAGGGTCACATGAACCTTACAAGCTTACAAGCCTTTCAAGGGCACCCCTTTCCCCAGTTTCCCTTATCTGGCATTTTTGCCCTTTTGTGGGTCAGAGAGCCTTGGGGGAACTCAGGGGTGCTTAACTTGGCTAGAAGCTGCCAGTGGGGGATTCCCCTTCCTTGGGTGAATCCCTTCTCCCTTCTGGTAGCTGTGTCTGCCTAGCAGGCTGAGGGAGACGTATTTTGGCAATGAACACACACCCAGTGTGGTAAAAAGAAAACAAAGAAGCTTAGGCATTACTAGTTAGAATAAAAAAAGGGGTACAAACAGGTATCAAGGTAGGAAAGGGTAGAATAGGCTCCTGAGCAATTGCAGAGTCAGGTTTTGGGCTCAGTGGCCCATTCATATCACATCTTACCTAGATTGTCCCTGGTTAGAGTTAGACAGGCGCACAGTTCCTTTTACTCACAAGCTCCTTCTCCGTGTGGTGAGGCCAGATGATCTTGGCTACATGGGGTGCATTGCTTAGTTCCAAGTTGACTCCATCTGGAGGAAGAGAGCAGGGCAAGAGAAAGAAAGCATGGACTGTCCTAGGCTTTTTATAGCAACTCCCTCTCCAAAGGAATTGGTTCATTGCCAGAGAACCTATCCAATCAGGGTGAGGTATCTGGGAATACCTGGGTCAGTGACTCACCAGCCAGGAATGTCTGCAGGCTCATCTTCTGCCATGTGCTAGGCTCCTTACAAGAGGCCCACCGAATCCAACCATGCAGGTAGAGACATGGGAATTTTGCCACAGAAGTCATAAGTCTGCACCTGCAACATCCTTGGCAGCTGATAATAGCATTACAAACAGGATAAATGACTTTAAGTAAGCAGTAAGAATCAGAAGCGCATCAATATTCTTGTTTTGTCTTTTAAAGGCCTGAGAGAGAGAGAGGACACAGGAGAAATTGTTCAGCCTAGGCAGGGATTTAAGTGAGGCACCTGCAGGAGCCAAAGACTCTCTCATGTGCAGCTGCTGCTCAGCCTGCGGCAGAGCCTCCTTCCTCCTTCCAGCAAGAAGCACCAGATGGAGCAGCCACATTCCAGCCAGGAATCAAGGCCAAGTGCAGCATGATATCTATGACAGGGATGCTAACAGCAAGGATCAGGACTGCAGCAGAGTGACTCCTTCCTCCATCCTGCACTGGGACTGCTTGTGCTGAAATGAATCTGCCCTTCACTTTCTTCCTGTTCCTGGGCTAGTGTGGGCTTGAGAGTCATGCTGCATGGAAGAGCGAGCCAGGGGGAGTGCCTGCTGCCCCTAGATAGTTGTATTGATTAAATGCTGTGTTTGTCACCAGACTCTGTATCCTGCACACGCAGCATCATGAGCTCCAGGGGTTCTCTCAGAAGGATAGTGCTGTCTCACACACATTGGTTCCATTTAGAGTCCAGGCTATTTTTCATCAGCCGGTTCAGTTTACCCTGAACCAGCCCATTCCACCAAAGCTGCCTATTCCACCACAGCAGCTTTTCCATAACAACCTGGGTTTGTAGGGTTCTTAATCCCAGCTAGCTGATAGGAAGAGATTATGTGAGGAGTGTGCTGAGTGTAGCAGTGAATTCTGTGGCATTATGCCAGAGGTGGGCAAAGTTGCAAAGCCCAAGAGCTTTCATTTCTCCAAGAGCCACAAGATACATTACACTGATCCCCTGTAGATGGGACAGCGCAGCTTCCCCCAACTCCGCCCTCACATCAAAGCTGTGGCTCCCAGGCAGTCTGGTGGGTTCGGGCAGCAGCAATAGCAGTACAGGGCATGCTCCTCCTGTTACCGCAGCCCCCAGAAGGCTCCTGCAGCGGAAATGATGACTCAGCTTGTCTTGCTTCTGGGGGATTTGCACGGACATACTCCCAGGCAGCCACTTCCGGTGAGAGCCATGTTACAGGTGCCTGAGAGCCACATCTGGCTCCCGACCCCTGCATTAGGCAGTAGATCAGGCTAGATGTGGTCATAACGGTACCTGCTGACCTTAACATCTGTGAATCTATTGTCTGTCAAGAGGAGGTCATTGCTGGAGATTTTCCTAGTGGCGATATTGCTGCATTCAGCCTAGCAGCGCTTTGTTCCTATGTCATTCTGTGCACAGCAGGGTGACACCAGGGAGCTGCCCACGCTTTGCTGTTACTGACTGTGTGACCTCGTGCTTGTGACTGTGTGACTCATGCTTCAGGCTGCCCAGCCATAGTACCCCGCTAGTTAGTATGTTCCCAGTAGGGATGGGCGAACACGGATCGGAAGTTCGGAGTTTGGCCCGAACTCAGCCTTTTCAGATGACCGAACCCGAACCCGAACATACCAAACAAACCGAACACTGAATGGCAAAATGGCCGAACAGTTCGGTCAGTTC
>QEPC01013023.1:18059-35519 GCA_003113815.1 Sphenodon punctatus | reverse complement strand
ATTAGATAATCCATTTAGTTCATAGCATTTAGAATAGTTAATAGCAGTTAGATTTAGTGTAGATAGATATATATAATATTAGATTAAAAAAAAATAAAACCAAAAAAAACAAATAAAAAACAAAAGAAAACCATATAAAACCCAATAAAAAACAAAAAAAAACATATAAAAAACAAAAAAAACACCCATAACAACATTTCCCGAAAAGCCAAACCGAACAGCCGAACAACCTAACCGAACGGCCGATCAGAACGGCCGAACAGAACAGCCGAACCCGAACTCGTCAAACTAGCTGAACTGCCGAAACGAACGGACGAAACGAACGGCTGAACCCGAACCACGATCTGTTCGCCCATCCCTAGTTCCCAGCCTTAACTATCAACTGAATCCCAGGCAGAAATTCACTGACTGCGGTTCTCTGGTTTGACGTGTTTGTAAACACATCCTCATTTAGTGTAATTTTCATATTTAGTTCACATGATGTAGCCTTTTTGCAGGCAGCTAATAAAGTTGCTAATAAAATAGGCTGGAACCCCCTTTGCCTGCCTTAGCAGCTTCAATGAGACACCCCTGGATACACGGCCAGCCAGTTCCACTCTGCTCTTCAGCCAGCTTCTATGGGGACGTGTCTGGGGTGGGATATGGGGACATTTCAGCTGCTTTGGAGGCCTCTCCCCAGCGCTCTAAGGGGCTGACCTTTCAGTGCCCATTGTAGTCATTGGAGATCTGGGGCCTGGATCAGGCTCTCAGTCTTTTTGTTGTCCCATGTCCCTTTACTGAGACAGTCTAATCCCATCCAGTCAGACTCCTTTGGGTACAGGTATCTTTCCATCCATGACTCTTTATTCTCTGGATTTGGTGTTTTGTACTGGCTTTGAGACAATGGGTCTGATGACTGGGAGGATAGATATATTACTTTTGTCATGGTTGGATCATTACCTCCTAAAGGCTTGTATCCCAGCGTACAGATACCCTCGGCAGGGTGTGGGACCTAGTCGAATGGTCCCCTGGGTTTACCCCTGGACCTTGACAGCCACATGATTGAGAACCTCGTGGCCTTGTGGAACACTCTCTTGGCGGAGGCCATCAATATGGTAGCTCCCAAGTGTCCACTCCCCACGCTGCAACAACACAGGTCCCTGTGGTTTATGGAGGATCTGAGCCAGCTGAAGCACGAGGGTACATGGTTAGAGGGGTGGTGGTGTAGGACTCAAGTGAAGACAACTGTTTGCAGCACAGAGGACATTTGAGGGCCTATACCGAGGGTCAGTGCGGGCTGCAGTGAAAAGGTTCTTTGCAGCCATCATAGCATCCACAAAGTCACGTCCAGCAGAGCTTTTCCAAGTGGTGAGAGATCTGGTCAGTCCAGCTTGTCTCCATCTGGACTTGGAATCATCCAGTAACATGTTTGTGGAATACTTTGTGGATAAAATTGCCTGCGTTCACCACAGCTTTGACGCTGCCGGTTTGGAGACAGCAGCAGAGTCAGTTTCAAAAGTTATCACCCACTAATGTGGGGAATGTGCTTGGGACTGTTAGACCCACCACTTGTGAACTTGATCCTTGCCCGTTCTGGCTGGTGAAGGCCACCCAGATCTTGGGGCTGTCACTGGCCAGGGTAATCAATGCCTCCTTACGGGAGGGGTACCGGACTGCCTTAAGGAGACTTTGATCCAGTCACTTGAAGCCATTGCTTGACACTGGTTACCCTGCCGGTTATTGGCCAGTCTCTAACTTTCCCTTTTTAGGGAAGGTTATTGAACAGGCAGTGGCACAGCAACTCCAGGTGCATCTGGATGCTATTGGTTTTCTAGACCCGGCACAATCTGGCTTTCGTCCAGGGTTTGGCACAGAAACTGCACTTGTGGCCTTGGTCGATGACCCTCATCTTGAATTGGATAAAGAAAATTCAACTTAATTGATCTTATTGGACCTGTCAGAAATATTTGATACCACTGGTCACGAGATGCTGATGCCTCTTCTATGGGATATAGCTGGGGTGGATGGGACTGTGCTTCAATGGTTCTGTTCTTTCCTGGCCGGGAGAGCTCAGCAGGTGGTGCTGGGGGATTGTTCATCGTCTCCCCAGGGCCTCCCATGGGGGGTACCACAGGGTTCTATTCTGTCCCCCCTCCTGTTCAACATGTATATATGCAGTCACTGGGAGAGGTCATGCGGGGGGTTGGGGTGTGGTGTCATCAGTATGCTGACACCGATTACACTCAGCTTTACCTCTCGTTTTCATCAGACCCAGGCCCAGTAGTCTCGGCACTTTCCCAATGTCTGGCAGCTGTGGGGGACTGGATGAGGGCAAGTTGATTGAAGCTGAATCCTGCCAAGACGGAGGTGATGGTGTTAGGTAGGGTCAGTGACCTGGGGGTAGAGGGGTCTCCCATTGTAGATGGAGCTTGCCCCCCTCCTCCCCAGTCACTCAGGTTCAGAGCTTGGGGGTGCTCCTGGATCTGCAGCTGTGCCTGGATAGCCAGGTGGAGGCTGTGGCCAGTTATGTCTGGTGTGGAGGCTCCGGCCTTTTATTTCAGACTCTGATCTTGCCACTATCATCCATGCCTTTATCACCTCAAGATTAGACTACTGCAATGCCCCCTACATGGGGCTGCCCATGGCAATGGTCCGGAGACTGCAGCTAGTGCAGAATGCAGCGGCTCGTCTCCTGACAGGGGTGAGCTGATATGAACATATCACTTTGGTTCTTCGCACTCAGCACTGGCTGCCTATAGTCTTCCAGACTTCAAGCTGCTGGTTTTGACCTATAAAGCCCTAAACAGTCTGGGTCCCACCTACTTGAGGGATCACCTCATCCCCTGGGTCCTGAGTCAGCTCCTCAGGTCAGCCGTGGGCACCCTCCTGGAGGTTCCATATTGTAGAAAGGTGATTACTATGAGGAGGGCTTGCTCAGTGGCTGCACCATTGGTCTGGAACTCTTTCCCAGTAGAAATTCACCTTTGCCCAGATTTGCTCACCTTCTGGTGGCAAGTGTAAGACTTGGATGTTCCACCAGGGGTTTGGAGGAGGAGTTGGGTGAGGGGAAGTGGGGTGGGTGGGTTATATTGGTTTTATGGGGTTTAAACTGTTTTATGTCCCTGTTTAAATCTGGTTTTGATGTGTTTTATGTATTTTGCATTTTATACTTTTATTGTAAGCTGTCTTGAATTGCCAGAGGCAAGAGAGGGTGAGGTAGTAAGTTTATAAATTATTTAAATAAAAAACCCAGTCCTCTTCTGTCTCTCCTGTTTGGTTCTGGACTTTGTGTAGGCTCCTAGTCCTGTGGCCAGTACTTTCTCAAATACCAGTCCTGCACCCTCTCTCCTTTTCCCTCTCTGTCTCTGTGCCATTAGCAAGCAAGGTATGTTCTCTCCCCAGAATTACCAACTGGCCCCAGAGTAAGCCTGTCCATTAGCTGCTTGATTCATGGATCCCACTGAGCAGAATGCTGTGAAATTAAAGGTGCGGTGTCCCAGGGCTACCCAGTGTTTCCCTCCCATGTGGGTCAGGAATGTAATGGGATCCTTGCTGTCCTGTTTAACCAGGAACAGGCTGCTCTCCAAGCAGAAGTGCCACAGAATTGATGCCACCAGGACTTTCAGACTGATTGTGAGGCGACAGCTCAGTAGTATGGATGGAGATTCATTTCATTTTGTGGCCTGTTGCAGTCGACAGCAGCAACACATTTGCTTCCTCCCAGTCCTGCACAACCCTGTTGCTCAGGCCGCTCAGAACAGGGCCCCCAGTTAGTTAGGGACAATTACAGCTGGGGAGATGCAGTGAGCACCATTGCATGAGTCTCTAGAATGTACAGACCAGAGCTAACAGGAGGAGAAGCTGTTTACATGTTTAGAGCTCACACTCAGGAAACCTGTTTGCAGGCATCTCTCTGTGAAGGAAGAACCAATGGTCTTGGCCTATTAGTCCTTTCACCCCCCCAGGGCAGGACAGGCTCTTGGAGCAGAACATGCAATGACATCCATGTTGCAAACAAATGTCTGGATCAGAACAGCTAGTGTTGGCATCTCTGCTGTGTCATCTGCCCTGCTCCTGGCACAGCCTCCCTCCCGAGAATCCAAGCATAAGGCCTCAGAAACTTTCCAAGGACACTGCCTAGACAATGAATGGACCACTGGACACACAGATGTGGCTCTGAGGTTGCAGGGAGCTGAACTCAGTCTGTCTAGATAGCGCAGTGCTGGATGTGGAATAAATCCTCAGCTCGCTAGATGTTATCTTTACAGCATGGACTGGGGCCACTTTGGTTTTTCCCCTTCTTGGTCAATAGGACACCGTATCAAGCCTGGATGCAATGTTCCTGATCCCTTAGCTGAGCTCTGACTGATGGATATGATACGTGTTATGTGCTGTGAGTGTATCAGGCATTTAGAGAGTACTTGGAGAAAATAAAAGTATGTCCCTGTCCGGTGGAATGTCATTCATGAACATGATGCCCAAATGAACCAGATCAGGAGGGAGAAATTGGCTCCCAATGGGACAGTGCTGCTGAGAGTGTACTCTTTGTGAAGACCCCTTTCCCCCAGGTACAGAGAGGGGCGAGGCCTGCCCCATGATGGGGGTGAGGTATGTTTGTTATTTTCAATGGCAGGCAAGTTCGGGAGGAGTGGTCTCATCTGCCCTCTGTGGTGCTGGCAGGGTGTGGTTTGGGGTTGCCCCATTGCAGCTGGAGGACTTTCAGGGTGGTGGGTGGGGCCAGCAGTAGCATTTCACACATTACTCTGGAATACACAGTGAATAAACAAAAAACCAACAACCCACAGTGAATATAGATCTGAAGACTACATAATAGTGTAGCAATAGCGAGAAAAATGCAATGCTCTGTGAGCAAATCAAAACGGGGAAGTCAGCAGCTGCACCTGTAGCTCAACTAGTAGAAATGAAAAGCGTCAGGTCAAGGGTTCAAGACTATTCTAGGTATGGGGACATTACATGCATGTGTGATTTCTTTTGCATTTAAAGTTTGCTAGTTTAAAAAATAAGAGTCCCACAGGAGAAAAACCCTTTCTGGCAGCAGCAGCAGCAGCAGCAGCAGGACTGTGAGCTGGTGACACCCCCCCCCCGCCTCAGGTTTCCCTATCTGTAGGTGTTTTGCAACCTGCCCTATAAGAGCAATGATGTGGCAGTTGGATGCACCCCGTGTGGATTGCTTGATAATCAGATTCTGGTCCCGCTGGCGTGGGTGCAGGAGGGTAGCATTCACCAGGCAGGAAAACCTCACTGGTGGGAACTGGGAAATGGCACACTTGGTCCCAAGATATGGGGAATTACTCCTTTCTCCATGTTAGATCAGAGCCTTGGATCCCCTTTGTTGCCAGGCCTGCTGACAAGCAGTTGTGTTATATGTAAAGTGCTCCAAGTGCCATGACAGGGGGTGCTATATAAAATTAAAGATGATGATAATGATGATTGATTATTATTATCTTGCCAAGTGGGGAAGGGGGTGGAGTCTCACTGGGGACAGCAGATCATGGGACACCATTCTTTCTAGCTGCTTTGCTGATTGAGAGACATGCAGCAAACACTCAGGGAATTGGACCTCAGTAGGATCTAGGCTGCTAACTACTGGCCTCTCTCTGCATTGCAGCTGGCAGAACAACCACCAGTGAGGAGCTGGAAGACATGCTGGAGAGTGGGAACCCAGCCATTTTCTCCTCTGGGGTAGGTGCACTGTGATGTGTCCCTCGCTCCCCGGCCTGCATGAGGAGGAAGGCTTTGGCAGCAACATGCACCGGCTCTGAAACTGATTCAGCTCCTCTGGCAGGATGGTTAACTTGGTTACAGCTAATGCAGAGGAGGTGCCTCCCCCTGTGCCAGTGCATGCTGGGGACTTTTGGCAGCAGGGCAGGAGAGTGCCCGGGGCACTCTGGGGTGCTGTACTGCACCAGTGGCATAGCCAAGGTCTCAGCTGGGAAGGCATTGCAGGTGCACAGCTAGGAGAAGGGCAATAGCAGACAGAGAGGATAGAAATTAAAGGGGGGGGGCTGGCTTTGAAAACGGGGGCACAGGATGCCCTCCCTTTTGTTACACCCCTGCATCACACACAGGAGGGGAGGGACCGGGCCAGGCTAGACACCTTGACATCCTGTTTCCACTGCTGAGCCCATGTGGACAGGTGAGTAGGCTGGGAGCTACCCGCACGGCTAGCTGCCTGGGTGCTGGCCATGGGGAGGGGAGACCGAATTTACTTTGCAGTTGCAATCTACACAAGTCTCATCCCCAGCCAGTGTCCTCAGGCCAAATCCCTTCTCCATGTCGGGGAGATGTCTGCCCCTTGGACTCGCACCCCCGGGAAGCCCCACTCTGCAGCCATCAGCATCTCCTCATTGATTCAGCCACTCCAGTGCTCACAGCAGCTCATGACACTGAGCCCTCTTATCACACCAGTCACTCTAATGCGCATTAATAAACAGCCGCCCCAACAGCTAATGGACTCGTTAGACAATATTTATAGCCCTAATTGAAAGAAAGGAAAGAGCGGAAATAGGATTGCTAGGCGCCTGGCTTTCCCGCTCTGCCCCTCCCATTCAGTGTTCCTCTGGCACCGTGGGAGCCGGGCGGGAACAGCTGTCAAGTCAGCGCACAGGGGAGGACAGACTACACTTTTCCTGTTGCAGGGTGGGTGGAGGGAGTTAGCAACTCCCAGCCCCGGAGATCGCTCTCTCCCAGCCTGTTGCAAAGCACTTCACAGTCATTATCCTGCCGCCCTTCCCTAGCAGGTGGCAGGCAAGGATTATTAGTTCTGTTTTGCTAATGTGGAATTGAAGTGGAGAAGAGGGACAAGAAGGGCTTGGCAGGGCTCAGCCCCGGCACCTTCATCCAGATCCCATCGCTGCTGCTGTTCTGCAAGACCGCTGGGGCCAGGAGGAGGGCCTGGGGGGGGGGCGTCGTCTGCCACCCATCAGATGTTTGGTGGCAAAACACCCCAATGCCAAACAGCTGATGAGTGAAACAGCAACTCCCTCCACCCCCACCTACAAAAGCACCAGCCTCAGCCTTTGCCTTCACAACGTTGAGGCCAGGGACTCATGTTCACTGCATTTTTCCAATTGACAGCAATGGGGAAAGTGCAATGGACACAGGTCCTGGTTGAGGCTGATGCCACTTATCAGCTGATTGACAATGAATTTTGGACTGATGGAGCAGTGGGGCCTGGCAGGACAGTCCACCAGGTTCTCTGAGACCCACATACATCTGAGTCAAGGGGCAGGACTTCTGGGATAGACTTGAGGATGCAAACCCAAGTCTCCCAGCATGAAAACTCACCAGATTCTGGTCCTCACTTTCCCCCATAGCAGAGTCAGATGCCCCCCCCCCTCACTCCCTGTACCTTATCTTCTTCCCCTCTGTGATTGGGAATTGGGATGACATTAACTGAAAACCCGCTGCACCTTCAAAGACAGCTATGGCTAAGTTTCCCCTTGTAATCTTTACAGGCTACTTCTTTCATGCCCAGGGATTCTCCAACTGCCCATGCAAGAATGTGTTGGGCCAAACATACCAAGCCAGATTCACAAATACAAGCCCTTGGCCATATGTCATTTGGGGCATTCCCAAAGCACAGAAAGTATTGGGTTGGCTTACCTCTGGAGCTAACAGAAGATAACTTCAGAATTCTGTACCCACTTCAATAAATGTACACACTTGTCTAGCATAGCCTCTTCAGTTAACATTTGCAAATAAAATGTCTTCTGGACTAGTATGTTCCATTGACTGGAATGTAGACTCTGCTTAATTGATTTTGTCTGGTTTCAAAACTGTTTCTCTGTAGTACAGAATTACATAAATCACAAATCTCTTTTGGACTATTCTTACATAATTATTCTCAGTGTTTCACCATGATTAAAACATGAAACCTGAATGGTTTACATATCTCTTGGAACTATGGGAATGTTGCTTTTTACATAATCATTTGTTTTTATTACTATAAGCACGGCATATTACATAAATTCTGGCAGAAGATCAGCAAAGCAGTGGCTATAAAGAGCTCTCCCCTCCCCAGAGCTCCAAGCCTTCTCAAGCCTGCTCATTGTACCTACACATGCACATGCACACAACTCTCCTGCCCTAGGTAACTGAGTAGCACCCAGGCAAGGCCACACCCAGCATATCCTGCTCATGGGGCTAACACTCAGCAGAGCCCCAACTGGGAAGAAAAGACATTTTCTGGGGGGAGTCCATGCCCCATCCCGCCAGTCAGGGCTCCTTTGTCACCCTGCCATCTTTTTAGATTATCATGGACTCCAACATCACAAAGCAGGCGCTCAGTGAGATCGAGACACGGCACAGCGAGATCATCAAGCTGGAGAACAGCATCCGGGAGCTGCACGACATGTTCATGGACATGGCTATGCTGGTGGAGAGCCAGGTGAGCAGGGAGTGAGGCCCCACACAGTAGGGGATGAGGGACTCCCATGCTTAACAGGCAGGCTGTGAGCTGGGGACAAGAAAACTGGACTTTTTTTAGAGAACAACAGGGCTCCCCTATTCCAGACAGCCTCACTGTGTGCCAGCACTGCTTCTCCAGTGACCCCAGGGCTGACTTTGTCCAACCCATATTTTCAGTGTGTCCCAGCTCCGATGTTCTGGGTGAAGGAGTGTCTGGGTCAGCCACTGCCAGTCAATCCCCTTCTGCCCTGGGCCCTGCAGCTTCAGGGGCTACCAGTGCCCATCACTGTGTCCGCTGATCTTTCAGGGCTTAGGAGAGGAGCACTTGGTGGCAACAGGACAGAGACTTGGGCAGGCATAAAAACAGGTTTGGGGCAGGGGTCCTTATGGCTCTAGTGGTGACTCAGAGTGGCCCAAGGAGCTTTACTTGGGCTAAGGCTGCCATGCTTGGTCCCAACACCAGACTGTTTCCGGGGGGTAGAGGGTGAAGTGACCCTCTAGGCTAGTCCCGATTGGCTTCTTGCCCCATGCCTCAACTTGTCCCTACTCAGCCTCAGAATGAGACTCCCTGGCCAGCCCCGCCTGCACACTGGCTCTCCTGTAACCCTTCCTGACCCCTGTTTTTACCTGACATGCTACCGCACACACCTTGGACAAGGGCGCCTGGGCCAGCAGGTAATCCTGAGCTCCCTGCCCTGTGCCAGACAGCTGCATGCTCTGTGCTGCATGGCCTGTGCTTCCTGCATGTCTCTGTGGCACCTCCTGGGAAGCTGGGGGTTCAGGGCGCTGGGTGGAGAGTCCAGCATGGACTGTAGCAATCTCTGGATGCCCATCTCACCAGCTAGCAGGGCCCAGCCCCAGGGCAAGATGCATGGGATGGAGCGCAAGGAAGAGTTAGCTGTGAAGCGTCATGCAAGTCCATCTGCCTTGACCATGTTGGTGAGGCTGCAGGGGAGACTGGCCGAGCAGGTGGCATTGGACACTGCTCTCTAGGCAAGGCCTGAGCAATGCTGACTAGTCAGCAACACCATTTCTTCCCTTACCTTGGATGTGATACTCCTCGGGATGCAGCCCAACTTGGCATTTCCCTTTTTTGCAGAATCATCACGTTGCTGACTCTTACTCAGTTTCCGGTTCCCTCTAACCCTAAGAGCCGTCTCAGCAGAGTGACTACCCTGCCAGCTGTCCCCACTCTGTGTTTTGTGTCCAGCCTCCCTCATCTCTGCCCCACAATAGCTGGACTCTGTGTGTGACACTCGTTTTCCATCAGGTCATCGGCTCCTGCCCAGCACAGCTCAGCCCTTTCCTGTGCGAGAGCCTGGTGTTATAGCCTGGTAGTGCCTGGATCCTGCACATTCAGAGCACATAGAAGCTGCCTGGGCCTGTTAGGAGAGGCTGAACAGGTTGGGTTGGGACCAGCGGAGGCCAAGAGGGCTGCAAGTGCCGGCGTAAATACTGAGTGCAATGGATAGAAGGCTTGATCCTGGACTCATGGCCTAGGAGGAGCGAGGGGAGTCTGCAGCCAAACGCCATGCCCGCATGTTCTCAGCCAAGTGGCCTGGGAGATGCCTGTCCACCACCACCCTGGGCATTGCAGCGGCCTTTTTAGACAGGTTGGTGGCCCAGGGTAGTGCTTGGCCTTATGTGCTCCACGCAGCTTCCAGACCCACTGGCACAGGGTCATCCCCTTCAGCACCACAATTTGCCAGACAGCAGATTGTTCAGAGCAGTTCCTTCCTGCATCGGGCTGTGCAGCAGTGGGGAGAGGATGTGCCCCCAAATGCACTGGGCCAGTCCCTGAGCAAGGCTCCCCAGCCAGGGAACCAGGTGAGATGGCACCCCACTGCCTTGTGAGCCAGTGACAGGGTCTGCCAGCCCGTTTCCCTGGGGCTCCTGCATGCCAGGCAGACCAGGTGAGGCTGCATCATTGCTTTGCAGCACAGCATGCTTGATGGCATAGGGAAAATGCAGGCATCCCAGAGGTTTGACCTATCCTCAAGCCAGCTGGTGGGAGAAGCATGCTTTGCAAACTTAAGACCGGCACCTCAGCATTTGCAGCACCTCCCTAGCTCGCATTCTTCCCAACGTTTAAAGTGGCCAAAAAGGCATAAATCTCACCCCCTAATGCAGGGACCAGCTCCAGTGGTGGCTTAGCTGCCGTCGCCTTAGGTGCGGCTGTGGGACTTTCCCACAAATGCTGGGCAGAGCTGTTGGAAGGTAGGAGTTTGCAGAGAAGACAACTCTTTGTGGGGATCCTCTCCCTGCAGTTAGCCCTTGGCTCACCAAGGTCTGATCTCCAAGTATAGTCACCCAAAGAACCAACCATTTCCCCAGGGCTACAGTGCATAGAGGGTGCCAGGGCTAAGTGCCAGTGGTGTGGGGCATAGGCCAGGGCTTGGTAGAGGAACGTAGAGAACACACTGATCTGTATAGCCCTCAGTTGGAACAGAAATAGTCCTGTGCTTGGGGCCCTGCTGCAAGTTAGTGTACAGTGGGTGATGTACCTATAGCGTGCCGATCCTCAATCCCAGAGCAGCCGGGGCTGGACACAGAACTGGCTGTGACAGAGGTGAGAGCGAGTTTACCTTGATGGGGCTGGGGGGGGGGCAAGCAATGTAGGAGGGTCATGTGTTACCCCTCCCCTGCGTACAGGCCAGGGACAGGGAGCAAAGCAGACTCTATCCTGGACAGGAAGGGGTATAGAGTGATAGAGCCACTGATTCCTTTGACCCATCTAAAGTTACAGTTGGAACCCAGTCCTGTGATTTTTGTCTTATTATATTATTATTATAAGCAGCATTTTTATAGCACCAGCAATGTACCTGGCACTTTACAGAGAATAAGATAAACACTTGGCCCCAGGCTTTGCCTGTGTCACTTAAGACTGGTCTGTGGTGTCTCCTGGTCAGCACCCTGCTGCTGGGGTAGGGCTGGGGTTCCTTGTCTTGCATGCGTGTGGCTCTGGTGTGTGTCAGTCTCCCTGTGTTGGTCCTGTGGATCTGTGATGCGTAGAGCCTTCCCAATGGCTCAGTATATTTGGTTCAAAACCACTGCCGTTTCCCTGGCAACTCCAAAACCAGGGCTCATTCACCCAATCAGCCTCTGGGTCTGCCCCAGCATGATGCTGCTTAGGCCACAGCAGGAGTGGGCAACCAGGAGCTGACCCTGCATGCAAAGGCAGTGCAGCCCTGGCAGAATGAACCCACTTTGCTGGAGCCCATCCTCAGCCGAGCTCCCTCACACCATGGAGCCTCATGCTTTCTTTTCTCAGCCCATTAAGGGGTGCGGGCACCCAGGTCTGTAAGGTTCAACGAGGGCAAAGCAGCATAAAGCTTGTGGGGTTGGGGGGAGGCACATGCAGCCAAGTCTGCACTTGGCCTGGAGCCTAGCTGCCACCCCCTGCTGTGGAGGGATGCTAGCCCTACTTTTTACATGGGGCAGGGTCAAAGGTGAGAAGCTGGGGCAATCACACACTCCCCTTCCCCTGGCAGGTGCACAGTGAACACAGCAGAGCAGGCAGTACCTGTGCTCAGTGCGTGGCCATACAGGAGGGATCAGCAGGCTGGGCAGATTGGTGTGCGTGCCCCGAGCTCAGGCCTCTCTGTCTGTCCGTCCATCCGTCCATTCTCTCCGCACCGGCCAGGGCGAGATGATTGACCGTATCGAGTACAATGTGGAGCATGCTGTGGACTACGTGGAGAGAGCCGTGTCTGATACTAAGAAAGCTGTTAAGTACCAGAGCAAAGCCCGACGGGTGAGTCCTGTGCATACATTCCATGCTGCTAACCTGTTGGGTGACCCTGGGGCTGAGAACACCTTAGGTGACATCCAGACCATTTAACCTGGGGATCTCACTGCCCCCTGGCTGGGTGGGTGTAGCCACCTGATGGCAATGCAGGCAGACATGTGCTGGGGAGCATGGAGCGCAGGCTCCACTGATGCCAAGCTCCCCAGAGAGAGAGCAGAGCACCCTCTAGTCTGCACATCAGTCTGACCCAGACTTGCTGGCCACTGCATGTGACCCCAGGCCCTGATTCAGGCATGGGGCAGCTGTCTTGCTAGCTTCCTGCTCAGGGATGTCACTTATGCTACATGTGCTGCTTTGGGGAAGTCTGTGACCCCAGTGCTGCAGAGTTCCTGATGGAGAAGAGATGTGGGCAGCTTGGGGTCACTTGGGTTGAGTTGATAAGCTTCTCCCTCTCTCCACCGTGGCTGCCGAGCAGAAGAAGATCATGATTATTATCTGCTGTGTAATCCTGGGCATTGTCATCGCCTCCACTTTCGGTGGAATTTTTGGATAGCCGCAGGAGCCAGGACACTCTGGAAAGGCCAAGATGCAAGGCTCCAAAGCTGCCAACTTCCTGAGCCAAGCTGCACCGAGCCCTGCCATTGCCTGGGAGCCCTGCCAGCATCATTTCAGTTTCTACTGCATGATCGTTTTTGTAACAGTGTCCGGTACAGTATGTCTGTGTGGAGGGGTGGGGGTACTGGATCCTTGCATCCCTGCAGGGCTCTTTGCAGAAGAGGGGAAAGCAAGCAGCTCCCAGCATCCCAGAGCCAACTTGTGCCTCCCCTGCCCATGAGCCCCCCACCCTGTATCCCTGGCACTCACATACCTCCCTCCACCTGGAGTTCCTACCCCTTGCTGAACCAGAGCTTGTTTTCTGCAAGGCTGTGTTGCTATGGCAGCAGCACACAGGAATGGGCTGTCAGGGCTGTTTCCATGGAGCACCTGCCCCAGAGCTAGAGCTGGCACTTCAGTCACTACTAGTGCCTCTTCCTGGCCAAGACAGGGCCACTCAGGGCCTAGGGGCTTCTGCTCCCCCATGCCCAGAACTGCAGCACTGCCCTTGCTATAGCCATGGGAACAGGCTATAGCTCAGCCAGAGCATCTTCTTCTGCCTCGTTTAGGGTGAAAGCAATAGGAAGGGCGGGCTGGCTGACTGTCCCACCTTGCAGGAAAAAACCCGCTGTGACTAGGGGGCCTCCTTAGACCTTGCTGTATGTCCTCTGCTTTGCCCCACCCCATGCACTGAACCCTCCCACTTGTCCCAGGGCCAAACTCTGAGCCTGGCAGGGAAAGTACCTGAGCTGCTGCATGGCTCCCGAGGCATAGCCTTCCCTTTGCTGTGCAGCAGTGCTTCCCCAGCCCTCATACAGGAACCTGCAGAGCTTCCAGGCAGACACTTGTTCCCCAGTTCCCAGCTGTGTCTGCCCAATGTGCAAGGGACAGGAGCTCAGAGCAAGTAGCTTTGAAGCCCCTTCACCCCATGAAACGGGAATTGGGGCAGGGTTACCCCCAAGGGAGTACAGGCCAAACCCCAACCTCCTTGCCCTATTCTATCTCCAGCACGTCACTGCCCAGTCATCCATGCAACACTGCCACCTTGCCCTAATGGAGCCCAAGCGTCTCCCTGAAGCAGCTTCTCAAGGTTTGTGCCTTGGCAACCCCCACTCCCTGCACTAAGATCCCCACAATGGGGTCCCTGTGTCCCCTCCACTCCACACCCTGGCAGAGGAAGCTTCCCAGAGCTCTGCCCTGCAGCCAGTTCCCTCTGGAGGAGCAAATGGGGGAGGGATAACAAACAGCGTTGCCTTTTGCTGCTCCTGCAAGCATCGGGCAAGGGCTTTCCCTGGCCTCTGCCTCAGGGAGTTATATGCAACACAGCAAGTGCCAAACCCTCCCCCCACCCCCACCCCAGGAGGAGACACCCCCCCACCCACAAATTGTCTCAGTGCTGGGATTCCAGGACAGTCTTTACCTAGCAGAGGCCTTATGTTCAATGCAGCCTCTTCCACGCCCTCACAGAGCCCTGCGACTCCTCAGTCAGTATCTGCCTTGCCTGACTTCAGCATGGTTCAGCTTCAGCAGCATTTATGGTGCAGGAGCCAAGGTGGCCCGTCACTCAACAAGGGCAAAAGAAGATGCACTCATCAGTTCCAAAAAGCAGTGGAACCAAGCTGCTTAGCAGGGAGACCAGGGAAGGATGGACATGTCATCACCCAAACTGTCAGGGCTGCTCATGGGGGATCCTGGCTCTGGGGAACAGGGTTGGTTTAACATAGGATGCTGTTTTGGGTGGGTCTGCCCCAAGTCAGGCTCCTCCTAGTAGCAGGTCCTGCCTCATGCATGAAACTTCGCATGTGCAGCAGAGACAGAACAGTCTGCCCTAGTCTGGAGCAGCTAGGCTGAGCCCTTCCAGGGGAAGGAGCTAAGCTGAACATGGAGACTTTAACAGGCACTGGGAGCTATTGTGTAAATACCGCAGCCCAGCTGCCGCTTCAAAAGCCTCTGCAAAGGCAGTTCTAGTGAGCCGGAGCAGACAGGTGCTGCTCAGTTAGAAAGCCATGGGGCCTGCAGATGCATTCTCCCTCCAACAGTCTGGGTGGCCCTTTACTCAGCACCTCCCCAGTCACTGCTATAAGAAAATGTGAAAGGCAGCCTTCTATTGTGCATGGGCAGAGGCTAAGAGTTCCCAAAAACTCCTCATGAGCCAAGCTGGGCTCTTCTCACTCTCAGCAATGACTGCCACTTTGCCAGTCAGTTAAGATTGACCATTTGCGTTGTCCCAATCAGCAGATGTCTCCACTTAGGGCACATTTGCAGCCACACAACCACCCTGGGTAGTTTTTTCCTGGGGTGGGGAGTTAAAGCCATTTCATGTGACTATTCTTTGGGGGTGGGGGGTATTAATCAACCACCCTGCTCCATTTCATAGGCTTGGAGCAGTCACACACAAATAGCATGTGATAACTTTTACCCAGCAGTAAATTATTCCACACCACCCCAGAGGGGGGAGACAGAAGAGAAGCAGGTAGAAGCTGTCCCCAAGCAAGTGTGCCTGCTACAGCAAGCAGCTGTCTCAGACTCTCAGTCATAGCTTGCTTGAATACATGTGGCTAGGAGATGGGAAAAAGGAGTTCATATCTAAACAAGATTAGGTCTCTTTCTGCCTTGAGTCACCAAGGGCTACATGCAAACATCATGCATGGGGCCAGGAGAAAGCAAGTACAGGTCTGCTTCCTAGCCTGGCAAGGACAGGAGCAATGCTCCAAGTGCTGTCTGAGGAACAGAAATCTGGGGCTAGACCGTCCCTAGGGCTCAGAGCCACACTGGTCTTTGCTCTCCCACTTTGCCTTCAAGGAGAGGAAAGGCTCACTGGCCTGGCAGCATTTGTTCTGAAGTGCCAGGCCTCACTGGGACAGGTAACAAGCTTGGCAGCAGGCTCCTCCCCTCCCCCAGCACTGAGAGGAGCAGGGCAAGGAGCCCATGCAGTGGAAATGGCTCTAGTTATCAGGCTGGCACTTGAGTGTGTGGCCCTGTGCAGGGGAAGCACCACACAACTCCACAAAAGGAGCTCAGAGAAGCACCCAGGCTGGTAGGTGGAGCTGATGAACCCACACCAGCAGCAGGAGCCAAAATGACAGCTGCCTTCTGGGCTTGCGGACCCACTGCCTCTTTCTTCCCCATCCTCAACATTGCAGGGAAGACAGTCTGGTGCAAAACTAATTGCCACGCAGGCAAGCCCTACCCTGTTCATTCCTCTCTGCCCATGTTGCATGTAGAGACAGAGACAGACACAACCGTGTGTTTGTGCTTTCGAGAAACCTTCCCCTTCCCTACCCAAGCTGGATCTCGGTCTCTTCCATGCGAGAACTTTGAAGTGCCACCAGGTTCCCCTTGCTGTGGAGTTTATCTTCATGCAGTATTTCCTGAGCAGTGCGCAGCACACCCCACCCTGCTGTCACCATTCCCATAGGAATTTGTACCCAAGAACATTGTACTATTGCTGTGCTGTGAGCCCAGCGTCCTTGCTTTCTGTGTGGATCTGGAACCTGGCTGCTCAGTCTTAAAGAATTTTTACAACATTGTGTGTTGCCACCTTCCCTACCTCCCTGTAACTAACCTTACTTCCCCCCACAGCTTCAGATGTAAACGGCTTCCCATTTGGTGGAATTTTTATGTAGAATAAACATTTGTATCTGTAAAGCAGCCTCCTGCCTGAAACAACCCACAACTCTCACCGCCAGAGGTAACAAGCAGCCAAGCACCAGACCTGGGTTTTCTGTAATGCTTGACACACCCAGGAATTGGGAGACCAGCCTCACACGGAATGCAAGTTTAATGTTCTAACTGGCAGGACAGAGCTTGTCCCCTTTCCAGAAGCCCCAGCACACATACTGCTTAGTCCAAGGCTGAATCTGCTAACAGCGCAGTCAAAGGGAGCTCACAGAGGCAATACTGTCCCATAAAGCAGCCCTTGCCTTTTCCAGCTGAAAAAGACCAAAAGCAGCCCTGATGGGCTGGCCTTTGGGCACAAGGGCCGTGGCAGTCCCAGGCTGTCAGCAGCTATGCTGGGTGCAGAAATGGAGTGTTCCACAGGGACAGAGTCTGTCAGAAGTAAGGCCGCCGCTTTCGGCCAGTGTATTTCGTATCTGTCCGCACTTCCCTGTCAGAGAAACAAAACACAGATGGAGCAAGGGGGCACTTAATGGCCTGTGCAGGAAATATGTCTGGCTCCTGCCTTGGGGAGCAACAGCACTGCCTGACCCCTCCAGAAATCACAACAGTGCAACTGTCAGCTGTAGCCAGGACAACATGCCCCCCTCCCCTGCCAGCACCGGGGGGCTGGGGAGAGCACGCTTGTACTTACTTGCCCTGGCGGCGCCTGCGATTTTTCTTCTCCAAGACCCAGTCCCGGCTTTTCTTCACAGACCTTCCCTTGGCATTTATGAACCGCATTCTGTGGCGACAGGACAGTAAAGTCACCACCTCTCTCAAAGGACAGGAATTTAGCCCACTAAATTCCTGACCCCATTTTGGTACAGCTCTCTTGGACCAGGACGTTGCCATGGACACTCTCAAAAACTTGCAGGGGAGCTTTTGGCCACTAAAACAGTGCAATGAAGAGCAGTGCAGGCCAGGAAACCCCCAGCCAGCCTCACCTCACAGGCAAGGGAAGTCCTGCCTCTATTAGCACAAGAAACAGGAGCAAGGGCTGTGCAGCCACTACACTCTGTGAGCATTGGGGGGGGGGGGGGGGGGGGGGG
>QEPC01013023.1:0-17974 GCA_003113815.1 Sphenodon punctatus | reverse complement strand
TGCTCTAGACCACGACAGGAGCTGTCACTCCAGCTGGGACTTGGCCCGGACACCAAACAAACATTATGGCAGCCGGGTCAAGGAGGGGGCACAGGGAAACGCACGGATGTGTGTCCGCACATCCCTGTCCCCCAAAGCTGACGGGCAGCCTGGACTAAGCTCAGGTCACAGCTGGGGTTAAGTCACAGCCTAGGCTAAGCTCCACCACCGAGAGTCACAAGGCTGGAAGGGACCTCAAGTGTCATCTAGTCCAGCCCCCTGCACCAATGCAGGACCAGTCACACCCCAACCAACAGGAAATAATAGCTGTACTATGGTCTGGAGCCAGACTGCGATAACATCCGGCAGCTGCTTTCAAATATGATGGTGGCACCTGGATTAATCTGCACTAAAGCAGATTAATCCATGCCACTGTCACATCTGAAAACACTCAGAGAACAGCCAGCAGCCACCACCCTCAAACACAAGAGGCCACTGCAGCCAGTTGTGCTCCATACAGGTTTATAGTGATCCATTCCGATAACAGAGCCACGTGCTGAAACCAGCAGGCTCCATGGTGGACAAGCCCATTCTCTCCTCTATTGACTGCCAGCAAAATGGACTCATGGGTCACTCCCATAATAAAGAGTTTTACAGCCAAGCCCTGCTCAAGAGGTCTCTTTGGCACAATGTAAGAGGCAGGAAAACATAGCTGACAACTCCTGGTCAACATGACAACTATCCTCTGACTTACTCTCAGTCTCTCCTACTGGCTGCCAGGGAAGGCTTGCCCTGTGCTGCCACCGGAGGAGGAGACATGCGCCAGCCCTGGGCCATGTGAAATACCGGAGAGAGAGCCTGGAGAGGGCATGAGCCAAGCTGGGGAGGGAATGAACGTAGCACCTTGCTCTCCAGTGCCGAGCACACAGTGGGGAAAATGGGAAGTAGCTCCACTCCCCCCACCCCCTGACTGGCTGGACCAAGCACATGCCTCTGGGAGGAAGGCAGCCCATCTCTGCAGGAGACACCTGCCCAAGCTCTGGCAACTCCTCCATGGAACACCCCCATGCTGGCAACTCCACAACCACCACCAAGGAGTAGCCCATGTACCCACACCCCCAGCTAGGGCCACCAACCAGAGCCCACTTTCCTCACACACTACCTTTCATTAGTGAACTTGGCCTGCTGGGACACCTCTCCCTCAGTGCACTCGGTTCCGAGGCCCTGAAAGCACAAAGCAAATCATCTGTCACAGAAGGCAGCTCTCGGTCTAACAGCTGCTGCCACCTACAGGACGAATCCGATAGTTCAGAATATCAGCAAGGGCACAGCCAAAGCCTCAGGCTGATGTATCCAAACAAACAACATAGAGCCATTGGCACCCTGCACCCAGGGACCCACCAACACTTGTTACCTTTGGTAGCACACCAGCAGCGCCAACAAACAGACAGAGAAAGAACCTGTGAAAGAGAGAAGTAATGAGCGTCTCATCTAGGCCTTGGGGGAACCACTCACATAGTGGGTGGGTCCCAGGCTTCTCTAATAAACCATCAGGACACATGCCCTGCAGCCTCCCAGCACCCTTTGGCGCACCTGGAATCCTGGACGCTGCCTCAGTCACAAGGTGCAACTTCCATACATGAGACTCCCACAGCTGCCTGTGAGCCATCAGGGCCGGCAACACCAGACAGTCAGGCTTGCAAGCACAGCACAACTCAGCATCAGTTTACAGTCCATGACCCACCCCCTCCCTCCACCAAGAAATGCTCACTTCTTGGCCTTGGCACTGTTGGGATAATCCACCACCATCCCTCCCGTGAAGCCTGCCTTCATGGCCTGGGCCGTGATCAGCTCCAGCTGGCAGAGAGAGAGAGAGAGAGAGAAGGGGAACATACTGGCATAAGCCACCTGACACAGAGCAGCATTCTTGCCACTCCCCACACAGTACCTGGGTTGGCTATTCTGCAGGCCACACAGGGAGCTTATCAGACTCTGGTAGGTTTGGCGTGCACTCTCTAACAATCTTGATCAACAGTAAGGACACTTGGGGCCACTGTCAGGCAAACCAGTGCTTGCACACAGCCCCTTATGCACATGGGCCTTTAGGGAAACCCAGCCTGGCTATGTTTCTGATACAGATTGGTCTCCTACTGCAGAGGGCTGCCCCAGAGTACACTGAGCCTGGCTGAGGCCACTTTGGTGTGGCTTCGTCTTTCTCCAATCCAGCAATGCAGCCAGCAGCTCAGGGTTCATCCTGCTAGGCAGAGCTTGCCTACAGCTCTCTAAGTCACAGGATTCACTTGCCCCTACCCAGCAAAGCCACAGTCCCCAGGCCGCAAACCCTCTAGAAACCACAGCCTGTCCCTCCTTGCTTTGCCTTGCCCCACATTTGTCTGCTACCCCATGCTTTAGCTCAGTCTAAGTTAGACAGCAAGCTCTCCAGAGCTCTGAAATTTCCCCCAGAGAAGTGCCAAGCACTGCTATGGTGCTAAGTGACTTGTTCATCACTACTTGAATCCAGGTGACCAGCCACAATGATTTCAGACTGAATTTCCAGCCACTGATGCCCAGTCAAGGAGAACCTGACAAGCCAAGTCCTGAAGGCCCATCCTGCCAAGCCCTAGCTGTCCTAAGAATCAGGCACACAGTCTACAAAGTCAAGTAGTAGAGGTGTCGTCTTCAGCTTTCCCATGGTGTGTTCCTTTGACTCCATCACAGCAGCAGTAAGGCTGCAGTGCATATATGGAATTAGCAACCAAGAGACATCCTATCTAACCCAAAGCAGATATCTAGAATAACTTTGGAGATAGCCCAGGGCTCCTCTGCCTCACATCCCCCTGCACTCCCTTCCTCCCCAGCCACAGGGACACACCTGTTCAGAATTTTCTGGATAAAGCTGTAGGACAGCTCGAGATCCCCGGGCCTACAAGAGAGAAAGAAGGTTACAAAAGGACAGTTTCCAGTGATCTAGTCACTTGGCTCAGAACTGCAGGCTCAGATCCAATAGCAGCAATACAGAGATACTACTACTACCCACTGCAGGCCTCACCAAAAGGAAAACATGCTTCCATGAAACAAAAGCGTGCTCTCATCAGACATTCTGGGGGAAGGAAGGGTTGGCTAGTTGAGAAAAAACAACACTTACCAAAACAGAGTAGAGAGTGGAGAAGAATCGATATAAGCGTTTTGGAGGACTGTGAGACTTCTTATCAGCATTGCAGAGCCACTGTACTGCAGAAATACTGAGAGAAATAGAACACAACATCAAGATAGTGTTCCAAAAGAGGGATTCCCATGTCACCCAACACCCTCAGGCCCAACACATGTCCAGACACCTTTGATCACCTGCGATGCACAGTGCACAATGGCTACTGCATTTACTCCCAGTCAACATGCTGTTTCCTTTCAGCACCCCCTTCCAAAAGACAATTCAGGTCAGGGGAGTCAGGCACTGGGCCAGTAGGCCGTCTCCAGCTTACCTGATCTCCCACACACACACACATAAGGAAGCATCTAGATTAGCTGCCACCACTCGGAAGAAGAGAGATCTTTGAGAGTTCTCTGGAAGATCAGCTCAAAGCACAGCCATTTGCCCTTTAAGCCATTGCATGTTAGGAATTATTGGGAGTGGGAAAGAAAAGAAAATAGAGACTGTCATAATGCCATTGTATAAACATCATGCGTGGTCCTGGTCTCAAAAAGGAGATAAAAGAACTGGAAAAAGTACAGAGAAAGGCAAAAAATATGCTCATGGCTCTGGAACAGCTTCCCCACGATAGGGGAATGCTCTTCTGTTTGGAAAGACTGGGTATCCGGGGTAGAGGGCAAGTATGATGGAGACAGCCAAGATCAGGAATGGAGCAGAGAAAGTAAATAGAGGGCTGTTATTCATGCAGACACCCGATGAAATTAACAAACAAATCTTTTAAAAACCCACAAAAGGATGTTCTTTTTACACAAAACACACAATTAACCTGTGGGACTCATTGTACAAAGGCCATTGGTATGAATTAACAAACAATTAGATAATTTCCTGGAGGATTGTATTACCAATCACTATTAGTCAGAAGAATCAACCGATGCACCTTCATGCTCAGGGAATCCCAAGACTGCCAAATGCTGTGATTGAACAACAGAGGATCTAACCACTCCATAACTGCCCTGCCTCTGAAGTATCCAGTGCCAGCTGCTGCCCAAGACAGGATCCTAGGTTAGAAAGACCATTTGTCTCTCTCACTCCAACAGCAACTATGTTCTTGTATTCTGCAGTCTGGCTAAGCACTCATTACAAGGCGCAGACTTCAGTCCTTATAGCTCTAGAAGGTTTTCCTCACACCCCAAATCGTGTCACTCTCCAGAACTGGAGCAACTAAAACAGAAGCTCTCAGAGCTGGCTTAAAGACAAGCTGCTCACTTTTATTTATTTATTTTATTCCATTTATATGCTGCCCCCTATGCCTACAGCATCTCGGGGTGGCTTCCAACAATTTATTACAAGTATAAAAATCTACACATTTAAAACAATTTAAAAATACCCCCATACAACAATTATGCTCAGACACAATGCTGCAAGGACCAGATTAAGAAATAACTTGCACGCACCTGATTTGCACACACAGTTCCTGCAATTTCCTATTCTGCTGAGTGATGCTGAGGAGAGTAGCTTTATTCACTGAAAAAGTCCCATTCTGCCTTTGGGCAAACCTCCCCTTGTGCTGCCAGCTCACTGTGGACTATGGATGGCATGTACCCCAACTTCCTAGCCACAGCCTTCAGACTACGGCCCTTTTCACACAGACACTCCCAACACTGATAAAATGGGTGCTGCATTTTATTATACATGTTGCAGGGTTGCAGATGTGCCCTATGGGTACCCTGTAACGTGTATAATAAAATGCAACACCCATTTTTCAGTGTTGGGAGTATCTGTGTGAAAAGGGTCTATAAAGTAGTGCAGTATAACAAACCCTCATGAGACCAGTGAAAAGCTCATTATGCCATGGTGCTCCCTCTCACAGGTTTGGTAATATCCTGCCCAATTAAAACTGAATATCTACGTGTTTTTTTTTAATGAAGTACAGAAAGTAAAACATGTCCACATACCTGCCAAATATAGGGCCACAATGAACTAAACTTTCCCTTTTAAAAACATCCAGCATATCGCATGTGCTTTTTTCAATGCAGCCTGTTTCAATCTTATTAATCAATGAGAAAACCATTACAAAAAGTGCAGGGTAAACAGCTTGCAGGCCATGTGGGGGTTCATTGTACTGGGCTCAAACATGCTAGAGTGATTATAATGGGGTTGTTTTAAATGGAATGAAATGGTTCTTGAAGCAGGTATTGTTGTAACAGTTTATTCTAAGCAGGGCATTTGACGCCACGTGGAACAAGACTGATGCTGATCTTCCACTTCCTTCAATTATCAGACCACTCAGCAATTGCCAACATCCCTCAATTTCCAAACAAGACACTTCTACACTTTTGCAGCTCACCCCACAAGCCTAGTCACCTTCTTCCCCCAGCTGCACACACAAGGAAGCAGCTTACCCCAATTCCAACCATGTCCAAGTTTCAGCAGCTGCCCCAGAGGACAGGAATCATCCCATGCCAGAGTAAGGGGACTCTGTCTTACCTGATACATCCATCAAATGTGCCTGGCCTGAAGGGAACGCCCTGTCCCACATCTGCAAGGAGCAGGTCTCCTTCCACACCTCTCTCCACAGCAACATCTGCACAGAACAAGACCACTACAGACTTTAGGTCTTTCCCAATACCCAGGGCCATCTGGATTTCTACATTAAGTTTTCCCATGCATTAATATCCACTGCATATACAAAGTGTTCCAAGCAAGAAAGCCCAGGGCTGTAATTAAGCAGACCAGCTTACCCAGCATGGCAGAGCTGATGTCCATCCCAACCCAATGGTGACCCTCTTCAGAGATATAATCACCGCTCAATCCAGAGCCACAGCTGACAGGGCAAGAGAGAACAGAGATGCAGGATTTCAGTTCCCTAGTTCCATCATGTGACTCAGCGCACAGCTGCAAATAAAACACCTCTCTGATCAGCACCAATGGGCAGTATGATGCCCATTGGCAGCACCAATGGGCAGTATGGGCACAATACACCGATGTGCCTAACCCATTCTCTATATATACACGTGTGCCCTGATTGTCACCATGGCACACAAGGAACCAGCCCCAGGAATGCCACTGCTCCGCAGCACAAGGTTTAAACACGCATACAGGTAGGCTGAAGTAGGAGGAAGCAGCACTTACATCTATAGGCAGCTCACAAGCAGCATCTTACCCAATATCCAACAGGAAACATGGACGATCCTCTGGCAGGCCCAGTAACTCCACAGCTCTCTCCGACATCTGTGTCTGGATCTCAATCATCCGGGAGCTGCAGTGGGGAGGGGGAAAGAATCTCAACAGATGACACCCAGGTCTCTGCTCTCACAAGCAAAGACACAGTATAGGCAGCTGCCGGCTCAGTGCCAAATTATTCACAGGGAGGGATGAGATGAAGGGAACATGACTTTATTTGCCTTGTGGGGTAAGAACACCTGCATTTCCCCCAGAGTCCCCAACATCCCTGCAGCAATTGGCTCAGCTTCAATCATCTAATCTGTCAAGCCGTTTCTCTCCAGAGTTCAGTTGATCCAATACAGCTACCCAACTAATTGCTAAGCTGGAAAGCAGCAATACCCAGTTCCCAGCATCACACACACTAGCTGTAAACCTTAGACTATGCAACACATTCACTAGGAGAGCTGGGCTACAAACAATGGGATTTCTACATTTCACCCCAAGTCATCCCAATGGGAGCAGGTATTGCTGACTGGAAGACAGTGACTTTCGCAGAAGGAACCAGCCCCCATGTTCTCTCACACTGGGTGTTTTCAGACAAGTGACTCCCCACCCATTACCCATGCATTAACCAGTTGGTAATAGGTGGGTAGGTGCTTGTCTGAAGACACCCATTGTCACATACCTGCAAATCACATTTCCAGGCCACATCTAGATTCCAAGGCTACACTGGTTTCTCGAAACTTTGTTGTTCCTGCCCTCTTTGCGTTTCACTGTGAACAACCTAGAGTTGTTAACTTTCTGGAAAAATATTTACCAGAAAATTTTCCATGTTTATTATTTCAAATTCTAATCTTTCTGGGGCTTTTCTTTTTTTTTTTGCAAGAAAGCAGTAAGCTAGATTGAGCATTGTGTACAAACCACCCCACCCCCGAGTGTTTGTGGGGTATCCTTGCACCATTGGGGTTACTCCCAGTTCGGAGAAAGGAAGCAGTTCCAAATCAGATAACTATTTGCATAGATCTAGCACTTAAGGCAGAGAGCTGCTAATCTTCAGCTCACCCAGACAGCATTCTCAGCAAATGCAAGCATCCACATCAAAATATACAATTACCATTAAAAACTGTATAGCAACTGCTATTAAAAATCACTGATTTGCAATTTTAATAGCAATTTTGGCTATCAATTTACATAAAAATACAAAGACTATTTTCTAAAAAAATATCCCACAATAATTTCCTGTGGATAGTTTCCTGGCTCACATCTCTAGAGAAACTCAGTTTATTTGTATGACCACAGCACTCAGGCACTCATCAGAACTGGAGACCAGGGTGGCCTGTGATGCACAATGTTGCACAATTAAGCTGCAGACAGACAGTTATAACCCAACAATAATCATATTGCATGCCATCCTTAAGAGAAAGCTCTCTCTCCCATGCTTGTTTCTCTGAAGAAATGCTTGTTGACTTGCCTTTAACTGTCTCTGTAGGGGGAGAAATGTTTCACAGCCAAACAATTCCACCAGTATCACTGGCCTAACAGCCTGCATTAGCTGTGCCCTCCAAACAGAGCACCTTGGCTCCCTCATTCCCAAAAGTAGAAGCAGCCCCCCTCCCTTGCTACCAGCTTGCCTTTGGACCCATAGAGCTTTAGGCGTCAGTTACAGAGAGCTTTTGCCTTCACAGAATCCACATAGGACTACAAAATGCTTCAGGCAAGCCTGTTTCTAACATTGCAGTCTCCAAAGTTTGTGCCTATACAACTCCATTTTGAGATCTAAAATAACTCCACAACCCCAGACAGCAACAAAGACAATACAAAGTGCATCAAAATCACTGATCAAGTGCACTGAGATCATGACCTCATCCACATGTGGCATGTACCCACTTGAGGTCAGAGCCACCTGCAACAGCCCACCCAACCATGACAGGCAGGTCCTAGCAGTATTCAAATTATATTTGGAAATAGAGTTTTTACATACCAACTGCCCTCCGTGCTGGCTGGGAAAATCAGAGCAGCTGAACTGCTCTGATCTACCGGTCCAGCCTTCTTGGAGGTCCCCTACGCAAAGTGGGGGGCTACAATGGAGAGGGCGTGCTCGGTGGTTGGGCCCTGGTTGTGGAACTCCCTCCCAGAGGAAGCACGACTGGCTCCAAGTGTGCTGGCCTTCCGTCGGGCCTGTAAGACATAGCTGCTCTCCCAGGCCTTCAGAGGTGGGGAGGGGGCTAAATTTCTGTATGGGGGTATTTTAAAACTGTTTTAATATTTGTGTAGATTTTTATATTTTTTATATTGTGATAAATTGTCTATTTTATGTTGGAAGCCACCCCGAGATGCCGTACGCATAGGGGGCTATATATAAATGGGATAAAATAAATAATAAATAAGCTACTGTAACCAAGCCAAGAACACGTACCCGAGTTCTCACATCCGCATACATGTCGCATCCCTGGTCTCTCCCTCTGTTCCCCCTTCCCTGTCTCCCCTCCCCGTCTTTAGATTGTAAGCTCTCAGGCCGGGACCATGTCTATCTTGTTTTTTTTGTAAAGCGCCAGGTACATCACTGGCACTATATAAATGCTTATAATAAAATAAATAATAATAATAATAATCTAAGAACCAGTGTCCAGCAAGTCTCAATATTGGTTTAACCACCAACAGATGTTTGGGGTTTAATAACCTCAGTAAACCACTTCATTTAAAAGATTTAGGCTCCAGCTAGCCTAATATGGGACCCAGTTTACAGTCTGACACTGGCGACCTTGTGCTATGGCTCTAACCCATGTTGCTCCAATTATTTGGCAAAAAAAGGGCAGATCTTCTAAACCAACAGGCCTAGGCTTGCTGCAGCTCATACAGAGCGGAGATAACAGACACATCTCCCCAGAGGACGACACTAGATGCAGAGGATGCACTTGAGAGTGCCCACCAGCACAGAAGTTGGCCTGATACCCTCCTCGCCAGCAACATGAGGCATCCAGGGGCTGGGGTAAGAGTGAAGAGAGGAGGGAAAACAAAAAAGCGCCTCACTTCTGGGTGTATTTCCGCGCCTCAGCCTCATCATAGAACTAGAGAAAGAGAAAAGGGGAGAATCATTCGGTCGGACACCAGCCTGTGAGCCCTTCTCTCCCCCCAGTCCAGCCAATATTCCCTCCAGCCCCAATAATTCCAGTTCCGAGCCAACCCTTCTCCCCGTCGCAATCCCAGCCCCTCTCACCAGCTCTGGGGGACCGCGGTGCTCAGGCCTTTTACCGCTGCCCGCCATGCTCGTGCTATGACGTCACCTCCCAAACCGCGGCGCGCTCTTCATGCGTAAGGCTCCGTCTCTTCCCTATTGGCCCGCACCATTATCGGTGTCTATGTATCCCGCACGCCATTGGTTGATACTAACAAGCCCCACCAGAGTGCCCCGAGAAGATGGCGGAGGTCAGACTGAGGTAAAGGCTGCCGGGTCAAGCAGACAACGCTGAGGGTTTTCATGGCTCTAGCGCTCGGGCGCCTCCGGGGCCTCTTCGTGGTCAACACCGGGCAGAGCCTGCACTTCTCCCGCTGTGGGGCTCGGGCACGATGCAGCGAGGGGGGGCTGGGGGCGCGGCCGGCGGGTCTGTACGAACTGCTCGAGGTACCGATGGGGGCCACGCAGGCGCAGATTAAGGCAGCCTATTACCGGCAGTCGCTGCGCTTCCACCCCGATCGCAACGCGGGCAGCGCTGAGGCAGCGGCGCGCTTCGCTCAGATTAGCGAAGCCTACGTGGTGTTGGGCAGCGCCACGCTGCGGAAGCGCTACGACCGCGGCACTCTCACCTTCCGCGACATCCATACCGCGGGGCGGCCCCCGGGCCGACCCGAATCCTCCGTCGGGCCCCCGTCGGGCCGACCCCGCACCTCGGCCGCCACCCTCGGGAGCCGCCCTCGCGACAAGCCCATCTTCGACTTTGACGCTTTCTACCGTGCGCACTATGGGGAGCAGCTCGAGCGGGAGCGCGGCCTCCGTGAGCGGCGGGAGCTGCTGCGACGTCGCCACCAGGAAGCGGACAAGAGGTGGCTGGAGAGACGGTTCTTCGAAGTGGTGACTGGGGTGCTCTTAATCTCGTCTGTCGTTTTCTTTTTCTACAAGAAGTGACGGGAGCGATGGGGACAGACTGCAGAGATCCGAAATGCCATTGAAATCTACCAAAGAGAAACTAGTATGTCCGACATCCCGCTTTCCCTGATGTGAGAGACTTAGCCTGCCCTGCTGGGAATGCGAAATGAGGACGCAAAAACCACTTCAGGGCAAAACCCAGTCTTGTGAGGATCGGTGGCAGCATAAATGCAGCTCTCTAAATCCTGCTCCTTGGCTGGAGAGAAGCAGTGCGTGCATCTGATCTCCAGGGCTCTTTCATGTGGATCAAATGGCAAGCTCTGGGTCAAAATAATCCCCCTCTCCCCCTACCTAGCTGCACTTTGAGGTGATTCTATTCCCATTGATTCAGTGCAATATTTCAGTTCTACGGGTGCGAGCAGAACCCAGTCTGGTTGTTTAGACCCACCACGTACCACCTCCACAGCACGTGTATAAGGCAATCTGCTGCTCCTCTTGCTTCCCCAATGTACCTCAAGGCTCAGGCAGTGCGGTACCAAAAGGTTTGTCCTGTAACAGAGGGGAGCAAAGTCCGGGGTGGTGACAGTCAGTATTCTCTGTGTGAGAAGCAGCTTGTCTAAGCCTGTGTGGGGAGAAAGGTTCCCACCTCCACTCTTCCTAGTGGTTCCTAGAAACGCTGCCATGGGGACTATGCCTTGATTTTGAAGTGTGTGGACCTGGTTTCCATTAATGCTCAGGGCCTCTCTCTCTCTGCAGGGAAATGAGTGCAGAGAACAAATTCCTGAGACCCATCCCCATTGGGTGAATGCATTCTTGGCATTGAAGTGGATTCCATATTGCCAGGGAGCATGGGAGAGAGGCTTTCAGCTTGCGGTTCTGCTGCACCCTTAGAACTTCTTCAAGGAATTTTGCCACTTCCTGTACAAGCAGAGCTGGAACAGGACCCTGCTATGGTGTGAGCTTGCTTGACTCTCCTGTTGGGACTGAGTGCTGCATGTACTCTCCCTGTTGGCCTACATGGAGTTTGGAGTCCCAGCATTGTCTGCTTGTGGGGAGTTGTGTCCAATCTGGGTGGGGGAGGTGAGAAAAAGTAGTTTAATTCACTGTAATTAGCCCTGTTGAATCGGAGCAAGAAGAGGGGCCATATGGCACCAGGCCAAGCAGTCACACCCTGTGCAAGGATCTCATAATTTCTGACGGGGGATAACTACTGTATTAAACAATGTGCTCTAAGAATGTGCTTTAGAATGGGTTCTTGTCCAAGGAAAATGTCTCAGTTGCTGCTAGCACTGCCCCCGATTGAGGGGCCAAGAACATTAAAGTTGCACATTATCTTCTGTTCTGATGATCGCCTGTGTGATCTTTTGACTAGGTTGGGGTTGCCTGCCGAGACAGGGAGAGTTTTTTATTTATTTATTTATTTATTTTATTTAGATGTTTCATTCCACCCCTGACCCTTAGGCTCAGAGTGGCTTACAATTCTTTAATTTATTAACTGTAACATTAACTAATTAGTTCAACTCTTAATCCTCACAACAAGCCTGTCAGGTAGGTGACGGCTGAGAGACTTGCGTCAATCTAGCTGATGCTGTGACACTGAACCCATGCACAAGTCTGCACACTTAAGCAGACTTGTAGATGGGTTATGTGCTAAATAAGTGTGCCTAAATAAGCACACTTATTTAGGTCTGTGATTAATAGACTTTAAGGCGAGAAGAGACCAGCTTCCTGTATAACGCAGGCCATAGAGTGCATTTTCAGTTAGTTATGCATCAAGCTCCTCCATCTTTCAGCAAGACAATCGTAGAGCTGGAAGGGAGGTCAGAGGTCATCTAATTCAGTCTCCTGCTCAGTGCAGGAAATCCACAACTACAGCCACAATACCCAGTCTTGATTTAAAGAGTCTAAGTGATGGCAAATTTATTTATATACATTTATTGGCTGCCCCCTCATGCCCATGGCATTCAGTGGAAATCTGCCACTGAACAGTTTGTACCAATGGTCCATTCCCCTCCCCGATAACAGTTAGCACCTTGTTTCTGGTCTGGGTTTGTCTGGTCTGCATGGATGGTCTCATGACTCTTGCTGCAAGGCATGTTTTCACACCTTGAATCAGCCTATTGCTCTTTTCTGAGCACTTACATTTCTCTCTTTTTCATATTTATATTTATGTGGAAGATGAACCTAGAACACTGAATCCTGGAACACTGAATATGCTGGTCCTGCTACCACCATGCAGTGTTGACACTGCCTCTCTTCCCCTTGTTCAGTAATCCCCCTGCGTCCCAGGATTGCATTAGGTATTCAGCTACTGGGGGTGTGCATTTCATTTTTGTTTTTCTGATATTAATAACAAAATTATTACTGGCTAAAAATGAAATTTCAGAATAAAAAAAAATCTAATTAAAAATTTTTTGGGAACATAAATATCAGATTAACTTTTGTTTTCCATCCGATTTACATGTAATTTGGAGAAAATGTACCCTGTGCCAAGGGCATAATCTCTGCCAAATTAAAAAAAGTATTGGATAACAGGTCCTGATTTTGTAAGTATTATGGCCTTCCCATCTAATTTGGATGGGTTGTACCCCTTATCCAAGGTATTCCTGCCAAATTTTTACAAAGATTGGATAATGGGTTAGTACTTTATAAGCATTGTAATTTTGTGGTTTGTGCACACATTTCCAGCTGTATTGTCTTTGTTTTAAACACAATTTGGTGACAATTTTCAGAAAGATAAAAGGCTCTGATTTTATAAACAATTAAACATTGTGATTTTAACAGTTGTGCAAATACTAGTCCTGTAAACTTTGGGATGAAAAATTCAGGACATAACCTGAACTTTAGGTAGCAAGGCAGAGGGGGAGGGGTAAGCAGCCCAGCAATCAAGACATGATTGATGCATCCAGGCTGACCAATTGACATCCTAAACATATCATACAGCACTGTGACAGAGGACATAAGAGAGTCCTTTATTGGCTCTTTCCTAAGCAGATACTTCTAACTTCCCAGTAACAAGCAGGGAGGTTGGGGTGGGCATAGCACAGAATGAGAATACATGATTGACCTTTCTGCTGGCCAAATGGCATCACAAGCCCATCTTGTACCACTGTGACAAACATAAGAGAATCCTTAGTATAAGCTTATACACTGGAGATGCTGCCCAGGCTTCCAACTTGCCAGTACCCAGTCACTGCAATCAGGGAGGCTTGGGGTGTGTGCATGGGGGAGCACGTATAAGCTTCTACCAAGCTTCACAATCCCCATCATAGCTAAATCTTGTGTGACTCAGAGGCTCAATGCTCTTCGTGTGTGACTGTGTGCAGCACAGCCTCACTGTAAGTGTTCACAAAAGCAGAACTCTGCACCTATTCTTCCTCATGTATTATGGAGTGCCACTGACTAAAGCCAGTGCCTCTGGCACGTGCTCCTCTGCCTACCTTCTCCTGTCTTCTTCACCATCTCTACAAATGCTCCAAAAAGCAGATCTTTGCATCTAGTAAAACCGTCATAATTTAAACAGAGGCAACACCTGCAATTGATTTAAGGAAATTTGCAGCTTCCGTTAAAATCACAAAACATTCATTGCTTATAGAATTGGGACCCTTCTAACTTTTTGAAATTTAGCAGGGAAGTTCCCTTTGGTGAGGGGACCAACTTGTCCAAATTGGATGGAAAACAAAGACAGGAAAATGTGTGTAAACTAGGAAATGATTAATTTGCTTATAAAATCAAGACCCTTTATCCAATCTTTCTGAAAGTTGGTATGGATGATCCCTTTATTGCTGGGCACAATGAGTCCAAATTTCATCCAAATTGGATGAAAAATAAAGACCAGCCACGCTGGAGAAGTGTGCGTAAACCATGAAATCAAATTTGCTTATAAAAATCAGAACCTTTTATCTAATAAAAATTGGCAGGGATGATTCCTGTAGTTGGGGGGGTACAATATGTCCAAATGTCATTCAAATCAGATTAAAAAATGAAGTTACTGCTGGAAACAAATCCGTTGAAACCAATGGAAAATGAAACAATTACAAAAATGAAAATCAATAACAAAACCCAAACATTTTAATAATGAAAACAAAAAACTAATTGGGTCCCTGGTGCACACCCCTGTCAGCTATCTCAGTGGTGTTAAAACTTTTAAAGATGTGCCCCTTCCTCCTGTGCAACCCCCTCCATGCAAGTATTGGAAGGTTGAACTCTTCAACAAGGCCTCACTCTGCCTTCAATGTGGAACTGTGTCTGCTCTCGGCAATGAGAGAAGGAGGCACGCTTGGCACTGAGTCACAACTACAGTATAACAGTGTTCTACCATGCTATGATCAGAGTGAAGACTTGGGAGAAAGGCAGCTGTTGGCATCTAACACAATATGCAGTTTTTATTCTTACACTATGGATGAAGTACTAATAAATTCTGCTATGTCAAATGTACATTTACAAAAACAATTCTATGATTTTTACATTAATTTCATGCTTTTTGCATCTAGACTAATAAATTAATAATTTCTGCTTATTTATTTATTCAAAAAAATTGATACTTCACCCCTCCTGCCATAGCAGCTTGGAGAAGCTTACAGTCATAAAAATATAAAATACAACAATAAAAACTATATAAAACACTACAAGGCACTGGAGGTTGTCAGAACCAACCACCAACTTCCCCCCTCCCCCATCTCCCCCGCCAAACACCTGGTGGAATAGCCAGGTCTTACATCTTTGTTATTTACACAGTACTACCCAGTGTCCATCCTGAGCATAGCATAATTTATAACTGCCAAAATAATGATTGCTTTTTTTAAAAAGTTTTTTTGGCCGGGTGGGCATTATTTGTTAACTTATGCCTCCAAAAGCCAGGGCAGCTCAATGCAACAACATTAAAACACAATACAAATAAATAACACATACAAAACAGCAAAACCCCAATTCACATACCATTTCACCTTGCACTCTTGAGTCTTACACTGCGGTTTCCTCCACTCTCCCCACATATTCTCCCCTCCAAAACCATACCTTTCTCCCAGAGGTGCACTAGTTGTTCCCAAATTTCTCTCCCTCTGCAGCCCCACCCCACAATACAATTAAACCAAAACCAAACCTAATATTATAAATCTTCCATTCTCTCAACTAAAATCTCATTCTTTCCACCCCCACCAGTCCACTTCCAGCCTCCCGACTGCTCAGTCCACTGCCAGCCCCTCCACACGCTTTGCCCCACCGTTCCTCACTGTCAGCCCTCCACCACCTAACCCCTCACCCCTCTCTCTTTCGCAATGGCCCAATCATTCTAATAATGTACCTATTAGAATGAATGGCCCATTGAAATGAATGGCAGATTCGTTTCCCATTCAAGTCAATGGGAATATTAATCCATAAAGGCTAATCTGTAAATATGGTAATCTGTAAAAATTTGAGATACTAATGTGTAATTAATCTGAATCTGTAAATCGATCCAGCTGTTTTTTCTGGACTATGACTCCAGGAGGTGTTCCAGCACCTGCTATTCCTCACCTTCCCGAAGGTTCATACCAGCAAAGTGAGCACCTGAGGACTGGAAAGAACCTTTAGTTATGCACATAATGTAGAGGGAATACTTTATTGAGCTGCTTGAGTAGAAATTGAAATCTGAAAGCAAAAGAAAAAAATTGGGCTTAGTATGTTGCCACACACTTTCGCACATCCATAACACCCCATCTAGCAACTCACAGTGAAGTAGTGGTAGGCAGCATCACAGTTTCATTGACATCTCACCTTCTTTGGTGCTTGTAATCCCTCTTGTTTCGAATAAACACTCCAGTCAAACATGTTCCTTATACCCTCTCTCTATCGTCTTCTTCATGATCATAATATTTACAGTCCCAAGCTCATGCTGAACCTCTTTGAGTGCCCAAACCTCATGTAGCACAACCTATTTTCTTCAGTCAGTTCACTTTCCCTGAACCCCAAAACCGTTCCCCTGATCTGGGCCCAAAGAGATTAATCTTTGCAACCCACTTGATGCACTCCAAGTGACCCCTTGGGAGTTCTCACTATCACTAGTGTTGAGATAAGATAAAACAGCAAGGATAGCTCGGGCTCCATTAATGAGTACTGTCAGGCTTGAGACGGATAGGTGAGCGGAAGGTGTAGTCAAGGTGGAGCGCAGGTCAAGCTGGGTAATAGGGTAGCACAGGTGTCAGCAAAGGGATCAGATTGAGGTGTAGTCAAGATAATGCACAGGTCAAGCCGGGTAGTCAGGTAGCATGAGTGTTAGCAAAGGGATCAGATGGAGGCGTAGTCAAGGTAGCGCACAGATCAAGCCAGATAGTCAGCACAGGCAATAGCAGACCTACAACGAAGGCAGCAGCAACAGGCAGGGAGAAGAGGTAGGAAGGTGAAGAGCGGAGGCAGAGTAGTGGGTGGAGGCACAGAGAGGCTATAAGAAGAAGAGTGAGTTGGTAAGCCACTGGCAGCTTCCAGCTTTCCCTTTATATAAGGGAAGAAGAGGAAGTACTGGGTGTTTCCTGTTCCACTCTGCAGCCCTCTAAGCTGGTTCTAATTGGCCAAGGATCCAGCTGTCTTTGAGGCAATGGGACAGATGCTACCTGGGGCCTGGGGCTGACATGGCTGGAGGATGCCTCTTCCAAGGAGGCAGACACTACCTGGGGCCTGGTACAGGTGTGGCTTCGGGTGACAGGAACCCCCCCAAAGGGCATCATCCAGCACAAGGCACTGACTTGTCTGGGTGCTGCCGGTGAAAGGCACGGATGCTGGCCAGGGCACGGACATGAGAGACAGACTTCCATGATCTTTTTTGGGGCCCTACACCTCCCAAGTCCACAGGGTACTTCAGCTGCCCCTGTAATGCAGAAATCAAAAATCTCATGAATTATGTATTGTATTCCTCGTGGTCTTGGACAGAAACTGGCAAAGGAGGTGATATGGAAGGACCAGGGAATGGATAGGGATGGCAAGGTTTGAGCAGAGAGACATGGAATATGGGGTGGATTCGAAATTACAAAGGAAGCTGTAGCTTAAAATCCAAAGTCATAGGGCCAACTTGTCAGACCATGCTGTAAGGTCCCAGACATCAATGGTCTAATTTTGCTGCAGGGCACTTAGAGTGACAGTGGGCAGAGGACAGTTAAGCCTGGTTACCAGGTTGATACAGAAGTACTTTGCATCTATGTCAATTGGCGGTGGCCTTATAAGCATGCCTAGCCTGGGCAAGATGAGTGAAGCGGTTGGTGTGGATGTTCCAGAGATGGGTGGTCCAGTCGAGTGTAGTGGGCTTGGCGGAGGTTTCAGGGAGGTGAAAGTGGGGATGGTACCCATAAATTGCTGCACATTGTTGTATACAAACTGCATGGTCGGCAGTAGGTCCACCCAATTGTCTTGTTGGTATGTCAAAAAACACCATAGAAATTGTTTGAGTACCTGTTGGATTCTTTCTGCCTGGCCATTCATTTGTAGATGATGGACTGAAGAAAAGAAGGTCAAGGTCCCCAGGAGCTCAAAAAGGGTTCACCAGAAATGGGACATGAACTGTGCCGCACGGTCCGATATAATGGTGGTGGATTGTCCATGCCGATGGAAGACAGTATAAAAAAAAAAAA
>QEPC01013019.1:377724-389960 GCA_003113815.1 Sphenodon punctatus | reverse complement strand
TTTTTTTTACATTGTGGCCATTCATTTGAATGGCCACAATGTAAAAAAATCCAGTAGGGGAATCCGGTAAATTACACCGGATTACCAGGTTTAATCTGATACTTCCGGTACACCAAATACCGGGCAGTATCGGATACCGGTAGATCCAGTAGTCCCACCCCTACTAAGCACCCCTTTCAGTTTCTGGTCATCTAATGGCCCAACTGACTCTCTAGCAGGGTTCCTGCTTCTGATATACTTGAAAAAGTTTTTATTATTAGTTCAAGTACATCTTGATGTACTTTGCAATACAGGGTTCTCTGAGAGGGGAAAAAGGATTCTAATCTACTAGCCCTCATTCCCCTCCCAGAGAATCCAGGAATCCTGGCTCCCAGCCGACCTGGTCTAACCTAATAGCTACCCTTCACATTCCTCACAGAGAACACAGGAGTCCTGGCTTCCAGCTCCCCTGCTCTTTACCCACTAGCTCCCTCTTCCCTCCCAGAAAACCCAGGATTTCTGGCTCCCAGCCCCACCCCGGCTGTAACCCCCTAACCCTCACTTCCCTCCATGAGAACACAGGAGTCCTGGCTCCCAACCCACCGACCCCCTGCTGCTGCTCTAAGCCACTATTCCAACCTCCCTTCCCAGAGAACCCAGGAATCCTGACTCCCAGCCCCCCTGCCTAACCCAGTATCCCACACTCCCCTCCCAGAGAGCCCAGGAGTCCTGGCTTTCAGCGCTCCCCATTCCACCTACTCTTACCCAGTATCCCCCTCTCCCCTCTCAGAGAACCCAGAAGTCCTGGCTCTCAGTCCCCCTGCTCTAACCCACTAGCCTCCACTCCTCTTTCAGCGAACCCCCTCACCTCGAGTTTGAAGACACTGGCTGGAACTAGGTCTTTCCTTTAATATCTCAGCTTCCACAGGGGCTAGACACTCAGTTCTTTCTGGCTCTGTGTGTGCGGAAACCCCTGGATCAGATTGCACCATTAGGCCCTCCCCCAGCTGGCATTTTGAGGGTGTGATGTCCTCAACATTATTTGCTAATAACATTTTGGGGGGTGGGATAGAGACTCCCTGATTACTGGCATCATGTCTGGGGAGTCCCCTCTACCTATCCCAGCCATCAGTTTGTTTGTGGGGTCATTTTCTGTGTGTTGGAAAATTGGGGGTTTGGCCCCTACCTCAGCTTTAGGTGAGGGGTCCAATTGCAGTAAAAAAAGCATATTTTATTTATTTATATTTATTTATTTATTTATTTATTTCAATTTATATCCCGCCCCTCCTGCGAACAGCTCGGCTTGGCTAACAACTTCATCATAAAACAATTTTAAAACAAAAAATAAAAAATCCATAAAAAACTACAATAAGCTGGGATAAAAACAACAAATAAATAAGAATTTTGAGTTGTGGGAGTCTCCTCTATGACATGTTGATCTTGTTTTTCCCTCGAGGGTTCCCCAATTTTCAAAATGACTGCCACTTCACTTCCTGGGTTTTTTAAAGTGTTTCCTGGAGGTCAGAAAAAAATATATATCAAATTTTAGATATATGGGGAGCCCCAAAAGTGCTATTCTAAAGTATGTTTCCAGATCTTCCTGATCTACGTATTTTTTTGTCACAATTTAACACTGAATCTAAGCCTGTCAGAGTCTGCCTGTATACATGGCTGGTGCACTGTTTTCAAACAGGGTGAATTTATCTCCATTTCTATTTTTAAAAACCCAACCAAAAAGCTAGTTCCTAATCTGCCATAATCCTAGTGACATTCTCCCAACCACTCCCTCTGCAGATGTCAGATACAGACACTCTCAGGCTTGTCTTGAGGGGCAGAACAGTCCCTTTAAGATGCACCATCATTTAATTTAATTTATTTATTTATTTGTTTATTTAATTTCACGATTTGTATCCTGCCCCCTCCTGCCCAAAGGTAGCAAACCTCTGCCAGGAGAGAATTTCACAGCCTTGTTGCGGCCGCAAAGTATGTCCTCTCAAAGGTTGCCACCCAGGATACCCGGGGGACCTCCAAGAGGATGCCCCCGGCTGACTGCAGGGGTCAATCCAGGACCCAGGGGATGAGGCAATCCAACAGGAAGGTGGGGAACAGGCTGTATAGGGCTTTAAAGGTAAGAACCAACACCTTGAATCGGACCTGGAAGACCATAGGCAACCAGTGCAGAGAACGGAGCCCTGGTGTTATGTTCTCCCAGCGGCCCACTCTCGTCAGGAGGCGAGTCACCACATTCTGCACCAACTGCAGTCTCCAAATTGTCACCAAGGGTAGCTGCACATAGAGCGCATTGCAATAGTCCAATCTTGAGGTGATGAATGCATGGATGATGGTGACAAGATCGGAGTCTGAGATATAGGGCTGAAGGCAACGGACTAGATGTCATTTTAAAAATGCACTCCTCACCACAGCCGCCACCTGGGCATCCAGGTGGAGCTGTGAATTGAGGAGTACACTCAGACTCTAAACCTGAGGGACCAAGGAGGGATGAACCCCATCAATGACAGGAGCCTACACCCTCTCACTCCTTCCCACCAACATCACTTCCGTCTTACCAAGATTCAGCTTCAGATGGCTTGCCCTCATCCAATCCCCCACCACAGCTAGGCACTGGGTAAACACCAAGACTGCCAGGCCTGGGTCAGATGGAAACGAGAGGTAAAGTTGGGTGTCATCAGCATACTGATGATACCGAACGTCAAACCCTCTCACGATCTCATCCAAAGGCTGCATGTACACGTTGAACAGGAGAGGGGACAGGATTGAATCCTGCAGAACTCCAGACGTGAGATCCCAGGGAGATGATGAAAAGTCCCCCAGTATTAAATGCTGAGTTCTTCCAGCCAGGAAGGAGCAGAACCATTTAAGAACAGTTCCACCCACCCTGCACAGTCCCACAGGTGGGTCACCAACTTCTCATGGTCAACTGTGTCAAAAGACACTGACAGATCTTGTAAAACTAACAGAGTGGGTCAATCTCAGTTCAACTCATGGCATAGATCATCAACCAAGGCCACAAGTGCATTCTCAGTGCTATAACGTGGATGAAAGCCGGACTGTGAGGGATCAAGAAAACCGATGCAGTCCAGATGCCCATGGAGCTGCTGAGTCACCACCTGTTCAATAACATTCCCTAAAAAGGGAAGGTTACAGACTGGCCAATAACTGGCCAGGAAGTCAACATCAAGAGATGTCTTCTTGAGCAAAGGTCGCAGCACAGCCTCCATAAGGCACCCAGAGACCTTGTCCTTCCTAAGAGAGGCATTGACAACCACTGCCAGTAACAGCCCCAGTGTCTCCCAGCTGGCCTTCACCAGCCAGGACGGGCACCCACAGATTGAGTTTGAAAGTTGTGGCCCTCACAACCTCCAGCACCTCAACCACATCAGCGGATGATGCTGGCTGAAACTGATCTCACAAACTGGACAAGGCAAGGCATTCATAACCTCAGGTACACCTACTGCCTCAAGTGCAGCATTGAAGCAGTGGTGAAGAGGGATGGGCGAATACGGTTCAGAAGTTCAGAGTTCGGACTGAACTCAGTCTGTTCAGATGACTGAACCCGAACCTGAATCCGAACCAAACGTGATTCTGAACTCCGAAATGACCGAACAGTTCGATCAGTTCGGATCGCGTTTGGGTGGTTCGGGCAGGAGAAACGTGACCACAGCCAGTTGGTGACCCACTGCCTGACACAGGAAGGCACAGGGTGGAGGGAGGTCAGTGGAGGATCAGACTTCCAGGCACCAGGGGTGGAGAGGCTTTGAGTAGCAGCCAGACTGCCCAATCACCATCCCTTTTCTCCTCAGACCACTGGCTTTGCAGTCTGCGATTGGCCACGGGCTAGGCTGCATGGAACCAATGGGGCTTACGGTGAGGCGGGTGCAGCAACTAACAAAACTCATTGCCCTCCCCCCTGCCAGCACCTTCTGAGCTAGTCACTGTTCATGAACAGCAGGCGTTTCAGAAGTTTCCCTCTCCCAGCAGTTCCCAGCTCCCCAATCCATTGCCATCCTCCTCCTATTTCACCCATCCAACCCATTTACCTCCATATTATCATTTATTTAGATTATATTAGATCGATGTAGGTGTTATTTTTTGTTTTTACCCCTCCCTGTGTTCATCTTCCTCCCTCCCTCCCCCCTCCATTGAATCCTTTCCCTCTCCCTCTTATTCCATCCCTGATTCCCTTCCACTGTTTTAAGTTTTGGATTTATTTAGAGTAGNAATTTTAGATATATGGGGAGCCCCAAAAGTGCTATTCTAAAGTATGTTTCCAGATCTTCCTGATCTACGTATTTTTTTGTCACAATTTAACACTGAATCTAAGCCTGTCAGAGTCTGCCTGTATACATGGCTGGTGCACTGTTTTCAAACAGGGTGAATTTATCTCCATTTCTATTTTTAAAAACCCAACCAAAAAGCTAGTTCCTAATCTGCCATAATCCTAGTGACATTCTCCCAACCACTCCCTCTGCAGATGTCAGATACAGACACTCTCAGGCTTGTCTTGAGGGGCAGGACAGTCCCTTTAAGATGCACCATCATTTAATTTAATTTATTTATTTATTTGTTTATTTAATTTCACGATTTGTATCCTGCCCCCTCCTGCCCAAAGGTAGCAAACCTCTGCCAGGAGAGAATTTCACAGCCTTGTTGCGGCCGCAAAGTATGTCCTCTCAAAGGTTGCCACCCAGGATACCCGGGGGACCTCCAAGAGGATGCCCCCGGCTGACTGCAGGGGTCAATCCAGGACCCAGGGGATGAGGCAATCCAACAGGAAGGTGGGGAACAGGCTGTATAGGGCTTTAAAGGTAAGAACCAACACCTTGAATCGGACCTGGAAGACCATAGGCAACCAGTGCAGAGAACGGAGCCCTGGTGTTATGTTCTCCCAGCGGCCCACTCTCGTCAGGAGGCGAGTCACCACATTCTGCACCAACTGCAGTCTCCAAATTGTCACCAAGGGTAGCTGCACATAGAGCGCATTGCAATAGTCCAATCTTGAGGTGATGAATGCATGGATGATGGTGACAAGATCGGAGTCTGAGATATAGGGCTGAAGGCAACGGACTAGATGTCATTTTAAAAATGCACTCCTCACCACAGCTGCCACCTGGGCATCCAGGTGGAGCTGTGAATTGAGGAGTACACTCAGACTCCAAACCTGAGGGACCAAGGAGGGATGAACCCCATCAATGACAGGAGCCTACACCCTCTCACTCCTTCCCACCAACATCACTTCCGTCTTACCAAGATTCAGCTTCAGATGGCTTGCCCTCATCCAATCCCCCACCACAGCTAGGCACTGGGTAAACACCAAGACTGCCAGGCCTGGGTCAGATGGAAACGAGAGGTAAAGTTGGGTGTCATCAGCATACTGATGATACCGAACGTCAAACCCTCTCACGATCTCATCCAAAGGCTGCATGTACACGTTGAACAGGAGAGGGGACAGGATTGAATCCTGCAGAACTCCAGACGTGAGATCCCAGGGAGATGATGAAAAGTCCCCCAGTATTAAATGCTGAGTTCTTCCAGCCAGGAAGGAGCAGAACCATTTAAGAACAGTTCCACCCACCCTGCACAGTCCCACAGGTGGGTCACCAACTTCTCATGGTCAACTGTGTCAAAAGACACTGACAGATCTTGTAAAACTAACAGAGTGGGTCAATCTCAGTTCAACTCATGGCATAGATCATCAACCAAGGCCACAAGTGCATTCTCAGTGCTATAACGTGGATGAAAGCCGGACTGTGAGGGATCAAGAAAACCGATGCAGTCCAGATGCCCATGGAGCTGCTGAGTCACCACCTGTTCAATAACATTCCCTAAAAAGGGAAGGTTACAGACTGGCCAATAACTGGCCAGGAAGTCAACATCAAGAAATGTCTTCTTGAGCAAAGGTCGCAGCACAGCCTCCATAAGGCACCCAGAGACCTTGTCCTTCCTAAGAGAGGCATTGACAACCACTGCCAGTAACAGCCCCAGTGTCTCCCAGCTGGCCTTCACCAGCCAGGACGGGCACCCACAGATTGAGTTTGAAAGTTGTGGCCCTCACAACCTCCAGCACCTCAACCACATCAGCGGATGATGCTGGCTGAAACTGATCTCACAAACTGGACAAGGCAAGGCATTCATAACCTCAGGTACACCTACTGCCTCAAGTGCAGCATTGAAGCAGTGGTGAAGAGGGATGGGCGAATACGGTTCAGAAGTTCAGAGTTCGGACTGAACTCAGTCTGTTCAGATGACTGAACCCGAACCTGAATCCGAACCAAACGTGATTCTGAACTCCGAAATGACCGAACAGTTCGATCAGTTCGGATCGCGTTTGGGTGGTTCGGGCAGGAGAAACGTGACCACAGCCAGTTGGCACAGGCAGGCACAGGGAGGGGGGAGGTCAGCTGAGGAGCAGACTTCTAGGGGTGGAGAGACTTGGAGTAGCAGCCAGACTGCCCAATCACCATCCCTTTTCTCCTCAGACCACTGGCTTTGCAGTCTGCGATTGGCCACGGGCTAGGCTGCATGGAACCAATGGGGCTTACGGTGAGGCGGGTGCAGCAACTAACAAAACTCATTGCCCTCCCCCCTGCCAGCACCTTCTGAGCTAGTCACTGTTCATGAACAGCAGGCGTTTCAGAAGATTCCCTCTCCCAGCAGTTCCCAGCTCCCCAATCCATTGCCATCCTCCTCCTATTTCACCCATCCAACCCATTTACCTCCATATTATCATTTATTTAGATTATATTAGATCGATGTAGGTGTTATTTTTTGTTTTTACCCCTCCCTGTGTTCATCTTCCTCCCTCCCTCCCCCCTCCATTGAATCCTTTCCCTCTCCCTCTTATTCCATCCCTGATTCCCTTCCACTGTTTTAAGTTTTGGATTTATTTAGAGTAGGATTATTATTAGATTGATTTTAATTTCAGTTTTGTACCCCTCGCTGTGTTCTTTGTGTTTCCCCCTGTTTAATATTGTATAGATATATAGTCATTAGATAGATAGTTACTAGATAGATATGCATAGTAGTTAGCTTAGTTATAGAGATAGATAGAGATATGGTGTGTTTGTAGGACAAGGTCTTTGTAGTTAATTATTAGGATATTCCATTTAGTTCAATAGCTTTTAGAATAGTTAATAGCAGTTAGATTTAGTATATATTAGATAAAAAAATAATAATAATAAAATATAAAAACATTATTTTGGAGGGAGAAATGGAGAAGGGAAGGAGAGGCCGGCCTGCTGCCCGTAGGGGAGGCAATGGGGCACGTGCCAGAGGTGGAAGGGGCCGTGCCAGGGGAGCGGCAGCAGGCAATAGTGGTAGCCCGAGCACATCACCACATCCCAAACTCAGGAGGCCTGCTTTAGGCCAACAGGCTTCAGCGAGTCAGTGTCGCCTCCTGGCAGTGCCCTCCAGGGCACTGGAAGGCCTGCAGGACTTGAGGCTGCATCTGTCTCTGCTGGTGCTGGAGCAGGTGCTGCTGCTTCTGATGTTCTTACAGGGCTACCAATGTCCATGGCATTCTGTACCCTGGCAGCTCACTGTCTGCTGCTGCTAGTGTGTATGGCCCCAGGCCTATATGCTGTCTGTGCCAAGGGTTCTGTACCCGGGCAACCCACTGTCTGCTGCTGCCAATGTCCCCTAGGTCTATATGCTGTCTGTGTCAAGGGTTATGTACCATGGCAACTAGGGATGGGTGAACTGAGCAGAGTTTGGAAATTCGGTTCGGTTCAGTTTGAAAATCGAGTTTGGTTCAGAAGTTCGGTTCGGTTGACTGTGTGTGTATGGGGGGTGCATTGGAAACCAGAAGGCTTGAGCTCATCCCCAATAACCTGTGATGATCCTGGCTGGGGATTCTCAATCCTAGAAGCCAATTTCAATCCTGAGGATTTGTTTACAGGTATCGCCTTGTTGTATAGTGTGGATGTGAGAGTCTAGAGTATGCTTTTCCTCCTGTCCTCCTTCCCTTCCCACCCCAAACCTCACAGTTACACATATGATGGAAGGAGAGGAGATCTGGGGCCACCCAGGCCTCCACCAGGAGGGAGTTCCACAGCCTAGGTGCAGCCACCAAGAATGCCATTTCCATAGTGCCCCCCGGGCCACATGGGGGACCTCAAGAAGGGTGCCCCCAGTGGACCGCAGAGGCTGCACCAGAGTGTGGAGAGTGAGGCAGTCCCACAGGTAAGTCAGGCCAAGGCCGTATAGTGCTTTATAGGTCAAAACCAATACCTTGAATCAGGCCCAGAAGACTATAGGCAGCCAGTGCAGAGCCTGGATTACCCGTGTAATGTGCTCACAGTGACCTGTCCCCATGAGGAGATCATCCACTGCATTCTGCACTAGCTGCAGTCTGCGGACCATCACCAGAGGTTGCCCCACGTAGAGTGTGTTGCAATAGTCCAGCCACGAGGACTATTGCAATGCACGGATGATGGTGGTCAGGTCACCATATGAAACATATGGCCAAAGGCATCACACCACATGTAATTGGCAAAACACACTCCTCACCACAACCCCCACCTAGAATCTAGGCGGCGCTGCGGATCGAGGCGCATGCCCAGACTACAGACCTGGGATACCAGTGAAGGGCAGACCACATCCACTGCCCTTCCCACCATCATCATCTCCATCTTGTCAGGTTTCAGCTTCAGTCAGCTCACCCTCATCCAGTCCCCAACAGCCGCCAGACATTGGTTAAGCACCGAGGTTGCAACCATGCAGAAGCCCTGGGCAGACATTGAAGCCAGGAAGTGTCAGCAGTTGTCTTATGGGGCCAGGCAAGGGCAGACAACAACCAGACCAGCAGAAGAGTCAGCCCCACTATCCAGGGCACCATCGGTGGTGAACTGGTAATGGCTGGAGTGGGCGTGGGAGCAGAAATCGAAACTGCTGGTGCAGGACTCGAAGCGGCCTCTGGGTTCAGACCAGGGGTCATTGGTGCTGTTGACTGTGGCTAAATAGCAGTCACAGGCAGAGGGGGTGCTGCCAGTGACTGCTAGGGAATGCGCGCTGGCACAGGCATTGTAGACAAGCTCAGACACAGGCATCAGAGGCATTAGAGCTGGGGCTGGCTTTGGAGGCATCTGTACAATGGGCTGGCTTCAAGAGTGCTGGTGCTTGGGTCAACATTTGAGGTGTTGGGAAGACTGGGGCCAGCTTCTGAAGGCCCGGGGCTGGTGATGGAGTCTGGAAGAGGAGAGTCTCATAGTCCATAAAAGCTTCTGTCTCCCACTAGGTTGCCCTTTGTTGGTAGGTGGACACAGCTGCTCCTGGGTATCCTTGGCAGTAAACCAACACCCTGTGGTAAGTCAGGCTCCTCCTGTAGGGGAGGTCCTCTAAGGGTGGCAGCAGGAAGCAACATACTTCCTATTATTATTAATAACAATAATAATATTAATATTAATAAGCATTTATATAGTACCAAAAATGTACGTGGCACTTTACAATTGTAAGAAAGAGACACGGTCCATGCCGCAGCAGGTTTACAATCTAAGAGAGAGACAAGAGCGGCAGAGGATCAGTGATAGGGAGCAGAAACAGAGAACTGGGGCAGTTCGCAGCCGATACCAGAATAAACCACCAGAGATAAGGTCAAGAAGGCATAAGCGAGGCAAGTAATATTTATTTAAAAAAATATTATTTATTAAAAAAAATTAATACCCCACCCCTCCTGCAACAGGCAGCTTGGGGTGGCTTACAATTTATAAAAAGATAAAAACAACAATAAAACCATAAAACACAGTAAAACACTAGAGGTTAAAAACACCAAACCCCCACCCCCTAACCCACTTCCCCCACCCATCACCCATCAGTCTCACCAAATGCCTGGTGGAACAGCCAGGTCTTACACCTTCATTAAAAGGAAGGGAGGTTTGGGGCCACCCGGGCCTCTGCCAGGAGGGAGTTCCACAGCCTCGGTGTGGCCACTGAGAATACCCTCTTCATCTTCACCCAAGGAACTTCGAGAAAGGCACCCCCAGTTGACCGCAGGGGTCATTCTAGAGCCCAGGGAGTGAGGCGGTCCCACAGGTAGGTAGGTCCCAAACCATTTAGGGCTTTATAGGTAAGCATCAACACCTTGAATTGGGCCTGGAAGACTATGGGCAGCCAGTGCAAAGAACAGAACACTGGTGTAATATGCTCCCTGGTGTCCCAACCCTGTAAGGAGGTGGGCCGCCGCATTATGCACCAGCTGCAGTCTCCAAACTATCACCATGGGTAGCCCCACATAGAGCATGTTACAATAGTCCAGTTTTGAGGTGATGAAAGCATGGATGATAGTGGCCAGGTTGGAGTCTGAGACATACGGCCAAAGCCACTGCACCAGATGTAATTGGCGAAAAGCACTCCTCACCACAGCCTCCACCTGGACATCCAGGCAGAGCTGGAAATCAAGGTGCACACCCAGACTGCGAACCTGGGGAACCAGCGGGGGGGGAAACTCCATCAGTAATGGGGGATGCCAATCCCACCACCTTCCCCACTAACATCACCTCCATCTTGTCAGGATTCAGCTTCAGTCCGTTAGCCCTCATCCAGTCCCACACAGACACCAAACACTGAGTAAGCACTGAGGCTGCCGGGTGTGGGTCAGACGAAAAGGAGAGGTAAAGTTGGGTGTCATCAGCATATTGATAACACCGCACACCAGACCTCCTTACCACCTTGCCAAGAGGCTGCACATACACGTTGAACAGGAGAGGGAACAAGATGCAGCCTTGCAGAACTCCACATGAGAGGTCCCGGGGCAATGAGAAAAAATCCCTGAGTACCACTCGCTGAGTTCTTCCGGCCAGGAAAGAACAGAACCATTCAAGAACAATACCACCCACTCCAGCTCGGTCCCACAAGTGAGTCACCAACATCTCATGATCAACTGTATCGAAAGCAGCTGACAGATCTAGCAATCTGTAGGGTCAAGCAATCCTGATCCAATTCATGGCAGAGGTCATTGACCAAAGCCACAAGCACAGTCTCAGAGCCATAACCTGGATGAAAGTCAGTCTGTGAGAAATCTAGAAAATCATTGCGGTCAAGATGCCCCTGTAGCTGCTGAACCACAACCCATTCAACAAACTTCCCTAAAAAGGGAAGGTTAGACACAGGCCCCAGTATCTCCTGGCTGGAGTGGCCAATAATAGGAGGAAAGGAGTGGTTCAGAAGAGCAAGGGTAGTGAAGAGGTGGGCTCAGAGGAGCAGGGGGTGAAAGAAGCTGTAACAGGGCAGGTCAGAACTCTGAGGTAGTCAAAGGAATTGCTCCAGAACGGACAAGACAGAAGGCCCAGTAACAGACAGAGGGGTTAGGGGATGAAGGAGCCAGGGTCTGGGAGTCAGAGCCAGAGTCCAGGAGTCAGAGCAAAGGGGGGCAGGGCAGAGTCTAGGAGTCAGGGAACAAGGTCACAAAGAGAGGATTTGTTCCATCCAGCTTCCTGTTCCTATCAGCATGCCTTTATACTGTTGGCAGCCAATCAGGAAGCTTTGAGGCAGGGCTACAGAACAGATGGACAGGAGGAGAGGTGGGGTCAGGGCCAACCGGGGTGTTACAAGGAGCAAGGTTGGGTAGGAGGCAGGCTTGCTGATGATCAGCAAGTGCTCCAGAACCCTGAAGGCCGGGGCCCTACACAGACCTCGTCATAGCTACAGGATATGTCATATGACTGGATCCCTCAGCAATCTCCTTCAAGATTGCAAAAAAGTAGCTGAGTGTAGTCCTCTAGTCACTGATGTTGCTGGTTCCACCTGGTCTTAATTATAGATGGTAAGTGCTACAGATGAAGGTCATGATATGGAGGTAAATTTTCTAGATGCCATAAATGACTGCTTCTTGGAGCAGGTGGTCTTGGAACCAACAAGAGGAGGAACTACTTTAGATCTAGTCCTAAGTGGTGCAAGGGGTAACGGTGGTGGAGCTCCTTGGCAATAGTGATCATAATATAATCAATTTTCAGGTAATTACTAGGGCTGGGAATACCGGTAAATCCGGAATCCGATAATGCCGGTACTGGGCGTACCGGCATTATCGGATTCAACCCGGTAATCCGGTCCGGTTACTGGATTCCGGGTACCGTATTTTTTTACATTGCAGCCATTTAAATGAATGGCTGCAATGTAAGAAAGCCCCACCAAAAAGTCAAAAAAACCCCAAAAAACTCCCCGAGTCCAGGCTGCGCGGGTGGAAGGGGGGACACCCCCCACCCACCCTGCCCAGCCAGGATTTTTGTTTAAAAAAAGAGCCCAGC
>QEPC01013019.1:362453-377624 GCA_003113815.1 Sphenodon punctatus | reverse complement strand
CGCAGCCTGGGAGGGGGAGGGGGGAGGAATTAATTGTATTTATTTCATTGATTTCAATGGGGACACAGTGCCCCATTGAACTCAATGAAATAAAACCGGTACCGGTATACCGGATTTAATCCGGGAATCCGGTTCTTTGAGAACCGGAAACCGGTAAATCCAGTATCCGGTATTTACCCCGGGGTCCCAACTCTAGTAATTACTGAACAGACTGGTAAATAAAACTACCACAGTAACATTTAACTTTAAAAAGGGAGACTATGCTAACTGAGGAAACTAGTTAGAAGGAAACTAAAAAGAGCAGTGGCAAGGATTAAATGTCTGTAAGAGACGAAGAGACTATTTAAAAACACTATATTTGAAGCCCAGATTAAATGTATTCCACAAGCTAAGACAGGTAGCATGGGGACCAAACACCTGCCAGTGTGGCTAAATGGCTAAGTGAAGGAGACTATTAGAGTCAAAAAGGCATCCTTTAAAAAATAGAAAGCTAGTTCTAATGAGGAAAATAGGAAAGAGCGTAAGCACTGGCAAATTAGATATAAAAGGTTAATAAGGCAAGCCAAGAGAGAATTTGAAGAAAGACTCACGAGTCAAAAACTAATAATAAAACCTTTTAAAAATACATCAGAAGTGAGAGACCTGCTAGAAAGTCAGTTGGGCCATTAGATGACCAGGGGGTAAAAGAGGTGCTCAGGGAGGACAAGGTTGAATTAACTTTTTGCTTTGGTCTTCATGGCAGAGGATGTTGGGGAGATACCCACTCTGGAACTGTTCTTTGTAGGTGATGAATCAGGAGAGCAGTCACAGATCAGCGTGATTCTGGAGGTTCTACAGCAAATTGACAAAGTAAATAGTAACAAATCACCGGGACCAAATAGTTTACACCTCAGAGTTCTGAAGGAACTCAAATATGAAACTGCAGACCTACTACTGGTAATGTGTAACCTCTCACTAAAATCTGCCACTGTACCCGAGGACTGGAGGGTAGCAAATGTAACACTGATATTTAAAAAGGACTCCAAAGACAATCTTGGAAACTACAGACTGGTGAACCTGATATCTGTACCAGGCAAAATGGTGGAAACTATTATTAAAAATAGAATCATGGGGCATGTTGATAAACATGGCTTAATGAGGAAGAGTCAACATGGATTTAGCAAAGGGAAGTCATGCCTCACTAGTCTACTAGATTTTTTTGAGGATGTGAACAAGCATGTGGATAAGGGGGAGTCAGCTGATAAAGTGCATCTAGATTGTCAGAAAGCATTTGATAAGGTCCCTCATGAGAGACTCTTGTGGAAATTAAGAGGTCATGGGATAGGAGGCAGTATCCTACTGTGGACTGGTAACTGGTTAAAGGACAAGAAGCAAAGAGTAGGACTAAATCATCAGTTTTCACAATGGAGAAAAGTAAATAGTGGAGTATCCCAGGGGCATCTGTACTGAGACAAGTGTTGTTTAATGTATTAATTAATGATCTGGAAAAGGGAGTAAGGAGTCAGGCAATCAAATTTTTAGATGTCACCAAGTTATTCCAGGTAGTTAAAACACAAGTGGACTGTGAAGAATTGCAGGGGGATCTTGTGTGACTGGGTATCTAAATGGCAGATTAAATTTAATGTGGACCAAGTACAAAGTGATGCACATAGAGAAAAACAAGCCAAACTTTATGTACACAATGTTGGGTTCTAAATTAGGAGTTACCACTCAGGAAAATGACCTTGGGAGTCACATTGTGGATGTGGACAATACATTGAAATCTTCAGCTCAGTGTATGACAGCCATCAAAAAAGCAAACAGAATGTTAGGAATTATTCGTAAAGGGATAGAGAATAAAATTGAGAATATCATAATGCCACTATATAAATCTATGCTGTTACCACACCTTGAATATTGTGTTCAGTTCTGGTTGCCCCATCTCAAAAAAGATATAGTTGAAATAGAAAAGGTACAAAGAAGGGCAACAAAAATGATAAGGGGATGACAGGGAATGGATTGCCATATAATGACCTGTTGGGTATTTCCTGCAAGTGATCGAGATTGGCCACTGTCGGAGACCAGTACTGGGCTCGATGGACCATTGGTCTGATCCCGTATGGCAGTTCTTATGTTCTTGTGTGACTAGAAGTTACTACCCTTCCCATTCCTGAAGGAGTTGTCAATCACCACAATCCACCTCCTCCAGCCACTCCTCACTAGGGACACAAGCAGCTAACGCAAAGAGGAGTGTCCTGCTGTTGGAAGAGGCAATAGAGCAACAGGGTGGCACATGACTTTTTCTTTGTGGCTGAAGGGCAGTGTCTCAAAATCCATTTGTTTTCAAGCCTATGAATGGAAGTTCAAATAACTCTGTAACTTTGTTTTTCTTTTGTTGTGCTGCTTAGGAACTGCATGGAACAGTAGCTCAGAGTTACTGGCTGTTTTTAGATGAGATAAACCCACGCAGGTCCACCCATCCCCCACCCACCTGAGCACCCATCTGAAGGCGGGGTGGGTGGGTGGGTGCATGCTCTCATGATCAACGCACCATTAATTTGTGCTCAGGCATGGAGCATCGGGGTGAAATCCAGGATGCTCTGTGCGGGGGAAGGCCAAACCATGCATGGATAGGGCACACACCATCCTGGCCTGTTTGAGTCCCCGCCTTCCCCCTCCTAGTCACTTAACGTGTGTAGGAACTCCATCAGGTACATATGGACCTGTCCCCCAGCCATTCCCATTTAAAATGGCCACTGTCACCCCTCCAGATACCCCATCCTATTTGAGTAGAGAGTAAACTATGCTAGTCTATAACCAACACACTATATGTTTCCCCCACCCTCCAATATCCTGTGCAGCTATGCTGACTGACTACTGCACTCTGGAGACAGTGTTGGAGCCGAGCCAAGACTTTGTCAGGTCCTACTCTCTCCTGGTCCCTTCCATTACTCACTGGTTTGTTAGAATTTATTTATTTATTCATGTTATTTATTTATATTTATTAGCCGCCCTCTCATGCCTACGACAACTCAGGGCGGCTTACAAAACCAAAACAACACATCAATAAAATTCAATAAAATTCAAAAAACCACTAAAACCACACAATTTTTAAAATTGTTTGCTTCCTTTACTGTGCTGTGACATAAGATACGCAGGCTATGCAGGGTCATGAGAGGGTTCTTTGCACCTCTGTATGTGCCATGCTAACCAGGGTTTCCTCCTTAGATTCCCCCCTGTTTTTAAATGTCCCTTTTTGATTCTTAAAATGTACTTTTCCTCAGAAAAACATCAATTGAAAGACAGCATTGCTTTCCCTGTTATGTGAATGCAGAGTTACATGCTTCCATTAATAACAACAGCCTTTCTTGTTTACTTCCATTAGAACCGGATAGGCAACACGGCTGTTGGAGAGGGAGCTATATTCCCTCCTAGCTCGGAGGTGAATAAGCAAATTATTAGCTAGAGTCCAGTTGTAGGGGCATGTTCTTCCATAAGTTGTAAATGCACAAATGTATTAAACCAAGAGAGAGGACAGTTTGAAGAAGATGGAGATGTACAGATGTAGGGGAGGGCAGGCTTTGGCATTCCAAGTTTTTATTGTTGGTTAAATAGACTGGATGGACCATTGACCTAGTTATGGGAGGAAATACTTCCTAATCTCTATTAGCCAATGGTGTACTAAGACATTTTGCCAAGGGTAAGGGTTTAACATCCATTTCCCCTAAGTCTATCTAATGTGCCTGTCTATATAAATGTCTATCGGGTAAGCAGTCTCAGTGCTTACCTGGTGTTTGTCATCTGTGGGGGACTGGATGAGGGCAAGTAGCCTGAGGTTGAATCCCGACAAGATGGAGGTGATGGTCATGGGAAAAGCCGGGGGAGTGATGGTTCCCATCATTGATGGGGTCCATCCCCTCCCCCCCCCCCGGTGTCACAGGTCCATAGTTAGGGGGTGCTCCTAGACCCACAGCTCTGCATGGATGTCCATCCAGGTGGCGGCTGTGCCAAAGGGTGCATTTCACCAATTACATCTGATGCGACAGCTTAAACCATATGTCTCAGACCTGGACCTGGATCTGGACCTGGCCACTATCATCCATGCTTGTATTACTTTGAGATTGGATTACTGTAACGCGTTCTACATGGGGCTCACCTTGGTGATGGTCTGGAGACTGCAGCTGGTGCAGAATGTGGTGGCTCATCTCCTTAGGGGTCCAAGTTACTGTGATCACATTACACCAGTGCTCCATTCTCTGCACTGGCTGCCAATAGTCTACCGCGCCCAATTCAAATTGTTGGTTTTGACCTTGAAAACCCTCAACGGCCTGGGCCCCACTTATCTGCAGGACCACCTCATGCTCCAGGTCCTGAACCGTCCTCTGCGGTTGGCCAGGGGCACTGTCCTTAGGGTCCCGTGGGTCTCCTTGGTGTCAGCTATCAGGAGGGCATTCTTGGTGGCTGCACTACAGCTGTGGAACTCCCCCCTGCCAGAGGTCCGCCTGTTCTTAGACCTCCCCTCTTTCTGTAGACAGTGTAAGACCTGGCTGTTCCTGGCTGTTTGGTGAGGGAGATGGGTGATGAGTGGATGTTTGGGTTGGGATGGGATTTTAAATTGTTTTGCCTGGGTTATTTTAATGGTATTATATTGTTGTTATAATGTTTATGTCTTGTTTTTGTATTTTGTATGCTGTTGTGAACCACCCTGAGATGCAGAAGCAGGAGGGGGCGGCATAAAAATTTGATTAACTAGCAAACTAACGAACTAACTAACTAACTAACTAAATAACATTTTGATGCTCTTGGTGGTTGTGCTATTTTGTGGTGATGAGTTCCATAAGTAAAGCTAATTATGCTTTGTGTTGCTTTTAAGATTTAAAGAAAAATTCCTAAAGATGAGCAGGATATAAGTGAGGGTCTTCCAGGTGGAAGATCAGTCAGTAGTTCCCTGCTTAATAATATGCTGCATGTGCTCACACACATTATTAGAGAGAACCAATTACACAGAACCAATTTGCTTTATCTACACCATTTATTAGTTTGTTTGCATCTGTCAGGTTCCATTTCATCTTCTCTCAGAATTGTTTTCTATCTCATTCCTTATGCATTGTAACAGTTTGATTGTTGCATATTGAGCAATAGTTCCATTCATTTGGAAACCAAAATACTTTCACCCAGTTTCAATTATTTCTTCCAATGTGCATTATGCTGCATTTAATGCTGAACGTATCACAAAGAACTCAGCTTAACTTTCTGGTTCTAGGTTAACTTTGCGGGACTGGCACTCAGACCAAAAAGAGTATCTCCCCTTCCTCTCAGGTAAGATTTGGAAGTTACCAGCGCAACTGGTAGGGGACAGCATGATCGGACTTTTGGAATCTCTTTTCAGGAGAAAGACACTTCTGTTTAAAGTATTTTAGTGGGATATTATAGAGAGGTGGGAATTGTGTGATAGTTTAGGCGAGGAGCATTCTTTTAGCATTATAATGAATACCACATACAACTTGATCCTCAAAGAACTCCACTGGTGTAAGCTCTGTTTATTATAGTGGGTGTACTTTGAGGACTGGGCAACCCATGTTGATATTTTCACTTCCTGATATGCCCTATTAGAGACAATAGAAAACAGCTGCAATTTTGTGTCTGGTTCTAAATGTACCCACATTGTAGCAGTGTTTTTGAATTGGATGTTTTTAGTTCAAGTCTAGTCTCTCCTTTTCTTTTTTCTACTGATTCACTATTCAAACCGGCCCACTGGTATGCATGCTATTCTAGTAAGGGCAAAATACTTAACATTATCACATTACACAAACCTGATTACTACTACCTGTTTGTTACAAAAACCTGATTACTACTTCAGTCACACATTTGGCATATGAAGCTTTACTTTTTAAAATTTAAAACAAAATTTCATGCATCAAACATGTAAACTAATAAATCTTGGTTTCCTAAGAGGGGCAACTGTGATCAATGAGATTTTTGGCTCCAAAATGGCCATATCTCTCTCCCAGATTCACTTATTGTGATCCCTAATTATCTTTGATCTTTCTACCTAAGGCATACCGATGTTTTAGGTAGGATAGTGTCACCTGGTGCTGCCCCATGCCAGTATGTGGGACCAGGTGTAGTTGGTCCAATAAAAAATACCACTTTATTACTTTGTCTCTATTGCCTATATGCCTATATTTGGGACCAATATGGCAAACCCTGCTTTCTCTACACTGAAATATAGATGTAACATCCTGGCATATCTGCTGAAATTAGCTAACTGAAAGCTGAGATTTTTGGACACTGACTTTACAGGAATTGACTCTGTTGAGCACCTATGTATTGTAAGACTCCTCTTGAAAGTTTTAATAGTAAGATGAGTATGCAGCATAGGATTTGGTCTAATTAGGTCTCTAAATGCTTTAAACCCAGTTTTTGCTCTAAGGACATCAGTGGTCTTTGGTAATTAAGCACAGCCGTAAACAGGGGCCTGGAGGAAACCATGGAAAAGGGGTTTGGGTTTTCCACCACCCCTCCCCCATCTTTTACAGACTTATTAGCTCAACTAATCAGAAAGGGTGTCCCACAGAGAGGGAAGAGTGGGTTGAGACTTCATTATAATAGTCCTCTCCTCCCACTGCTCCACCTAATTCTAAGCTTTCCTCAGGCTTACTCTATTACTAGTTATCTCACTATGGGAACTATTTTATATTATTGTTATTTTACCATTATTAGTGTTCAAAGCTGCTTTAACCTCCTCTCCTCCCCCTTAATCACCAGCATGGAAATACAGGATGGAAAGCCATATGGTGATCCAGGCTGGGAATTATGCCCTAAACGTTCACACTTAATGCACATATATGGTCTTTTGGCTTCTTGCACTTGGTGCCCATCTGTTAGGATGGCAGGGGGCCCATTTTGAAGTTGGTCAGATCCTTGTCCTTCTGGAGCATAGATGTCAGATCATGATTGAGTTTCAATGGGCGACATCTTGAATAGCACTGGAAAACCCAAAGTCCCTCCCTTGTACTGTTACTAAGGGTTTATCCTGTAACTCCTCATGCCTATTTGGTTGCAATTTTCATGATCATTTGCTCAGTAAATAATATGTGAATAATGGAGAAAATGAAAATGTGGGGTTCATGAGCCCTTCTGTCCGTGCTAATAAGGCTAAGATGGGGCATAGTGCATGGGAAACTCCTCAAGTATCAAAAAGCACATAACGCAATACCACTGTTGGAAATGGCACTGGAGAATAAACAGAACCCCAAAAGCAGATTCTGTAGATCACAATGTAGAAGGTATGTTTTGCTCCAAGAAGCTGGTAACCAGCTTACTGGCTAAAACCCAACTTGGTTAGCATGTATGTTGTTCTGTCTCTTCTTCATGGACTCCTATATTTTGTTTAGCTATATTTTATTTATAATTTATAATTATAGAACATAGTAACAATTTACATGCTTTATTTATTTATTTATTTAATCAAATTTATATCCCACCCCTCCTGAAAACAGTTTGGGGCGGGCGGCTAACAATCTCAAAAAAATATATGTAAACATACAATTATAAAACATTTTTAAAATACTGATAAAATTACAACAATTAAAACCAGGGTAACACTAAAATAATCAATACAATAAATAAGGGTGGAAGGAGATAAAAAACCCTCCCCCCACTCCCCAAAGGCCTGGGCAAACAGCCAGGTTTTGCAAATTCGCAGGAATGTTAAAAGGCTTGGGGCCAGGCGAGCTTCCTCCGGGAGGGAATTCCAAAGACGCGGCCCGGCCCGGCCACCGAGAATGCCCTCTCCATTGTGGCCCCCCGCTTAACATGGGGGACCTCCAAGACGGCACCCCCAGCAGACTGAAGGAGCTGCTCTGGGACGCGGAGGGCGAGGCGGTCCCTGAGGTACGAGGGGCCCAGACCGTGAAGGATCTTATAGATCAATACCAAAACCTTGGTACCATGCTTGTCATTGCATGTCCATTCTCCATTCTTCCTTACTTCTAACTGCCTTTACTTAACTGTCATTCTCCAGTACATTCTATAAGGAACAGTAACACCACAGTGTCCTACTTAGTATTCATTATTGTTCTACATGAGATGGTGATAGAATGAATGACAAGCTTTGGTGCCTTTTACTTAATCCTCCAAAATACTTTACCTTACTTTAGAACTAAAGAAAGGAGACATTGGGTACTTTCAGACATGACGCTAACCACCCTTTAACCACCCTTGGTGGTTATTTATGCATGTTGGAGGGCTGCATAGGGCACCAATACAGCCCTGCACCATGCATAAATAACCACCAAGGGTGGTTAAAGGGTGGTTAGCGTCATGTCTGAAAGTACACATTATTATGATTTCTTACTTTATCCATAATCAGACCTAGTGTTTTATGGAGGGTAAAAGAATAATACCATTTTATGGTAAAAGAATGGCACAGGGTAACATTAACCAAAGTGCATATGTCCCATTTTCAGAAGTTGCTTTGACGCTTAGCAATGCAAATGTCCTATAGTCTCTATAGTCAATGAGGTATAGTCCATTTTTTGAAAATGAAGTATAATTGCAGTCAATCTCTATAGATGATGTAGGTTGTATCCTTTATGAAATGGAGCCTGGAGATGACTTGTGAGCATTTTATTTATTTATTTAGTTAAGTTCAATTTTTACTTCGCCCTTCCCAAATGGTTCAGGGCAGCTTACAAAATAGATAAAAATACATATAAAAACACCATAAGAAGAAAAAAAAACCAAGCTCCCTTCACACTCCTACCCCAAACACCTTCCAGTCCCCATTTCCTAACCCTGCTGCACAAATACATTAACAATTATAAAGGTCTTTCACAACCTCCGGAAGATACCCAGACTCGAGCTCAAATGAACCTCAGGGAGAAGGGAGTTTCATAGCATTGGGGCAGCAACCGAGAATGCCTCCCTGCGAGCCCTCACCATATGAACATGACTAACATGTAGTACCCACAGGAAGGCACTCTTGGCCGATTTCAGGGGATGCAGTGGGGCATGGAAGGACAGGTGGTCTCTCCAATATGTGGGTCCCAGACCATTTAGGGCAGGGGTGGGGAACCTTGGGCCCGGGGGCCAAATGCGGCCCGCAGCAAGTTTTTATGTGGCCCCCTTCCCACTTTCTGGATCTGACCCCTGGATCCAGTTCTGAAAACTGAGCACAAGGGAAGGGAGCAGAGATGAGGTCATGCAAAGAAGGATAGGGGAGAGTTCCATGGCACAGATCCATGATTTAGGCCCTCCTTTCCTTAAGTGCCTCCCTTAAACACCCCTGCCCCAACTTCTGTGTGGCCCTCGGAGCTTGTGCAAATTTCAAAGTGGCCCATGGGAGGGAAAAGGTTCCCCACCTCCTAAATAACCAGCACCTTGAATTGTGCCCAGAAAGCTATAGGGAGCACTGGTGTAATGTGTTCCCCATGCACCACCCCCGAAAGGAGGTGATGAAAGCATGGATGACGGTGGCTAGATCTGAGTCAGAAAGAAAAGGCATAGAAAGGATCTATTTCTGTAAGTTTCTTCCACTTTTATAGATGGTACAATCTACTCTGACATGACCATTTACATCTGTCAGGGCCACACTAATTCTGACTTTGCAGCCCCCCCCCAGCTGAGCTGCATTACCAATGGTGAGTCAGTCCAGCTGAGCCTTATGTAGATCTCAGAAGCTCAGCTGGATTCCCCCTCCATTCCCCACAGGCCAGTTGTGTTTCCAGTTAATTATAATATCCCAACAGAGTCTCAGGCTCCTAAGAGCAGCTCAACTTTTCCAGAGTCTCTACATGCTCTTCCTAGCTTCTATGCTTCCTCCCTATTCCCCCCCCCCCACTCCTTCTTACCAGTCTCCCTCCAGCCTGTCTCCAAACCTAGTACCTGCCCATTCCTTGACTCCTTTCTTCTCTGTCAACCTCCTGGATAGACCCCATGCATTGTCATCAGACTTCAGCTGGCCTATCCTTAGGACAGCACTTACTTCTAGGACAGACCTTCTGGCTTGACCCCTGCATTAGCTTTCAGACCTCAGCTGGCTTACCCCCAGGTACAGCATCTGCTCCTAGAATTGGCCTCCTCACCATTGACTCACACATTGGCTCCAGTCCACAGCCTGCTCAACCCTATGGGACCGGATCCTGCAAGCTGCTCATACCTCAGCTGCCCTAACAGCATCAGTCTGATATTCCCATTTTCAGTCATGCTGATAACAACTATTGTCTTGACAACAGTACTTCCTACATCTAAGTGTGTCAGTGATGTTGACAGAGTTCCACTCTAGATGAATCACAAACTTCCACCCAGTTCCAATTCTGATGGAACTTGGCAGTTCGTTCTATTGGAGTGAACAAAATGAACTTCGGTCCGCAAAATTGGAATGACTTATTCGAGCCAGTCCTATTTCAGGCCTGATTTCTTGGTATCAGGAATAAGCAGCTTAGACTATGTTCTCCCTCCTACAGCTTGTTCACACAACACTCCTTGAAAGTTGGTTGTGGCATAATCCCATGTCTTTGAACTCTTGTTCTCTGCCACCTGATTTCAGGGATGAGTCATAGGGAAATAGGGAAATCAGTAGGTGTGAAATATGAATGCATTGGTACAGGGCAAGGCAAACAGATTAAAATGCAAGTGGTGAATTTGTATAGGGGATAGGCGTTGTGTGAACTTGCTCTTAAGCCGCTCTGTGCAAGTATGAGAGCTGAAAAGAGCACCCACAAAAATGGGTATTATGGTACCCATTGGAATTATGGCACCCGACTCGACCCAGTAACATTGGCTACTAATCACTACCTGATTAGTGCTTGACGAGCTACCCAATATACCAATTTACAGTTTTTCATCCTGATTTTCCAACTTCCAGTCGTGGTATTATGATTTCCTGTCCTGAGTTTTCCAAGTTCTGGTACCAAGTTACTGTTTACCAATCAGCAGAACAGTCAATCAGTAACTCAGTAATGGTAATACTGGAATTTGTGAGTAAGTTGGGTGACTAATTGGGTACTTGAAAATGTACTACTAGGTGCTCTCATTTTGTCTGGAAATACCGCCCTTTCGGGAGCACTTTCGGCCATATGTCAGCATTTTCCACTTCCACGGTTCCGGTCCCGTTGGTATTGGCACCTGAAATTTCAAATAATTTTCAGTCATTTCCAATATTACCGGTGTAGCAGGGGGCTTCCCAGGGCCACACAGGGCACTGGGGTGTCACTCAAGGGAATTAGCTCACCCCCTGCTACTCTGTTTCAGCCTTGAGCCTCAGCTGAACCCCCTCCTTCTAGGAAGAGGGTACCCTCTCAGGACACACCACACAGTCCAGAGAGTTTTAGTCTACAGTCCTTTATTGGACACAAGCCATGTCCCGCATATCTTGGGCTGCCGGCTCAATCGCCTCCACCCTGCAGGCCCAGGTCCATCTCTGCATACTCAGGAGCAACACAACCTCAACCCCCCAAAGTCCATCCAGCCAGGCCTTAAACCCCCAGGCAAGAGGCTCCCTCCTGGACACAGCCTCTCCCACTTGCCTGGGTCCCTCTGGTTCTCTAGTCTTCAGCACCCTGGCGAGCGTAGAGTAGGAAGACTTTCTCAGGGAGATGTTGCTCCTTCGGCTCCCTGGCAGAGATTATCTTCCTCTCTGCCTTGTTCTCTTCTTATACACAGGCAGAGTGGGCGTGGCCAAGCTTCTACTCCTGAGCCTTAAAGGGTCACTAACCTGCCCACTCTGTCCCAGGGGTTACTCAGTCTGTATTCCCTCAGGCTGCTCCCCGTCTCTGGGGTTGGCTCTGCCACACTCCTGTGTGCGCTCAGCCCTCTGACTGGCCCACACAGCCCCCTTCTTAAAGGGACAGCAGCCCCACAGGACTGCTCCCTGTTAAAACCGGAAATTAACAAAATGGGAGAAAATAGAAGAAAATCATGGAAAATGTCAAAGATGCTGGTAGATTTCCTCCTCGCACAGTTGTGTGGCCCTTAGTTAAAAAACATCTTTGAATTCTGACTCCCCGACCAGCTATCACCCTGTCTCTAACCTTCCCTTTTTGGGGAAGGTTATTAAATGGGCGGTTGTCTGACGGCTTAAGGCTCATCTTGACACTGTCAGATTCGTGGAACCTTTTCAGTTAGGCTTTCATCCTAGGTATGGCATGGATACTGTGCTTGTGACCTCTGTCAATGATTGTGCCTGGAGATTGACAAGGGGATTTCAGTGGCCTTTGACGCAGTTGATCATGAATTAGGTCTGAAACAAGCTTCAAAATGATTCTCGCGAGAATCTCATGAGAATTAAGAACCGGCAGCGAGATCTCAAGAAGTTTTCACTAATGGTTCGAGATCTAATGAGACAGCTAAAAAAGAAACAAACCAATAAACCTCCACCCACACTTACAAATAAAGAAGGGGACCTATTCACTTGGCTGCCTCTCCAAGTCCAGGGGGACTGCTCCAGCCGCTGGGTCTCACTGATGGATCTCTCCCCTCTTGGCTTCTCTGTGGGGGAAGAGAAGAAGCCTCTGAGGACTGGAGGAGGCAAAAAATTCTTTTAAAAGATCACTGTGCATGCTCAAAATCGCCACTGGGGCCATTTTGAGCATGTGTGTCCCTTTTCCAAAATGTCATCAATGACGCTAGCACCATTTTGGAAAAGGGCAGCCAGTGTGAGCAGCAGACTGCCTGCCCTCAGCAGACTGCCTGCCCTTTCAAAGGACGCACATGCTCAGATGAGCCCTGGTGGCCATTTTGAGCATATGCAGTGTTTTTGTTTCTTTCTTTTTAATTTTTGCCATCTCCTTGGAGGCTTCTCCGCTTCCCCTGCAGAGAAACCAAGCAGGAAGAGATCTAGTGGCGAGACCCAGCCACTGGAGCAGTCCCCCTGGACTTGGAGAGGCAGCCATGTCAGTAAAAGGACCCCTTTTTATTTATAAGTGTGGGGGGAGGGTTAAGTTTTTTTCACCCAAGATATCTCACAAGATCTCGAATGATTAGTGAAATCTCAAGATCTCACTTCCGGTTCTCAATTCTTGCGATATTCTTGCAAGAATAGTTTTGATTCTAATTTCAGCCCTATGTTTCAAAGCTCACTGAAAGATTTAACAAGATCAACAGAGTATATTTCCTTTGGAAAAGGGCAGCAAGTCTGAGCATGTGAAGATTGGCTGCCCTCTTCCGCAGTGGTGCCAGTGCCATTTTGGGGAAAGGGCCACATATGCTCAGAACAGTCCTGGTGGCCATTTTGGGCATGCACAGTTAATTATTTTTTTTTGCCTCCTCTACCTCCTACTAATATTTTCTATAGTGCTACTCGGCATACACAGTGCTTTACAGTCACAGATTTTCAGACACAGGTCCCTGCCCAATGGGCTTAAAATTTAAGGACAAGCGTGAGGGGAACACAGACACATTCCCATTTTACAGAGGGGGAACTGAGGCTGAAACTTGCCCAAGGCCACCCAGTGAGTTTGCAGCTACATCAGGATTTGAACCCTGGCTTTCAAGGTCCAAGGCCAGCACCTTATCCACTACACAATACTAGCTCTCCTCCTTGGAGGCATCCCCCCCCTTCCCCCACAGAGAAACTGAGTGGTGAGAGATCCAGCAGCGAGACCCAATGGCTGGAGCAATCCCTTCAGACTCAGAGAGGCATCCAGGTGAGTAAAAGCCCTCCCCTTGTTTGCAAGTGTGGGGGGAGGTCTGTTATCGCGATGTTTGCCTTTTCTCAATGAGAATCCAGACAATTCTTGACTCATTCTCATTTGCAAGAACAAGCCAAGAACCCTGATTCTCATCAACAAAACCAAGAATAGCAAGATCAAGTTTCAGCTGTGGTGTTGACATGACTGTAGGATCTGGCGGGGCTGCACAGGGCTGCTCTTACTGGCTCATTCATTCCTGCCAGGGAGGTCTCAATGGGAGGTGATGGGTGACTGTCCATGAGCACCCTCTGACCTACCAGATGGAGTCCCCAGGGTTCCATCTTGTCTCCCCTCCTATTCAATGAGGCTACAGGACGAGGTCATTCAGAGGTTTGGTGTGAAGTGTCATCAATATGATAATGACACTTAGGTCTAGTTCTCTTTTTCATCCAACCCAGATCCTGCAGTCTTCATGCTTACAGATTATTCTGGCTGTGGTGAGGGTAAGCTGATTGAGGCTAGGGATGTGCACAGTAACTCTCTTTTGTTTTCATTATTCATTTTGTTTTCATTATTACAATGACAGTTGTTTTTGTTATATTTTGTAATTCTTTGTTTTGATTTCATTTTTACTTTTGTTATTGATTTCCGTTGGTTCAGTGGAAAACACATTTTTGGCTGTAACCTTTTTATTTCTTATCCGATTTGGATGATAATTGGAAGTGTTATACCCCCAATGGAGGGCACTATGTGTGCCAAATGTCAGAAACATTAGATCAGAGGACCTGAGCCAGATGAAGCAGGATGGGTGGCGGTTGGAGTGACGGTGGTGCCGGACTCGCACTGAAGCTGACCGATTGCAGCATAAAGCTAGTTTAAGAGCATATGCTGTTGCAGTGCGGGAAGCAAAGAAAGAGTTCTTTGCTGCTCTCATTGCATCTGCAAAGTCATGTCCAGTGGAGCTTTTCCGGGTGGTGCAGAGGCTGGTCAGTCCGGCCGCTCTCCGTCTGGAACTGGAATCTTCCAGTGCCCACTGTGGCATGTTTGCTGATTTTTTTGTGGATAAAATCCCTCAGATTCATCATGACTTCGATGCTGCACTTGCGACAGTGGGTGAATCAGGGGTAGGGGAAGCCCTGCCATGTCTGTTGTTGTGGGATCAGTTTCAGTGGGTATCGCCTGCTGACGCGGAGGAGGTCTTTGAGACAGTTCAGGCCACCTGTTGTGAATTAGATCCATGGCTGTCCTGGCTGGTGAAGGCCAGCCGGGAGACATTAGGGGCATTGCTGGCGTGGGTGGTCAATGCCTCCTTTAGGGAGGGCAGAGTGCTGAGCCGTCTCAAAGAGGCCGTGGTGCAGCCTCTGCTCAAGAAGCCATCTTTGGACGTTGACTCCCTGGTCAGCGGCAGCAATCAGCCAGTCTCTAACCTTCCCTTTTTAGGGAAAGTTATTGAATGGGTGGTGGCCCGGAAGTTACAGGGGCATCTGGACTGGGTCAGTTTTCTTGATCCCTCGCAGTCAGGCTTTTGCCCTGGGTTTGGCATGGAGACTGCACTTGT